>CM070007.1:12488878-13088878 GCA_036247105.1 Cirrhinus mrigala | reverse complement strand
GAATGGAATATTACTTACTGTGCAGTATGTACTGTACACTGCACTGCCTACTCTCTCTCTCTCTCTCTCTCTCTCTCTCTATATATATATATAAGCGTATGTGAAACGGTTTGCATTTTGCATGGTTTTGCATTTTGTTTTACGTATGCGATAGTAGGGTCTAAATAATAGTTCTATCATGACAACTCTGAAGATTTTAGCATGGTAATGGATATGACAATGGTAATGTATTTAGTCTTGGTGGAATAGATCTGCTACGCTTCTGAATTTCTGCTGCTGTTGATTATTGCTGTTGTCGTAGATTATTGCTGCTGCTGCTGCTGCAAAGCAAGTATAGGTACTTGCTACTGGCCAATACATATGCCATTACCCGGCTATGAGTGTTTAAGACATACTGCTGCTACACAAATAGCATATATAATAACCTGTAGCAGATCTATACAGGTGGAGCTGGGGAGGTGGAGGGTTTCAGAAGAACTCTGAAAGCGTGCTTCGAAATGCTCTAGTGAATGCTGACCAGCCATTTAAATGTAGAGCTGCAAGCTCATTGGCTGCGTATGCAACATGAGCCAATCAGCTTGTGCCAAGTAGTTTAACGCTGTGAATATCATCAGTTTGCATTAACGACCCATCAGCCTGCTTCATCTAGAATTTAACGACAGAACTTGGCATACAGTTGTGGTCAAAAGTTTACATACACCTTGCAGAATCTGCAAAATGTTAATTGTTTTAACAAAATAAGAGGGATCATACAAAATGCATGTTATTTTTTACTTAGTACTGACCTGAATAAGATATTTCACATAAAAGACGTTTACATATAGTCTACAAGAAAAAATAATAGTTGAATTTATTAAAATGACTCCGTTCAAAGTTTGCATACACTTGATTCTTAATACTGTGTTGTTACCTGAATAATCCTGTTTTTTTGTTGTTGTTGTTGTTTTTGATAGTTGTGATAGTTCTTAATGAGTCCCTTGTTTGTCCTGAACAGTTAAACTGCTCACTGTTCTTCAGAGAAATCCTTCAGGTCCCAAAACTTTTGAATTTTTTTTTTTTTTTTTTTTTGTCTTCTGGGAAACATGTAAGTTAAAAAGATATGATATTTAGGCCAAATATGAAAAATGTACACATCTTCATTTTGTTAAAAAGTTTACACCCCTGGCTCTTAATACATCGTGTTTCCTTCTGAAGCATCAGTGAGCATTTGAACCTTGTGTAATAGTTGCATATGAGTCCCTCAGTTGTCGTCAGTGTGAAAAGATGAACCTCAAAATCATACAGTCATTATTGGAAAGGGTTCAAATACAAAAAAAAATGCAGAAAAACCAAAGAATTTGTGGGACCTGAAGGATTTTTCTGAAGAATAGCAAGCAGTTTAATTGTTCAGGACAAACAAGGGACTCATGAACAAATTAAAAAAAACAACAACACCCAGCTGTTTATCATTCCGGTAACAACACAGTATTAAGAATCAAGTGGTATGTAAACTTTTGAACAGGGTTATTTTTAGAAATTCAACTATTATTTTCTCTTGTGGACTATATGTAAATGTCTTTTATGTGAAATATCTTATTCAGGTCAGTACTAAATAAAAAATAACATGCATTTTGTATGATCCCTCTTATTTTAGTAAAATAATTCACATTTTGCAGATCCTGTAGGGTGTATGTAAACTTTTGACTTTTACTTTTCAAACACTATCAAGAGTGAATACCCTTATCTGATGAAGCAGCCTTGTGCTGGAGTGGTATTTTCAGAAGTTAAATTTAATACTGTAGTTCAATAAACAAGAACTTACATTTTAGACATAATAGTGCCAGATACTTTGTCTGTAGAGAGCAGCGTGTTTTTGAACAAATCGATTGAGTGAATGATTCATTGGCTCACTTATAAAGAGTCACTTGTTTTGTACTTAAGTGATTTGTTCCTGAATAAATCAGTGTTTTTAAATCGATTGAGAGAATAATTAATTGGCTCACTTGTTTTGTTCCTGAATGAATTAGTGTGCTAGAACAAATCGTTGGAATGAATGATTTAATGACTCATATAGACAGTCACTTTTCAACACTTAATGGCATAATAATGTAATCTGCAAAAAGAGTTCTTGAAAAATCCCCACCAGACTCACTGAAGCTATAATACAATACAAAACTAGCACTAATACTGTTGGAGATCAGAACTAATCATTGTATAACTGTAAATAATACACATACATTGTATTATAAGTAATATTTCACCTATAAATGATCGTTCTGAGATCACCAGATGGCCAGTATATATTGTGAAAATAGACAATATATAGTATGTCTGTGTTCTGGCAACATGTATGTGTATCCGTAACCTTTTTGCTTCCTGAGTACTCGTGTCAGTCTCTGTGGGCATATAAAACAGATCTGCCATATTCAAACCCCAGTCACATCGTCAGTCCTGTAGTTCTGCAGCTCTCTGACCTCTCCCCTGGGGTGGCTGCCTCGCGGGACAGCTCGTAAAAGCCTGTGGATAACTCCTCAGGTGCTCCCTGACCTCCCGCATCATTCACAA
The DNA here is from genome assembly GCA_036247105.1 of Cirrhinus mrigala. Lineage (NCBI taxonomy): Eukaryota > Metazoa > Chordata > Actinopteri > Cypriniformes > Cyprinidae > Cirrhinus > Cirrhinus mrigala. Next base: position 13,086,334 of record CM070007.1, on the reverse strand, counting down.
AGCTGAAAATACCTCCCCAGAGAGACAGACAGAGAGAGAGAGTTGACAGAGGATAACAGATTGAGAGATTGAGCAAGACGATCGGGGGCAGGGAGGTATGGAAGTATAGGAATTCATAAGACATCACGCCACGCTTTCCAGAAAGATACAGGGAGAATTAGAAGAGACAGAGCTGCTGTGATACTGTGTAAGTCCTCTATGTGATCACCACCTCAATGGGGTTTATGGGTATTTTTTGGCCAAACGTGAATTTTACAAAATAACTAAACAGTTTTTGTTTTTGATTTTGTTTTCATATATAGGAAAAAAAAATCTAAGTACATAAAATATTGCATTTTGTAATTAATTAAAATAATGCATGTGATCATGCTTCCAAGAGATTATTTCAATGTTTATTTTCTTTTCTTTTCTTTTATATTCTTTAATTTTTTCTTTTCTTTTCTTTTCTTTTCTTTTCTTTTCTTTTCTTTTCTTTTCTTTTCTTTTCTTTTCTTTTCTTTTCTTTTCCTTTCTTTTTTTTCTTTACTTTTCTTTTGTACATAATATGATAGCTTCACAAAATAACTATGCTATTTACAAAATAACTACACTATTATTTTACATATAGAAAAAAATCTTAGTACATAAATGATTGTAGTTAATTAAAATAATTAATTCATTTGATCGTTTGTTTGTTTGTATATTTTAGGCCATACATAATTTAAAAATTGGTTTAAAAAAATAACAATGCTATTTAAATGCTTATTAAATAAATTAAAAAATATAATGAATGAGTATTTTTCAGACCAAATATAAATTTAAAAATGATAGCTTTACAAAGTAATTATACTATTTAAAACATTATATTTTATACAAAATATAAGTACAATATATTATTAAGTTTTGTCATTGATTATTGATGCATAATGTGTTTCTTAGATATTTTGTGTATTTTAGTCCAAACATTAATTTAAAATGATGGTTCCACAAAATAACTGTTTAAAACAGATTCTTTTTTTTTTTAAATAAACACATAAGTACATTAAATTATTAAATTGTGTAATTAATTAAAAAAAATGCATGTGATCATGACTTTAAGAGGTTCATTAATTTCACAAACTAATTAATTACACTATTTAAAGTATAATTTACATTAATTACATGAAAGTAAGGTGTGATTAAAATAATTAAATTAAAATTATTATAATTATAATATAAAATATAAAATTGTATATATAAATATATATATATATATATATATATATATATATATATATATATATATATATATATAACATAGGATCAATTACAATTACAAAAATGTTAATAATTATAAAAAAATTAATAATAATTGTCAAACTATAAATTCACTGTGTTCATGAACATTTTTTGTTCATCACAATATCACTAATGACATTTAGACTTGTTCAACCAGCAAGTTTATTCCACTTAACCCATTAATTTAGATTAACAACCATTGCAATGTTCCCAAAACATAAATTAATAAATTAAAAAAATAAATAAATACACACACACACACACACACACACACACACACAAAGAAAAGAAACTTAAAAATTATGTTGCATCAATATTTTGATGTTTTTCACACCTTTTTTATAGTTAAAGGGGGAAAGAAGTCTATATAATAATAGAACAGAATTATGAATCTAGCTTTTCTTAAAATGCATATTTACCCATTCACGTCCCATATTTCACATCGTTGCTCTGTATACAGGTCAGGTTTTATCTAGGGCAGCAAGTTTTCACCGTTTGTCTACGTTCTCCTGTTTATGCCGTTCTCGTCCTCCAGCTTTAGTTCTGAGATCAGCTTTATGGTCTCTACTGCATTCCAAGTCCTAGATCTGCATGGAAGGGCAGCTTACAACATGCTTTATACGCTGTCAGCCTGACAGTGCTGGGTGAAGGTCTATAGTAGCTCAGACGGATCTTTAAAGAGCCAAGCCTGCACAACAGTGGAAAACAAGAGAACGCTGTTAAGTGAAACGGGGCTCTGGATCGTACCGTTCTCTGGGGTTTTTCCCAGCCCACCTAATTGACTGGCCAACAGTGAATCAGCGAATAGTGTGAAATATCTGACAAGGACTCAATACCAGCAGCAGTAAGCTGCCATGACATGAGAGAGTCTCAACTATTCATTGGTAAACAAAGAGAGCTTTCCCTACAATGTGTTTCAAAGCGACAGAAGAATAACAGCGATGCATTGACTGTTATAGGTACAACAGCTTCTCTTTGGAGATCTCCCCTTGGGGTGCATATTTAAAAATGAATGCGCTCGTCTTTGAGTTAATTAGCATAACTTCCAGCCGCACCCCACTGAACCTGAAAAAACAAGATCTTGGCCTTCAGACTGGGTAGTGCAACTGATATGTTAATTTAACATGTTACATCAGGCCGACCTTCACCAGTGTGCACTTGCATCAGTGAGATTTTTTAGATTTTTTTCTTTTTAGTTGCTTGCTTTTGATTTTGCTTCTTTCGTTCATGGGTCACGTGCAGCTATTGTGCTGCTCTTTTTTTTTGTCTTGTTTTTCTTTGTTGTTGAGAGCAATGATCCATTGTTTATATTTTAAAGAAGTTTAAGGAAAATAGGGTAATTAATATATTTATTTATTTGGTAGTATCTGGTCATATTTCAAAAAAAAAAAAAAAAAATACAGAAAGCATTATAAGAGACATGTAAGTCTTGAATGTGATGATGAAAAAAATCTGAATTTGAACCTGAATGTGATAATATTTATTTATTTATTTATTGCCTCCTTATGATTTTGCTTTTTCCCTTTATGGGTCACATTTCTTTCTTTATTTATTTTAGGCCAAATATAAAATTAAATAGATGGTTTTACAAAGGCTTTTTATTTATTTATTGCTTCCTTTTGATTTTGCTTCTTCCTTTCGTGGGTCACATTTATTTTATTTATTTGTTTGTTTGCTTGTTTGTGTGTTTGTTTTAGGCCAAATATAATTTTAAAAATATGGTTTTATGAAGGTGTTTAATTATTTATTTATTTTAAACCAACGATAAATTTTAAATGGTGGTTTTATTGATTTATTGATTGATTGATTGATTGATTTATTTATTTATTTATTTATTTATTTATTTATTTATTTATTTATTTATTCATTCATTCATTCATTCATTCATCCATTCATTCACTCATTCATTCCTTTTGATTTTGCTTCTTCCTTTCGTGGGTCACATTTATTTTATTTATTTGTTTGTTTGCTTGTTTGTGTGTTTGTTTTAGGCCAAATATAATTTTAAAAATATGGTTTTATGAAGGTGTTTAATTATTTATTTATTTTAAACCAACGATAAATTTTAAATGGTGGTTTTATTGATTTATTGATTGATTGATTGATTTATTTATTTATTTATTTATTTATTTATTCATTCATTCATTCATTCATTCATTCATTCATTCATTCATCCATTCATTCACTCATTCATTCCTTTTGATTTTGCTTCTTCCTTTCACGGGTCACATTTATTTTATTTGTTTGCTTGTTTGTTTGTTTGTTTTAGGCCAACCATAATTTTAAAAATATGGTTTTATGAAGGTGTTTTATTTATTTGTTTATTTATTAATTTTAAACCGACTATACATTTCAAATGGTGGTTTTACAAATTCATTCATTCATTCATTCATTCATTCATTCATTCCTTTTGATTTTGCTTCTTCCTTTCACGGGTCACATTTATTTTGTTTGTTTGTTTGTTTGTTTTAGGCCAACCATAATTTTAAAAATATGGTTTTATGAAGATGTTTTATTTATTTATTTATTTATTTATTTTAAACCGACTATACATTTCAAATGGTGGTTTTACAAATTCATTCATTCATTCATTCATTCATTCATTCATTCATTCATTCATTCCTTTTGATTTTGCTTCTTCCTTTCACGGGTCACATTTATTTTGTTTGTTTGTTTGTTTGTTTAGGTCAAATATCATTTAAAAAATATGGTTTTAATAGATGTTTTGTTTATTATTATTTATTATTTATTTATTTTAAACCAACTATAAATTTCAAATGGTGGTTTTATGAATGTATTTATTTATTTATTTATTCATTCATTCATTTATTTATTCCTTTTGATTTTGCTTCTTCCTTTCAGTGGTCACATTTATTTATTTATTTATTTATTTATTTATTTATTTATTTTAGGCCAAATATAAAATTAAAAAGACACTTTTACAAAGGCATTTTTATATATTTATTAAAGCATTGCTTCCTCTTGATTTTGCTTCTTCCTTTCATGGGTCACATTTATTTGTTTGTTTGTTTGTTTGTTTGTTTGTTTGTTTTAGGCCAAATATAATTGGTTTCATTTATTTGTTTGTTTGTTTGTTTGTTTAAAACCAACTATAAATGTCAAAAGGTGGTTTTACGAATTTTTATTTATTTATTTATTTATTAATAAGTGCAATGAAGATCCATTGTTTATATTTTCAAGAAGTTTAAGGAAAATATGTTAATTTATATATTTATGTGTTTGGTTTTCAGACGACCTTCTCAATATTTCCAGAAATATACAGAAAATATTCAAAGAGACATGCTAGTCTGGAGTGTGATAATGACATCAAGGCATTAATTAATTACTTTATTTATTTAGAAGTGCAGTAAAGATCCATTGTTTAAAACATTTATTTAAAAAAAAAAAAGAATTTAACATGAATTCAATTTGTATATTTTGATGATACATAATTAAAATAATACATAATTACATAAATACTTTCAAAATTTGTAATAATTAATATTAATGGTTGAACAATGATATTTTGACTTAAAACTGCTGTGGATCAACAGCAGTTTAGCCCATTTAATTCACCAATTTAGACTAACAAGAATTTCATAGTCTTCAAAACAAGCCTTTAGATTTAGATTTATTATATTATATACTAATATTACATATAAAATTTGTTGTTATATTATAAATATGTGTTATTTTATTATATAATATAATACTAAACAGAATTCATTTTAATTAATTATATATAAATATTTTGTATATATTATAATATTATATCATATATTAATTATATAAATAGCATATTTGATCCCTGTGTCCTTTTTTTTAATTATTTGTATTATTTCACAACATCTTTGTTTAGAACAGACGAGACATTGAGTCAAAAGTTGAGAACTTCCTGGCTTAAAAGAAAGTCTTGCATTTTTTCTTTTTTTAGTTTATTTACATCCCTTTCAAAATGAATACCTCCTTTGACTGACAATATCATCATAAGCAATATTAGTTTCCCATGTATCAAGCTATACCTGTCAAGTCCTGATGTTGTGTAAGCCAGTAAACAACACTGCATCCGTGTCCGCCAAGGTATTCAGCCGTTTATGCACAAGTTGTAACACAACTATTAAAGTTTTCCTTTTCAGAGTGTGACATACATCTCTGGCTGAACCAGTCCATGATTATCAGAGAAAGATGACTTTTGCTTTTAGTGAGAACATTAGCTAGCGAGTTGTTACGCAGGCAGAGACACGCTGTCAATCAAATGCCATGGCCTTTTCACTGCAGGAGAATAAAACAGCGTGTGAGAGGCGCCGCAGATCAATCGCTCTGACAAGTTCGCCCTTAATGGCTGTACAGATTACAAATGATTGACACTAGCATAACCACACATCACACTTTAATTACAGGGCCTGAGATGGCATCACATCCACTGAGAGCCGGCGGAGGCCGTGTTTCAATGCATTTACTTACATGCGTCTGATGGAAGTGAATGTGATACTGGCTGCACTATATGTCGCAACTGTACAGCTAGTAAAACATACAAAGGTATCAATTATGTCAGGAAGTCCAGAGATAATTGATATACTTAAATCTTTATTTTGAATGTGAATTTTTATTTTTAATCTTTCATGAATTTATAAATCATCAAACTTGAGTTTTAATACACTGAAAAAAAGGTAAATAAATATATAAAATATTCAGAAGAATTATTATTCTTCCAGATTTCCAGTATACTTCCCTTTTTTTTTTTTTTTTTTTTGTAACTTATGGAACCTTGTTTCTGCCAAATAATCCAAAAAAAAAAAGAAAAAACTATCAAAAAAACTATTGCGACTATCATGTCACAATTCAGTTTCTTTTTTCACGATTCTGTTTCTGTCTCACAATTGTCTTTTTTTCTTACAATATAAACTTACAATTCTGAGAAGAAAAGGTGGGATTGTGAGGTTAAAAACTTGCAATTGCAAGAAAAAAAAGTCAGAATTGTGACAAAAAGTTGCAGTTACCTTTTTAATTTTTAATTCTGTGGCAGAAACAAGCAAAAACAAAAAAAAAAAAACAAGTAAACTCAGAATTCAGAGGAAAAAAGACAAAATTACAATTTAAAAAGTTTCTTACATTTATATATTTCAATTCAGTTTTTTTTTTTCTCACAGTATGAACTCACAATTCTGAGAAGAAAAGTTGGAGGTTGTAAGGTTAAAAAGAAAAAAAGTCAGAATTGTGACAAAAAATTGCAATTACTGTACCTTTTTTATTTTTAATTCCATGGCAATAAAAAAGTAAACTCAGAATTCAGAGAAAAAAAGACAAATGATGAATTAAATCTCAGATTGTGACAAAGTTGCAATTACCTTTCTATTTTTAATTCCATGGCAGAAAAAAGCGACATGTAAACTCAGAATTCAGAGACAAAAAGACAGAATTGTGAGAAAAAAAAAAATGATCTTATCCTTATATCCCTCAATTCTGATAATTTATTATTTTTTTTCCTCAGATTTGCCATTCTTTATCTTGCAATTCTGAAAATTTCTCAATATTACGAGAAAAAAAGTCAGATAGTGGCAAAGTTGCAACTACCTTTTTATTTTTAATTCTATGGCGCAAGAGAAAAAGAATAAAAAGTGAGATTTAAACTAAAAAAAAAAAAACAGAATTGTGAGGGGAAAAAGTTTCTTATCTTTATATCTTACAATTCAGATTTTTTTCTCATATTTGCCAGTTTATATCTCACAATTTTATATCTTGTATTTCTGAAAATTTCTCTAAATTACGAGAAAAAAAGTTAGATTGTGATTAAATTTAAATTGCCTTTTTATTTTTAATTCCATGGCAAAAAAAAAAAAAAAAAGCTAGATGTAAATTCAGAATTCAGAGAAAAAAATACAGAATTGTGAGGAAAAAAGTTTCTTATCTTTATATCACACAATTCTGATTTTTTTCTGATATTTGCCAGTTAATATCTCACAATTCTGTATCTTGAAATTATGAAAAATCCTCTAAATTGCGAGAAAAAAAACTAAGTTGACAAAGTTGCAATTACCTTTTTATTTTTAATTACATGGCAAATAAAATCAAAAAATAAATCAAAAAATAAATAAATAAATAAATAAGATGTAAACTTAGAATTCAGAGAAAAAAAAGACAGAATAGTGAGGAAAAAAACTTTCTTATTTTTGTATCTTGCTATTCAGATTTTTTTTCTCAGATTTGCCAGTTTATATCTCACAATTCTGTGGGGCGAAAAAAGTCAGATAGTGATAAAGTTGCAATTACCTATTTATTTTTAATTCTATGGCACAAAAAAATGAGATGTAAACTCAGAAAAAATTCTTATCTTTGTTATTTATTTATTGCCAGTTTATATTTCACAATGCTGTATCTTGCAGTTCATTCAGTCATTTATTTATTTATTTATACTAGGTATTTCTGAGTAAAAATTGTTTCTACATCATTTTTTCCCACTATTGTACAGTTACCATAAGTAGTGTGTTACCTTGATTTTTGTGAAAATTGTTACTAATCCTTTTTTCTTTTTTTTTTGCTTGGTTGCCGTGATCATGTAATACCAAAATAATACCAGGTTTTAACAGAAGAACTAATGTAGGTGCTTTTGTAAAATTACAAGCTTCACATTTCTGCTTTCAAATCTGTCAAAAATTAGCCCCATTCACTTCCATTAATTACCTCACTGCATTCTTGCTTTCTGCGTTTTAAAAGACAAGTCTATTCATTTGTACGATTATCAGCATCCTGTCATTCGAACGTACCTTGTATTGAACTCAGAACATCCCTTTAATTAGAATAAACCTCATACTGATGATGAAGACAGCAGCAGTCAGTGAGGCACACAGTATTAGTCGCAGTAGCAAAACTGTGCTTGTGTTAACTAATAAGCAACAGATATAAATAAACTTGAGAAGTTGTTGTATCTGTGAAGTTTTCTGGATATTTTTTCTTCCGTGCTTGCTGTGGAGGATGCAGATGAAAAAGACAGGTGGATGTGAACGTACGCCTGTTGAATCTCTGAAGAATGCAGCCACACACCTGCAACTCGATTGCACCCTCATATAAAAGAAGCACAGCTAGAATTAAAGTTATATTAGGGTTCCTATAAAATGTCATTGCTTTATGGAAAAAAATGGCAAGAGACAGATGGAACAACACTTTGGTTGGACTGAAAAACTGTGTGCTTGTGTTTTGAGCTTAGCAGATGGTGCATTGTGGGTAAGATGCAGCAAAAACGAAAGGCGTTAGAGGATGTAGCAGAAACATTGATAAACAAGTGGGTTTTTCAGTGATTTTAAACCAGTGGGGCTCTTCGGGTATAATGTCTATTTGGAGTGTGTGATTGCTGCACTTGTTAAATTTCATGGCAAATCGGCTATTTATTTTGCATCTGGGTTCCTATTTCAATTGCATCCCTTAAAATCGTTCATGGTCGCTCAGAATGAAAATTTGCAGTGCACACGCTACAGCATTAGGCTAATGCAACACTTGTAAGATTTTATGAAGTAATTGCGTATAATTTAGGGTGGCATAATTTAGGTTTAAAAAGCTGAGTTATATTTTATTAAGGAAAATATTAGTGTGTTATTCAGCTCATTCATATCCAGTGAGGCTTGTTTTCAAAAGAAAACATATTTCTGATGAAAGTACTTTGATGAAGATACTTTTCTGCCTTCTGAGAGTATTTAAAATTCGGATCTCCAGCGGGCACGTTGCTTTTTCATCTGCGCGGTGACCTTTTGTTATTATTATTTATTTTTTTACCTGACCAGTTCTCTTAAAGGTGGGAGCTGTCATTTAGCCTTTGTCATCTTGGATAATAACTGCTAGAAAAGTGTGCGTGTTTGGCAGAGAGAGGACGTGAGCAGGGAACATGCTGAGAGGCATACCAAGAAAATCAAAAAAGTAAAGGTAGATCAAAAATCTAGACTGGATGTGATTGTTTACAGTGTTTGCTTATGCAAGAATTAAATTAGTAAGAAATGCCTTAAAGGGGTCATTGGATGCGCATTTTCCACAAGTTGAAATGATTCTTTAGGGTCTTAATGAAAAGTCTATAACATGATTTGATTAAAATTTCTCAATGGCACTTTTGACACTCTTTTTATCTTGTCAGCTCTTTTCACAGCAACCTGTTTTGTTGCATGTCCCTTTAAATGCTAATGAGCTATGCTCACCCGCCCCTCTCTTCAGTGGGGTGACAAGCCATACTGTTTACTTGAGCCATATTTTATTAGCAACAGTGATTAGCAAAAATTCATAAAAGAACCTACTCAATTCACTGTAGGTGAAGCTGGATCACAAATGATTTGCGCGAACATAGACGCATTTTTGTAGATCGGGGAGCGCATTTCCTTCAAAGCAAACGTAATCCACTGCGTCTTCAGTGGCTCAGAATGTCGGGAGTAAATGAAGACCACTATGTTCATTATTACATCCGACAACAGAACACCTCAACTGCTTAAGAAGACATTCTTGTCTACTCTTGCTCCGGCGTTGAAACAATGGCGGACAGTTCACAGCTCACTCAGGGTGGGTCTAAGGTAAAGCGTCAGTGTCAATCAGATATCGTGGGAGCAGCCTGTGTGACGTCACAGCCAAGAAGCTGAGAATGGCTTGATTTGAGAAAGGGGATATTATTAAGGGGGATTTGAAAAAAAAAAAAAAAAAGGGTGGATTTTTATCATTATAGGGTGGTTGTGTACACACACTGCCAACACACATTTATGATCAAACAAAAGTTCATTTTGCATCCGATGACCCCTTAAGGTTGTGATTGATTCACTGTTGCTTTTTAATAATTAACAATTTGAAGCTGCTTTGAAAATACAACTACTATTATAAAAATCATTATAAGCAAATATGGAATATACTAATTGAATCACTAATTGACTGGCTTCAAAAAAAAACAAAAAAAAAACATCTGAGTTAAAGTGATAGTTCATGCAAAATGAAAATTAAAGAGCCACTCTCTTGTGAATGCGCATACGACGGTTAGAGGAAGTTTATGATTATGGTTTATAAAGGTTAAAATATGGATATTTTTCTTACACAAAGGCATCTATTTGCTTTAGAAGCCCTTTATTAACCCCTAGAGCCATGTGGAGTATTTTTTGTGGTGGATGGATGCACTTTATGGGACTTCAAAATCTCAACAGCCATTCACTGCCATTGTTAAGCATGGAGGAGCCAGAATATTTTTTTTTTATATTATAACTCAGATTGTATTCTTCTGAAAGAAGAAATTAATATACACCTAGGATGGCTTGAGGGTGAGTAAATCATTGGGTAATTTTCATTTTTACGTAAACTATCGCTTTAAGTCACTAAGTAAAGCATCAATTCTGCAAACATTTCTATTTTTATTTTCATAATTTTTTTAATATGTTCTAAAATTCACCCCATATTTGAGTGCTGACCAGTGTTGGGTGTAACTAGTTACTAAGTAATTAGTTACTGTAATTTAATTACTTTTCCCTTGAAAAAGTGAAGTAAGGGAGTACTCTTAGTTTTTTTTTCTGTAATTTAATTAGTTACTTATGTAATTGAATTTAATACTGTATATAGACTGTAGAATATTTATATACAATACAATAGTGAATTTAACATCAAAATTTAAATCTGACCTTAAAATGCATGCTTTTTATGTACCCTTCTCACTTTAAATATTTTGGTGAGTTAATAAGAATATTGGTAGCTCTTTAGTGTCCAATTCTCCCTATTAACTAGTTGGTTATTAGCATGAATGTTACTGGGATATTGGCTGTTTATTATTACTTAAAAAGCACATATTAATGTCTTATTCTGCAAGACCCTATTCTAAATTCATAATCCTACGCAATTCTTAAATTTAACTACATTACTAAGTATTAATAAGCAGTAATTAGGAGTATATTGAGGCAAAAATCAAAGTTTATAGTTAGTTAATAGTGAGAATTTGACCCTAATCTAAAGTGTGACCAGAATAACTTGTAGTTATCTATTATTTGAAAGAATTAAAAAAGCCATTTCCTGTCTATCCTTGAATCATTAACTTGTTGAGGTTGGTATAGGATTTCGAAAGTAATTAGTAATAAGTGATTAAATACTTTTTGGAGAGAGTAATTTGTACATTAATCTAAATACACTGTTGATGATGTAATTAGTAACTAGTATTCAATGACCTTTTTAGAGTAACTTACCCAACGTTGGTGCCGACTTAAATATGGTTGAAACTTCTAATTTGGCTGCTTATATACATTGTACCTTTGTAATGCAGTTTTCTTTCTTTTAGCACCATGTCAGAATCGTCACTTTCCTGAAGCTGTAGGGTCTCTGTGACCCGTGGGAGCCCTTAAGCCCACGGTGACAGTCTTTTGTTGCTGTATTGCTCACATTCTTCCTATTCAGCGTCTGTCACCTTTGGTTTCTTACGCTTCCTGTATTATTCCTATGTTTTTGCCTACGTTTCTGAACTTGTCATCGCAGTTTGCTGTCAAAGACCACACAGGGGCTGTAGACAAGGCTGACATTTACTTGCGCAAACAGGAGCAGCTTGGTGTCACCACACTGTACCCACAGTACGTCTGTTGAGACGACAAAATGAAGACTCCCTAAGTGTAAAACAAATACCTCTCAATTTGCGCACCTTTACAGCGTATGCAAGCATTTTCCATGGTTTTAAAGGGATATCTCACCTGAAAATGAAAATTCTGTTCTGATTTACTCACCCTCATGATATTCCAAACTTACAGTTGAAGATTACATACTTGCAGAATCTGCAAAATGTTAATTATTTTACCAAAATAAGAGAGATCATACAAAATGCATGTTGTTTTTTATTGTGTACTGACCTGAATAAGATATTTCACATAAAAGACGTTTACATATAGTCTACAAGAGAAAAAATGACCCCGTTCAAATGTTTACATACACTTGATTCTTGATACTGTGTTGTTACCTGAATGATCCACAGCTGTGTTCTTTTCTTTGTTAGTGATAGTTGTTCATGAGTCCCTGAAACAGTTCTGAACAGTTAAACTGCCCACTGTTCTTAAGAAAAATCCTTAATTTCCCAAGAATTCTTTGGTTTTTCAGCATTTTTGTGTATTTTAACCCTTTCCAATGACTGTATGATTTCGAGATCCATCTTTTTACACTGAGGACAGCTTAGAGACTCATATGCAACTATTACAGAAGGTTCAAACGGTCACTGATGCTCCAGAAGAAAAAGCGATGCATTAAAAGCCGGGGGGTGAAAACTTTTGAACAGAATGAATATGTCTACATTTTTCTCATTTTGTATAAATATCTTTTTTTTTTTTTTCATTTAGTACTGCCCTTCAGAATCTACAGAAGATACTTACATGTTTCCCAGAAGACAAAATAAGTTAAATTTACACTGATTTTAAAATTTCTAAAGTTTTCACCCCCGCCTCTTAATGCATCGTTTTTCCTTCAGGAGCATCAGTGAGCGTTTGAACCTTCTGTAATAGTTGCGTATGAGTCCCTCAGTTGTCCTCAGTGTGAAAAGATGGATCTAAAATTCGTACAGTCATTGTTGGAAATTGTTCAAATACACAAAAATGCTGAAAAACCAAAGAATTTGTGGGACTTAAAGGATTTTTTTCTGAAGAGCAGCATGCAGTTTAACTGTTGCTGACAAACAAGGGACTCATGAACAACTATCACTAGCTGTGGATCATTCAAGTAACAACACAGTATTAAGAATCAAGTGGTATTTAAACTTTTTTTACAGGGTCATTTTTATAAATTCAACTATAAATATTATTTTCTCATGTGGACTATATGTAATAGTCGTTTGTGAAATATCTTATTCATGTCAGTTCTAAATAAAAAAATTACATGCATTTTGATCCCTCTTATTTTGGTTAAATAGTTAACATTTTGCAGATTCTGCAAGGTGTATGTAAACTTTTGACTTCAACTGTATATGACTTTTTTTTCTGCGGAACACAAAAGAAGTCTTGAAGAATGTTAGTAACCAAATGTTTTAGTTGACCTCTATTATATGGCTAAAATTATAATGGAAGTCAATGGGAACCAAAACTACTTGGCTCATTTTTGGTCGGACTATCCAATTTACTGTCTTTGTAATTCTGTTTTAATTATCGTTCTGACAAAAACATGTAGATAGATGACAGTGGTCAGTAAATGGATATTACTTACAAATTTACAAATGAAAGAATCTGCATGCAAGTAATGTTGCATCAATATTTTTTGTTAGATTTGCTTCCTACAATAGCCCTAGAGCCAGTATAAAACTTTAACGTTTTCTAGCGTTTTTATTTATGATATCGGTTAAAAATGGATAAAAGGGAAAGATTATTCTTAACTAGAAACAGTGACATGCATATATGTCTAGCTTAGGCCACCCAAGCAAATTATGTTTGAAGTTATTGCAGTACTTAAAGGTCACTTCCTTAAGGGATAGTGAGAATCCATTGAAGTGCTTGCTCAGCATCTGGGAACCATCCAGCAGCAAGGTACACACTTCAACCATGAGAAGTCTTTAAAGAAGTGGACTGGAAGGGCTTGTTGCAGCTAAGAAACCATTCTTGCAGAAAGCCAGCTAGCTGAAGAGATTACAGGAGCTATGCGAAAGTCCATGAAGCGCGGAGTGACAACCAGTGACAGAAAGTCCTGTAGAGAACAAATCTGAAAATTTCTGATTCACAAAGACAGCGGTATGTCAGAAAAGGAGTTGCTGAGACACACGCCGATGTCTGCAGTCTTGTGTGAAGCTTTTGGCATTTTTCTCTTGGTTTGGGGATGCAGCAGCCAATGGTGGAGACAGAAACATTGAATTTCATCATGCCTTGCTGTTCATCATGCCTTGAAAGAGTTTTGTTGGTGACTGATGGTGAAAGCTTCATTTTTCAGCAACATAACAAGCTCTAACATTACAATCTCATATTATATATATATTTTAATTAAGACATACTTAAGGCAAATATTCTTAGCAACTTACTCCTTCATTTCCAGTAGGCTGTATGGGATTCATTTAATTTTACTGTTGCTTTCCAGAGATTAAGTTACTTCTCTAATGTTGAAGTCTGCATTTATTTGGAAAAAAGCTGCATCATTGTGAAATATAATATAAATTCTAATAAAAACTGTTTTTGTTTGAATATGTTTTAAAATGTAATTTATTCCTGTGACATTAAAGCTGAATTTTCAGCACCATTACTCCAGTCTTCAGTGTCACATGATCCTTCAGAAATCATTTTAACGCTGATTTGCTACTCAAGAAACGATTCTTATTATCAATTTTGAAAATAGTTGTGCTGCTTAATTTTTTTTTGTAGAAACTGCTCCATTTAATTTAATTTAATGTAATTTCATTTCATTTAGTGACATTTAATGTAATTGTTTTTATTTTATTTTATTTTGTGTCAGGATTCTGATGAAAAGAAAGCTCAAAAAACTGCATTTATTTGATATTTTTAAAGCCTTTACGTTCACCTTTGATTAATTTAATGCATCTTTGCTGAGTCAAGTTAATTAAAAACTAAATCTTGACCTCAAACTGTTTCTTTAAAGAATAAAGTGTATACATTCTTTATAAAAATGGGAGTTTCTATAAAAATGGGTCCTGAAAAGGTCTTAATTCACCATTCCAAAAATTAAGGTCTTAAAAAGTCTTAAATGAGAGCAGAAAGCCTTAAATTAATAAAGTCATGACATTAAATATTCCACTACATATATCTGAACAACCATAAATCAAAATGTATTTACTTCAAATGCAAACTAAAATGAACAAAATATCTGTCAATGAAAACTTGTTTTCCTATTGAATCCAGTAGATTGTTCTTTGTTTTCTTTGTTCTTGTTTTAAGATGATTTTATTTTATTTTTTATTATATTTCAGGATTCTGATGAAAAGAAAGTTTAAAAGAACTGCATTTATTTGATTCTTTTAAAGCCTTTACCTTTGATTCATTTAATGCATCTTAATGCATCCTTGCTGAATCAAATTAATAATAATAATAATAAAAAGTCTTGAACGCCTTTTAAAAGGTGTTTCTATAAAGAACAAAGTGTATATATTCTTTATATAAATCAAGGTTTCTGCAAGTCTTAAAAAGGTCTTAATTCACCTTTCCACGATCATAAATCAGAGCAGAAAGTCTTAAATTAATAAAGTCATGACATTAAATGTTCCAGTTCAAATATTTTAACATCCCTAAATCAAAATGAATTTACTTCAAATGCAAACTGAGGATTTGAAGTCATGTTTTGTAAGAAATGAACAAAATGAAGTAAGTTTGTCTAAAACGAACAAAATATCTGTCAATGAAAACTTTCCTATTGAATTCAGTAGATTGTCTGAGCCCACTAGCAGACATTTGTTCTTGTTTTATTTAATTTTATTTAATTTAATTTGATTTTATTTTATATCAGGATTCTGATGAAAAGAAAGTTCAAAAGAACTTTGTTTATTTGATTTTTTTAAAGTCTTTACTGTCACCTTTGATCAGTTTAAAGCATCTTAATGCATCCTTGCTGAATCAAATTAATAATTATAATAAAAAAATCTTGACCTCAAACTTTTGAAAGGTGTTTCTATAAAGTACAAAGTATATATATATTCTTTTTATAAATCAAGGTTTCTGCAGGTCTTAAAAATGTCTTCACCTTTCCACAATTTAAGGTCTTAAAAAGTCATAAATCAGAGCAGAAAGTCTTAAATGAATAAAGTCATGACATTAAATGTTCCAGTTCAAATATCTTAACATCCCTAAATCAAAATGAATTTACTTCAAATGCAAACTGAGGATTTGAAGTCATGTTTTGTAAGAAATAAAATGAAGTGAGTTTGTCTAAAACAAACTAAATATCTGTCCATGAAAACTTGTTTTCCTATTGAATTCAGTAGATTGTTCTGAACCCACTAGCAGACATTTGTTCTTGTTTTATTTTATTTTATTTTATTATTTTATTTTTTAGATCAGGATTCTGATGAAAAGAAAGTTCAGAAGAACTGCATTTTTTTTTATTTAAAGTCTTTACTGTCACATTTGATCAATTTAATTTAATAATAATAAAAAACTTTTGAAAGGTGTTTCTATAAAGAACAAAGTGTATATATTCTTTATATAAATCAAGGTTTCTGCAGGTCTTTAAAATGTCTTAATTCACTCTTTCACAATTTAAGGTCTTAAAAAATCATAAATCAAAGGTCATGAAATTAAATATTCCAGTTCAAATATCTAAACATTGCTGAATCAAAATTAATTTACTTCAAATACAAACTGAGGATATTGTTTTCTGAGAAATTGAACAAAATTTATTAAGATTGTATTGACAATATTTGTCAGTGAATACTTCTTCTGTTGAATTCTGATATTTCTTCTATATTAAGATGATCAGTTTCTGAGAAAACAAGACTTAAATGAATCTTGATTTAAGAATCATTAGACATTTGCAGTGGAAAGCAAGACAAAATACTTTTTTGTTGTTGTTATAAAATGAATTAAAAGACCATAATGAGACCATAGAAGCATATTGTTGTATTCAGGTGTTTTCCTTATCTTTACTTGGTCTTAAAAAGTCTTCTTGTTGGCTTCTTTGATTTTATAAAAGCTTTTGAAGACTAAACTTTAGAAATGTAGAAACTAATATTAGTTCATTGTGTAGCATGTATGAAGAGGTGGTCTCGTGTATGGTTCATGATGTGAACGCTCGTACACTTCGCAAATGCAATCCAGTATTCCATAGACCGTAAAATTTGGATATCATAGTATAATGCATTTCTAGTTGCCGCTTGTCTCCACAGAAATTGCCGCTCACATTCTCAGCATCTTTTGCAGTGCATCCCCAACAGACAGACACAATGACAACATTAAAGCTGGCACCTTCTCCTCCCGAGTCGTTACCTAGCTACAGTGGTAAAGAGCTGCCATTAGTACTCAGGGATGCAAAAGTACAGCCGTTCACAACCAAATCTTACTGTGTGACAAGAGACCTGCATGCGGAGGCGAAGGGAAGGGGAACTTGAGTTCACACCAAGTACTGTATGAAAACAGCCTACACGGCCGAAAACCTGTACAAATAGCGTGGCATCCAGGACAGCGTATCGTCATTTACTAATTGGGCCGTGAAATTAAAAGCACGTCTGTGTAAAAACGTGCCGTGGTCAGAGAGGGAGGGGAGGATCTATACTTACAAGATTTATAGTTACAAAGTGCAGTGCTGCCAGCCAGCGGTGTGTGATTTTGTCCATCTCCTCGGCTACATTTCCACTCCCTGCTATTCTGCTAATGACCATAACTCGCCACCAGCTTCATTAATTCGGAATGCACCGCATGCGAGTGTTTTAAACCGAAACCTATTTGCTGGCTGGCAATGCGCTATGGGGAAAACGAGCAAGTTCATTTTATTCCCTCAGAAGAAGTAGGGGAAAGTGCTGGTTATGTAACCAGAACACAATCTGCTCTTTATTAAGTTTTCATCACCTTACTACAAATGATTTTGGAGCTGACAATTCCAGCAAACACCCAGCTGTTGGTTGCAAAGTTGTAGTATTGCTTTTATTGCCACATTAAATGAATATAATACAGTATTGAGTACAGTAACGAGACCTATTTAATATGAGAAATATCTATTATATGAGATTCTAGAATTTATACGACATTTGTGTCCCTGGTTTTGGTAAAAGGCTGCAAAACTATAAACCTCAGAGAAAATGACTAGATGTTTGATGATCAACATTTTATGAATGTAAAATTGTATTCAGACTGACAGATAGATAAGCCACGTACAGTTTATTTCAAGTTTCAGCTTAAAATACTCCACAGATCATTTATTATATAATTTAAAAAATGTTTATTTTGAGTGGAAGCGGAAACACACGGTTTTTGCGCATGTCTCTTTAAATGCAAATGAGCTGCAGCTCCCCGCCCCCTTTTCCAGAATAGGGCTGTGCCTTTACAGCTCATACCTCAGATATTCTGCTACAAAAACATCTGTTTGGTTCAAATTATCAGGTCTATTTAGCTGAAATCATGCGTTTTAAATCCAGTTTAAACTTCTTATATAGGGTTTTCTAAGCACACACATTTGAAGCACACGCACAGAAAGCGGTTGTCACGTGGCATGTGAGTACTAAACTAAGTTCTCTTTCATGTCTTATTGCGCTTAAACTGTTAAAAACACACATGAGTTACAAAAGAAAGTCAGTTATGTCTGTGAAAGTAAACAGCTGAGAAAGAAATTGCATTGTTTATATTAGATCTGTGTGGCAGCAGTTTAATATACAGTAAATAAATCAATAAATTCACTGCTCTCTTGTCATCTCTGAGGCTGGGACTCTAAATAGTGTTCTGTGCTCATCTGTGCAGCCAAAAACAGAATAGTTAGCATGCTTTGCTTGAAGTTTTGCCATGGTGTTAGAACTGGTACACCGTTGGCGCTTGCGAAAACATAATGGCAGCGCTGTGGGTGGAAATGTGCAGATTAAGGGGCAGTAATAATATAAAAAGATCCTCTTTCTACATCCTAGGGGAGCGAAATCTGAGTGGCTCGTTTTTTTCACAAGCTTCCAGAGAAATGCTTACCAAAACAGAATTATTGGGTTGTCCTTTTTCATGTTTTCTGAGTTGGTACTGTAGATGCACTGGGGATTTTATTACAGCACTTAAACACAGAAAAAGTCAGATTTTCATGATATGTCACCTTTAAAAATAAAGTTCTTTACTGTATTGTTTCGTTTTTTGCTTTGTTCTTCTGTGGTAAAAAGACATTGTCACCTTGGCATTAGACAGTATTTATAGACAGTTATTTCACAGACCGAGGTGTAACAAGAAACTGTGATGAGTTCTTGGAAGAGCCACTAATGAGCTACATGAGAAATGAGAAAGTAAATAAAATATCTCAATAACACACAAACAAACAAAAAAAAATGTCCTTCAGCAGAATATGGCAAACATCCAATAAGGCAAACATCTCTGTAGCAACGTCTATCCTGCGTAAGCAAAATCATGTTTGAATTACAAAAAGGATGGAATTAATTATATTGTATAATGTACGTATGTCACAGCTGGTTGCAGGAGCCAAGATGAACTCAAACTCTTTGAAACACTGGGGTACAAAATAAACACACAGCAAGCCAACATTGTACTGTATAGACAAGAACTGATGAGGATTAATTGAAATTGAGGGCTATATGTATGAAGAAACAAACAAGAAACCAAATGAGACATAGTTGCAAACAACAGGTAAGCCTGACAACACCTGAGATCTCACTGGGGCCACCAAAGCAACTAACAAGGGCATAATCAGAAACCAATGAACAAAAATAATTGAAATTCCATAAACACAGAACAAGAATGTTAACAGTATAATTGTATTACATAAGGGTCTGTGTTGTGAGGTCCAAATGTTTGCACTAATATAGTTAAACCTGTATAGTGAAACCTATGGAAGCCCGTTTCCGTCACTGAATTTTTACTCGCAATTTCGAGTTTACATCTTGCAATTCTGACTTTTTTCTCAGAACTATGAGATATAAATGCACAATTGCGAGTTATAAAGTCAGAGTTTCTAGATATGAAGTCAGAATTGAGGGATATAAACTCACAATTCTGACTTTTTTCTCACAATTGCGACTTTGTATCTCGCAATCAGTATTGGGAAGGTTACTTTGGAAATGTAATAGGTTACAGATTACAAGTTACTTGATTTAAAATGTAATAAGTAGTGTAACTTTTCAATTACTTTATTAAAGTAATGTAACTTATTACTTTTAATTACTTTTTGATTACTTTTCTAAATTTCTAATATTTGTTAATCATTTTGAAACATTTAAACCAGGCAGAGTTAACCTTACAGTAGCACTCAACACTGATTACTGTCAGACTTTCAAAATCCTTTATGACTTGAATTAAGATTATAATAAGTAAGGGATAACATACATCTTTATTTTGTGAAGACAACTGGCTGAATGTACATTATCCCACTTATTACACAGCTGCTTGATAGATTATTTAGATGTTTCGTGTCAAAATTATTAGACACAAAACACTGATCTGAGTTGAAATATTTGAAAACGCAAAGTTTCCACCAAGAAATCAGTTGCTAGCAAACAGCAAGTTCAAACTAGACATTTTAGGGATACAGTGCAGTCATACCAGTTTTCTTACACAACATTTCACCACATAAATAATTAAGTAGTAGTATTAGTTTGTTAGTTTTGTTATAATCAATTACAGTGTACAAAAAAAAAATAAAAAATCGAACTTGGGTCACCGCACTATATGTCATAACAAGATCATAACATAAATAACATCATAACAAGAAACAGTTTAATAGCTATAATACTGGGTTTGAAATCAAATGTTTGCATAATTATGACAGAAAACACTAGCATCTAACAATGCCTTGGAAAAAACAATGTTAAAAAATAAAGTTTATGCATAAACCCAAATAGGAAAGCAGTTATTGAATAAGCATGTGTCCTATTCTGTGTCCTAAACTCCTGATACATTGGTGTCTCATTTTCGAGCAGTCAATGCAATTTATGAAAGAAGTCAATTAAATCTGTAAGTGAGGGTGGGTGGGTGAAAAAATTCAGATGTAATCCCCTTTGTAATCACTGGCATTTTTCAAAAGTAACTGTAATTTAATTACACATTTTTTCTCAGTAACTGTAATTACAATTACATTTATTTTGTAATTAAATTACCTAATTCCGTTTCATGTAATTAGTTACTCCCCAACACTGCTCGCAATTCTGACTTTTTTTCTCGCGATTGCGAGTTTGTATCTCGCAATTCTGACTTTGTTTTTCTCAGAATTATGAGATACAAACTCATAGAGTTATAAAGGCTAATATGTGACCCTGGACCACAAAACCAGCCATAAATTTCAGTTTTTTTTTAAAATTGAGATTTATACATTATTTATAAATAAATAAGCTTTCCATTGTTGTATGGAAGGTTGTATGTTAGGAAAGGACAATATTTGGCTGAGATACATTTATTAGAATATCTGGAATCTGAGGCTGCAAAAATTCAAAATATTGAGAAAATCGCCTTTAAAGTTGTCAAAATGAAGTTCTTAGTAATGCATATTACTAATCAACAATTAAGTTTTGATATATTTACAGTAGGAAATTTGCTAAATATCTTCATGGAACATGATCTTTAATTAATATCCTAATGATTTTTGACATAACAGAAAAATCAATCATTTTGACCCATACAATGTATTTTTGGCTATAGCTACAAATATATTCATGCTACTTGGTCCAGGGTCACATATGTTCACAGAATTGTGAGTTTATATCTCAAAATTCCGACTTAATAACTTGCAATTGCCAGTTTATATCACACAATTCTGACTTCATTTCTTAGAATTGCGAGTTTATATCTCGGAATTCTGACTTTATAACTCGCAGTTGTGAGTTTATATCTCACAATTCTGGGGAAAAAAAAGTCAGAATTGCAAGTTTGTATCATGCAGTTCTGAGAAAAAAAGTCAGAATTGTGAGAAGTCGCAATAACCCTTTTTTAAAAAAAATTTATTCAGTGGCGGAAATGGGCTTCCATAGGAACCTGAAAGATCTCACTAGTTTAAGAGATTTAATTGGCCATATCACGTTGAATTTAAGGGTACGTTTACACAACAAGAGCATACTAAAACCGAAAAGCATTTCCTTTGCATTTTTGTAGAGTTTTGCAATCAAACAACAACATTGTAAAAATGATCCCCGTTCACACAAAACCATAAAAACTACTAAAAACACTGTATTATGCATGCCTGGCCAAAAGTTGGCTACTTTGTAAAGAAACACTTTGCGAATACATACATACCTAAAGACCTGAAATGAGGAGGCAAAGTCCTCAAAGGTGTTTTTTTTTTTTTTTAAGTAAATGTAAACTCATGTCCCAGTCACATTTTCTTGGGTACTTACACTATCAAAATATATACAGGGGTTGGACAATGAAACTGAAACACTCACCAATATAGTATTGGAGGTTTCATGGCTATATCTGCGCTGTCTGGTGCCCAATCTTCACTTATTGTACATTACACCAGTTAGAGCAGAGTGTAAAGTTTCATTATGTGCACCCAATGGTTCAAACATTGTACCTTGAAGGTAGTGCTCTGTATCAGGATAATAATGCACCAATACACACAGCAAGACTGGTGACAGACTGGTTTAATGAACATGAAAATTAAGTTGAACATCTCCCATGGCCTGCATAGTCACCAGATCTGAATATTATTGAGCCACTTTGGGGTGTTTTAGAGGAGCGAGTCAGGAAACGTTTTCCCACATCAGCATCACATAGTGACCTGGCCACTGTTCTGCAAGAGGAAAATGGCTCAAAATCCCTCTGGCTGCTTTGCAGGACTTGTATTTGTCACTCCCACGATGAAATGATGTTGTATTGGCTGCAAAAGGAGGCCCAATATCATACTAATTGTGATCTAAAACCAGGTGTTTCAGTTTCATTGTCCAACCCCTGTATATATATATATATATATTCTATTTTATATTTTTACATTAACAATATAATTAATATTCTATTATTTATTAAAGCCAAGTATGAATCTCATCAAGTTTTTAAGCATTTTACATTTATTTCAAAATAATAACTCAAAGCAGTAACATTTAAACAACATATTTTATTTGTGAAATTATGTTCAGCTATTCTTTTTAATTTTTAACTTTTAACTATTTTTTATTTTTTCGGATCATCAGTCATCAGAGCTTGCTAAATATTGGTCACAGACACTGAGATTTACTAAATTTCACCAAGCTGATTACTCACTAAAAACACCCCACAGATCATGTTTTCATACCATTTTAAGTCTTATTTTCATGTAACAAAGTGGTTATATCTAAATGAGTGAGTTGTTTGTTTACTTTTTTAGATTAGACTTCCCATTAACACCGTTATATTGTTCATTCAGACTGATTCGCGAACACAGAGCGTGCATGAACACAAGAGGTGGGATTTATCACATGAACAAATCACAGCCGATTATAACCAGTCATATCCAATCATAACACGATGGAGGCATTGCCCCCTCACCAAACTTAATGCACAGTTTAGGGGGTCTGTTAAAACTCAATGGGCTCAGGGGGGGTGAGAGAGACGCAGACTCCCGCTGTAACTTTACTCTCTGGTGTCGCTGTTGGACAACGTTCTTTAGAAAAACGGATGATTTATACACTTTTTAATGTTATTTTTTGTTATATTACCATTGTTTTATTTTTGTACTACAATTTTTTTCTTTCCAAAAACTTTCCAAATGTTTCCAAAAACTTGCACTTGCAAGTTTGCAGTTTCAGCTATTTTTAAAATGGCATTGTCGTAATGCATAGAAGTGTTTTCGTTTTTCATTTTTAGTGTCTTGTAAACGCCCCCTGAATGTAATGTTCGCACAGGCTTTTGTGAGAAAGTTATGTTTAAAGGTAGAGAATGGGTTAGGCCATAATATCATTAATCTGATATAAAAACAATGGAAGTCTATAAGATTTCGTCACTAATATAGAGAAACAAATGTGTGCTTGTGTGTACTATTAAAAAATAAGCCTCATTTTAGGGATACCTAGGGGGCTTTGACTGAAACGAGGTGGTGACATCCCGTCCAGGCATGTAATTTGAACACTGTCTGAACTGTAAGAAAATCCTGAGTGCATTCAGCGTTTCGGTTTGAGTGCATTTGCTGGCCATAATGTTTATTCCAGACATTTTCGTGAGATGGCATTGAACAGATGCTGCTACACCTGGATAAGCTTGACCTGACAGATGCCCATAGGATTATAGGTATTAGCTTTCAGAGGGAGTTGGTGCGAAATGGAATGTTTGGTTGTAAAAATTGATGTCTCGTAAGTTATTATCAGCTGTAGGCGAGGATTAGTTTAAGCAGATGGATGCTACTTGTTAGTATGTGACACAGATACAGCGGTGATTTACATACTGCTTTGCTGTTCAAGCATCGCATTTACAGACCGTGATTGGTTTTTCCTCAAGCTCTACCTGGAAAGTAATTAATTATGCATTTGTCAGGTTTAGCAACATGTGAGGCAACAAAACAGAACAAAAAAAAAACGTCTTGTTTGTGTACTATCTCCCTTATGACTTTGCCCTCATTCAAATGCTGGAGATTGAATTAGCTGTTTTGGCTTGCCTTCAGAAGCACGTTTGCTAACGTCAAACCTGCCTACCAAAAAATCGAGCCGTTTTCTAAGTTGCTTCCCCTAAGGGAACAACTGCCTCATTGAGAGTCTAGCACTCTTTTACTCCTAAATACGCAAACATTCTTTGACTTAGGCCCGGCTAACGATGCAAATGCATGCCGTTAATTATTTTGCACACAATCGTAACTTTTGCAAAAGCTAGTTTTGATGCTATAGGGACATGGCTGGAAATAGAAGAACGTGGGAGAAGGGTAAACATTACGAGATTAAACGCAAGACGCAGCATCTTTTTTAGTGCCGTTTGTGTTGTTGCAGCAAAATCGGAATTAGTAGCAGCACGAGGTTTTAACAGTAATAGCGTGAACTGTGTCTCGGTGGATGACTCCTCGATTCTGGAGAAGCTGAGCGAGAGATTACTGGCTGTAATACGCACCATGTCTAACTGAAGTAGATGGATTTGTGTCTCTTAATGCTGAGCGCATGGGATCATGTAATTTAAGCCTAGAACGCCACCTTTTATTCATCATTGCTTTGATTAGTAATGCAGAATGACTTTGCAAGGAAGATCTGGCATGTAGCTCTAAACGTGCCCTTTTAGAGGATTACATTGGGTACAATAGTAAACGCACACCAGCCTTCAACCATAGCGTGTGTAACTGCATGTATGATGTCCGTTCACATTAGTAATTAAGTTTAATATATTTATTTATTAATTTATTTAAAAGTTAGTTTGGTAACACTTTACATTAAGGTTCCATTAGTTAATGTCAGTTATTGTATTAACTAACATGAATGAACAATACATTTACAGTTTTTATTCATCTTTATTCATGTTAGTTCATAAAACAGTTGTTCACTGTTAGTTCATGTTAATTCACAGCGCTTAGCTCATGTTAACAAACACAACTTGTGGTTTTAATAATGCATTAGTAAATGAAATTAACATTAACTAAGGTTAATAAATGCTGTAGAAGTATTGTTCATTCTTAGTTCATGTTAACTAATTAAGTTGTTAACTAATGCCAACTAATGAACCATTTTGTAAAGTATTACTGTAAGCTTAATTGTATTATGTAATTATGTATATTTTATTTATTTATTCGTTTGTATTTATTTTAACTCTTTATTAAGGTGTTAATTATATCTGTATAGTGGTGTAAAAAATACTCAGCAATGAAACATTAAATTGATCAAAAGTAATGATAGTAATGACTTTTAATATTGTCACAAATATAAAAAATAATACTGTCTTTTGAACTCTAATTTCATCAAAGATTTCTGGAATTCTACCAGCGGCACAACTGTTTTGAACAAAAAAAATAAATAAAATAAAATAAAATAAAAATTAAATAAATAGAAAATAAATAAATAAATAATAATAAAAAAATCTTGACCGACAAGTTTGCATATTTTTTAATAATCCAAACATAAGCCAAACATAATCCAAACTTTTGAACAGTAGTGTAGCACAGTTTCTACTAAGTAAATAAAATAATAATAATAATAATATTAATAATTCTTATATATATATATAATAAGAATTATTATTATTATAATTTAAGTTTAAAAATGTTTTCAACAGTAAATAAGTTAGCATAAATATAAATATATTAGCATATTAAATACTTTATTCCCGTTTTGCTATTACAGGAAAAAAGTGCATTTTTAAAATATATTAAAGCAGAAAACAATGATCATTTACAATATTACAAGTTTTTACTGTATTTTGATAAAATAAATGCTGCCTTAGTATAGATAGAAAACTTATTTTGACTTATTATTATATTTTTATTTTATTTTAAATCTTTATTAAATTCTACCATTGTTCTAAATTATTATTATTATTATTATGATTATTATTAATAAAAATAATAATAATAATAATAATAAATCTTGACCACTAAATCTGCATATTTTGGAGTAACAAAAAAAGAAAGAAAAAAATATAATAATCCAAATGTAATCAATTTTTTTGAACAGTAGTGTGTCACTGTTTCTACAAAAAAATATTAAGTATCAAAAATTGTTTTCAACAGTAATATTAAGAAATGATAAGAAGAAATGTTTCTTTAGTACAAAATCAGCATATTAGGTAACACTGAAGACTGGAGTAATGATGCTGAAAATTCAGCTTTGTAATCACAGGAATAAAGTGCATTTCTATAATATATCAAAGCAGAAAACAATAATATTTCATAATATTACAGCCTATGTAGGCATAGAATACTTATTTTGCAAGAATTGTAACATTTTAAAGAGATAGTTCACCCAAAAATGAACATTTTGTCATTAATTACTCACTCTCATGTTTTTCCAAACCTGTAAGACCTTTGTTCATCTATGGAACACAAATGAAGACATTTTTGATGAAATCCGAGAGCTTTCTGACCCTGCATAGACAGCAACACAGTTACCACTTTCAAGACCCAGAAAGGTGGTAAGGTCATTGTTAAAATAGTCCATGTGACATCAGTGGTTCAATCAAAAATATCTTAATTTCATCAAAAATATCTTCATTTGTGTTCTGAATGAAGGTCTTGTGTGATTTGTATTAAAGTGATTTACATTTGAAAGACATTTTATGGGACAACCATTTTATAAAAGCAATAATGAACTGGAGGTGTGCAGTATTTTCAGTTTGTTTATGGCTGTAGGATTGGCAGACGGGTTGCTGCGTGCCATGCTTAACAAAGGCCTTTCGCTGCATCTGTAGTCACAGTATATGATGGCCTCTCGTACCTCATGGATCCTGATGTAAGCATGAGCAACCGTAGTATACATGTGCATGCGCTCCATCGGCTCTGTGTGTAATCCTCTCTCAAACGGCGTATGTCCCTACGTGACTGCTCTTTTGAGTGTGCGAGCAAGGAGCGTTTGTGTTTGTGTGCACCTTTACCTCAGTTTAAGTCAGTTGTTTCAGTGCTGTTAGAGCTGAATTTCTCAGCTCACTGCTCATCCAGATGGCGCATATCTTTAGCCGGATTCCCGCCTGTCACCTCGCTGTGTCTAACCTCCCTCTTCATGTCTCGCGTGAATGCCTCCTGACGGAGCCTCCCAGGCGTTCTGAGCTTCCCTTAATGTGGAAAACACAATTCCACTGCCAAGCCAAGAGGCCGTTTAGCTTCTCAGAATATTCATGAGGACTAATAGTTTTGTGTGTCTTTTGTATTTGTTTTGCATGGCGGAATAGTTAAAGTTGAAGTTCACTTCCAGAACAAAAATGTGAAGGTAATTTACTCACCCCCTTGTCATCCAAGATGTTTGTGTCTTTTTTTTCTTCAGTCATAAAGAAATTATGTTTCTTGAGGAAAACATTTCAGGAATGTTCTCCATATAATGGACTTTTGTGGTGCCCGTGAGTTTGAACTTCCAAAATGCAGTTACACTCACTAAGACTGAATTTATTTGATCAAAATATAGTAAAACAGTAGTATAATATCATTTCAATTACAGGTAAAATGCATAAAAATAATGTCTCAAGTGGTCACCAAGGCTCAGTTTGTTTGATGTAAATACAGTAAAAAAAAAATACAGTAAAAACAGTAATATTGTAAAATATTATTATAATGCAAAATAACTGCTTTCTATTTGAATATATTTTCAAATGTAATTTATTCATGTAATACAAAGCTGAATTTGCAACATAATTACTCCAGTCTTCAGTGTCACTTCAGAAATCAATCCAATTTGCCAATTTGGTGCCCAATTATTACTGGTTCTCAATCATTAATAATAGTTCTTGTTCTATGTTTATTTATTTATTTATTTAAGTCTTACTCCAAGGTGTATCACAGACCTTTTTCAACAGTAATAATAATAAGAAATATTACCAAATCGACACATTAGACAGATTTCTAAAGGATCATGTGACACTGAAGACTTGCGTAATGATGCT
The DNA here is from genome assembly GCA_036247105.1 of Cirrhinus mrigala. Lineage (NCBI taxonomy): Eukaryota > Metazoa > Chordata > Actinopteri > Cypriniformes > Cyprinidae > Cirrhinus > Cirrhinus mrigala. The sequence continues at coordinate 13,058,024 of CM070007.1, read as the reverse complement.
GAAAATTCAGCTTTGCATCCCATGAATAAATTACATTTTAAAATAGAAAGCAGTTATTTTATATTGTAATAATATTTCACAATATTACTGTATTTACTGTATTTTTGTCAAATAAATGCAGCCTTGGTTAGCATAAGAGACGTTCTTTTGTGTATTTTCCCTGTGAATTATGCAAATATTTACATGCATAAATAAATACATTATTACACACAAACAATCAGTGTTTTGGAAATGTTATCGTATTATTTCGTATTTCTGTTTATTTTCACTATTTCACCTTTAAATAACTGTTCATTTTTCCTGCTTCAGTAATAAGGCAAGGCCTGTGCGCTTTTCTGCAGGTAATCCACTAATAAACATCTGTTAATGAAGAAACAACTTTCAGCAGTAATAACAACAGCTATTTCTTTTCATATTCTGCTTCTGTGTATTCCTGTGGTTTGCTCATTTGCTTTGGAGGGCACGATGCTGTGCCAGACAGGATTCTGGAGGACTGTGCCTTTGATAAAGTGCCCATAATAACCGGATCAATTCATTAATTTCCATGGGCTGACTGGCTCATTGGGCAGATAATACCACCCCATCAACTGTTGCCCCACAGCGATGCACAGATGCTCTCTGATCTTACCTGACGCCGTCTGAACCACGTTTGATATGATGGTCAAAGGAAACTCAAAAAGACTCCATGGCAAAAAAAAAAAAAAAAAAAAAAGGCCAACTCATCTCTAGAGGTTTGTGTTGTTTTTTGAATACTTTTTTTTTCGCAAAGCATACTTAGACATGCAAAATAAATCAATTAATTATTCCCTGTAAAGCATCTCTTTGTACTGAGTGATCACATGCTGTTGCAAGCTAAAATGACTTTGATGAAACTAATGGCAGCTTACATAAGACTATTTTTATTCTGTGGCATTTCAACCTAGAATAAACCAATTAAAATAATAATTCTAATAATCAATTAATGACTGAAGTTTTTTTTTTTTTTTTTTTTTAATATTTGATCTTATTTTAGGGTCTTAATTTACATTTACATTTACATAATCAAGTTGATGATTTATTTATTTTTTTTCCATTTATTACAATTATATTTGCTGCTTTTCAAATGTCTTAATTTGTAATGTTAACATATATATATATATATATATTTTTTCTTAATGCAAATTTCCTAATGCAAATAATTTCTGGTAATATTATTTAATGAACCTGAGCTAAAATGAACTAAAAACAGTTCTATTTTAATTACCTAATTAATTACCAAATATTAATAATTGCTTTAATAATTATAGTGAATTTATTGTGATAATTATTGTAAGCGTTACTGATTTTGTTGTACCCTTGTCCCAGACCTAGTAAATAAATAAATAAATAAATCATTTAATTTAATTATTAATTAGTAATTATTAATTTAATATTTTTACACTTTTCAACTATGATAATCTAAACAGAACTTATATAGTTGAGGCATAATTTACACCACAACCAATAATTTTGTAGGTAAGAGGTGTTTTTTTTGTTTGTTTGTTTTTGTTTTGTTTTGTTTTTTAAGTTAGAGCACTTGCAAGGAGACAACCATTTCAGAGCATGCTTGATGCTTGAGATAAAAATATAAGAAATGAATTTCATATTAATGAGACAAAGGAGTTGTCATTTTATTTCAAAAATGTCATCTCCATCACAGAATGCTGTTAATGCAATACATAATTTGACATGGAAATGACATTTGTTGGTTCAGTAACAGAACAAAGAATTATAACTACAGACACTGTAAACTTCAACTTTATCTAACTTCAAGTTCACTTTCAAAGTCCACAGGGAAGAACCTGTCTCGCTGAAGAAACAGCCTTAATGAATGCAGCCATACTTGCAAACAGTTTTGGCAAACTTGAGCGAAGGTTTAGAGAAGTGTACAGTTAGAGGTCTGGGTGTCAAAGATAACCCCAACCCCAAACAACACTGATGCACGATTTGCATATATTTCACCATGCTACCTTCTGCCTATGTCTCAGTATCATGATCGCTGAGCGTGCATATAGCTCGACAGGGAAATGAAGAAAGAAAGGATTAGTGCAGCTATTGCCATCACAAGCCATCTCCACAGGACGCCAGTTGATTTAGAGTGCTGTATATAAGTGCATCAGGAATTTATAACTAACGCAATTAGCCGGTATAAAAGTGAATTATGAAAATGGCCAGACACAGGAACAATAACACTTGGTTGCTCATTTCCATAATTCCATAACCTGCTCATTCTGACTCACTCACATCCTTCTCTGCAGGGCAGGTCAACACTTTGTTGGGAAAGCCAAAAATTCTCTGATAGTATTTATGAGGTGTTTAAATGCATATGAACACTTGTCTGATCATTTTTTTTATAGAGTAATTAAATAGTTAAAGGAATGGTTTGTCATAAATATAAGGTAAAGGTGAAGTGTATGGAAGCACGTTTGTACCACTGAATATAACATTTAAAAAAGGTAATTGGGACTTCTTATCTCGCAATTGTGACTTTTTTTTCAGAATTGCGAGATATAAACTCGCAATTGTGTTATAAAGTCAGAATTGTGAGATATAAACTCGCAGATCTGAGAAATAAACTCACACTTCTGAGAAATAAAGTCGCAGTTGTGAGTAATAAAGTCAGAACTGCTAGATATAAATTCACGATTGTGAGAAATAAATTCTCAATTCTGAGAAATAAAGTCACATTTCTGAGAAAAACAGAATTGTGAATTGGTATCTTGCAGTTCTCACTTTTTTCCCCAAATTGACTTTATTTCTCAGAACTGCAAGTTTTTTTTTTCTCAGAATTGCAAGTTAATATCTCACAATTGTGACTTTTCTCAGAATTGTGAGTTTACATCTCGCAATTCTGACTTTTTTTCTCAGAATTGTGAGATATAAACTCACAATTGTGAGTTCTAAACTCACAAATCTGAGAAAAAAACTCAGTTCTGAGAAATAAACTCGCAGATATAAAAATTGTGAGTTTATATCTCACAATTGTGAATTTTTTTTCTCAGAATTGTGGGCTTATATCTCGAAATTCTGACTTTCTTACATGCAATTGTGAGTTATTAAGCTAGTATTGTGAGATTTAAACTTCCATTTGCGTGAATAAAAGTCAGGATTGCGAGATATAAACTCACATTTGCGAGAAAAAAGTCAGAATTGCGTGATATAAAGTCGCGATTGTGAGTTATAAAGTAAGAATTGCGAGACAAATGCACAGTTCTGAGAAATTAACTCTCAATTCTGAGAAATAAAGTCGCAGTTCTAAGAAAAACTGAATTGTTGAAAAACTGAACTGAATTGAAAATTTGTATCTTGCAGTTCTCACTTTTTTCCCCAAATTGTGACTTTATTTCTCAGAACTGCACAGAATTTCAAGTTTATATCTTGCAATTCTGACTATTTTTTTCTCAATTGTGAGATATAAACTCACAATTGTGAGTTCTAAACAAACCTGAGTTCTCTTGAGTTCTCACAAATCTGAGAAAAAAACTCACAGTTCTGAGAAATAAACTCGCAGTTCGGGGAAAAAAAGGGAGAAAATGCGAGATACAAACTCAAAATTCTGTTTTTCTCAAAATTGCGAGTTTATATCTCGCAATTGTGAGTTTTTTCTCAGAATTGTGGGTTTATATCTCGAAATTCTGACTTTATAACATGCAATTGCGAGTTATTAAGCTAGAGTTGTAAGATATAAACTCATAATTGCGTGAATAAAAGTCAGGATTGTGAGATACAAACACATTTGCAAGAAAAATGTCAGAATTGCATGATATAAAGTCACAATTGTGAGTTATAAAGTCAGAATTGTGAGACAAACTCACAGTTCTGAGAAATAAACTCGCAATTCAGGGAAAAAAGTAAGAATTGCAAGATACAAACTTTTTGTAACAAAGTTTATATCTCGCAATTGTGAGTTTTTCTCAGAATTACGGGTTTATATCTCGAAATTCTGACTTTAGAACACAATTGTGAGTTATCAAGCTAGAATTGTGAGATATAAACTCACAATTGTGTGAAAAAAGTCAGAATTGCAAGATACAAACTCACATTTGCGAGAAAATATATCGTACAATTCTAACTTTATAACTCGCAATTGTGAGTTTGTATCACAATTCTGAGAAAAAAGTCTGAATTGTAGGATAAAAAGTCGCAATAACCTTTTTTTTTTTTTTTTATTATTATTATTTTTTATTCATTGGCGGAAACAGGCTTCATGAATAAATACACAGATATGCAATAGAAATTCATACTCCTAAACAATCTAGTGGTCGAATTTGCGTTAGGCGTGTAACTTAGGAGGTTTAGACATCCGCCTACTTTTTCCCCCTTATTAAAATCAGAGATGTTAATGAGTAATTGTATATGCAGAGCAGGGACACAATTTGTGTTTTGTGATTTAACCGGTATGAATAGATAGTCTTTCGGCAAAGTTTCAGTGATAGATTGAAACGCTAATGTGTGAGACTGTGTGTGAGCGTATTTGACAGAAACGAGTGTCATATATGTTTCATATGCATCAGGTACGTCCTTGCAGCGAGATGTTTTAAAAAAGTAATGGGCACAATAACTGTTTTTTATATAAATTTAATCTTTGTAATCTATGGGTAAACATCTGCATTTGCTCTCCCAAAATAAATGGCTGTAATAAAAACTCTTCAAATTACCTGCATCTTTGAATTCAGCCCAGCTAGTTATTGTTTTTGGATTTAGTCAGACTGAGTCCCTTGAAAATCACACATGAGCAAGCTAAATGTGTCCTCCTGCTGCTAATTTGAGTCATAAATTGGGCTAATCTTGCCATCTGCCTTGCTAGCATAAACATTTTGTGCTTGACAGATCATTTAAAAACTGTAGAGGTATCTAAGATCCTGAACGCCGAGCTTCTGGAGACCAAGCTGTTAGTGATGAAATTCACCAAACTATCCTGGCATCGTGACATTTATTTATTCTTAACGTGTTAATATTCATTAACACATTAGACCGGTCGTACATTTGTCTGATAACACTCTTTTATTTGTTTATTTATTAATTGCTTTACTGGGTTGTCAGCACACAGGGAATGAATAATAACACAAACCACACAAACTGCTTCTTCCTCCAAAACAAAGATTCACATACAATGTACTCACCCCCTTGTCATCCAAGATGTTCATGTCTTTCTTTCTTCAGTCGTAACGAAATTATGTTTTTTGAGGAAAACATTTCTGCATTTTTCTCCATATAATGGACTACTTTGGTGCCCTGATTTTGAACTTCCAAAAGGCAGTTTAAATGTGGCTTCAAACGATCCCAAATGCAGTTGTAAACAATCCCAGCCGAGGAAGAAGGGTCTTATCTACTGAAACGATCGGTTATTTTCATTAATAACAATTCAATTTAACAGTGTCTTGCCTTTCTCTCCCTGAACTCTGTGTATTCTGGCTCAAGACAGTTCGGGTATGTCGAAAAACTCCAATCGTATTTTCTCCCTCAACTTCAAAAACCATTTTAAAATCATCCTACATCACGGCAAAGTACCGACCCAGTCTTCGCAAAGTGAACATGCAAAGAAGATCAAACACCCTTAACAAAAAAGGTAAAACAGCGATATAGGATGATTTCGAAGTTGAGGGAGAACATGAGATGGGAGTTTTTCGACATACCCTAACTGTCATGAACCGGAACAAAAACAGTCCAGGCAGAGTAAGACAAGACAAGCATTTGAGATTAAAAATTATATAAATTGTAATATTTTTATTAAAATAACCGATCGTTACGCTAGATAAGACCCTTCTTTCTCAGCTGGGATCGTTTACAACCGCATTTGGGATCGTTTGAAGCCGCGTTTAAAATGCATTTTCAAAAGTTCAAAATCGGGGCACCATATCAGTCTATTATATGGAGAAAAATGCTGAAATATTTTCCTCAAAAAACATAATTTCTTTACGACTGAAGAAAGAAAGACATGAACCTCTTGGATGACAAGGGGGTGAGTAAATTATTTGTAAATTGTTGTTCTGGAAGTGGACTTCTCCTTTAAACTACAGCAGAAAGAATGTCAAATGTATTTAAAAATGTAACTGGTAACACTGCTGCGTGATTGTTTCTAATAAAATGGCTAAAAAAGGCTAAAGAATAGCAAATTTGATGTTTTTTTCTCTCCTGACCAACTTAATTGGTCATCATATCTTTTCACCTTTTGTAAAGGGATTGAAAATGCTATTAAATGAGAACATAAAAATCTATTTGTTGCATTTTCCATTCACCACTATTGACGACTAAATGTCCATTAATTGTACAGCTCAGTTATCTGGATACAGATGATGTGGACAAATGTAAATGTGCCGTGTTCTGATTGGTTGATTCCAAGTGTAAACAGGGTATGCATTGGTGAGTATGGTATTTACTTCTTCTGTTAAGATAACTAGAGATAAAACCTAAACTTAGTGGTTTCATCCATCTTGTCTGTTATTTCTTTTGCAAACTGCGGCTGTTTTTTTTTCTTCACGTGTCTTTAAAACATACCCAGATGAATTGCTTTCTTATTCCGTGACATTAAATGGCGTTTCTTATTTCCTGTCTTTTTTCTGGCACGGCTCATCCTCACCCTCCTCCTCCAGCAGTCCATGCCTGATATTCCCTCCTCTCTCCATCACAATTTAATGGAAATGATCCAAGTGTTCAGGGCGTTATGCAAATACGTGCTATAGATTTTCTTTTTCATTATAAGTACATTATTAAAATCAGCTCTCCTCTCCCTGTTCCCCTCACCTCCTATTAGAAGGCCCCAGAGTCTCCCTGTTGGCAGTCACCGACTGTCAGCAGTGGGTCCTTGCTGCAGCTAGTGATTTATTGATGTAAGTGGGAAGCTATGAAGCCGACTTTGTGACAGCTCCGAGCTTTTAAAATTGAGCATGTCATCCGGCTGATGAATGACTACAGGTTGAGCTCACCCAGCGGCACAATATGTCAACGTCCACGCTTATGAGGGACCCAGTGGTCCATAGGCTCTTACATTGACAAGGGATATATACAAGGCTCGCCAAACCGCTCTGTCCCCCATGTTTGGACAGACTGCGTTAAATGTGAAAGGCCTGAGACAATTTGAGATTTGATTTGATTAAGTACTGACTTGTTTTGAAAGGTCTAAGAGTTTGACGGGAAACTAAAACTACTGTTTGATGAAGTTTGATATTTTCCCAATGAGAAAAAAAGGTAAAAGTCAAAGTAGATCTATTAGACATTAGATCAATTAGATATAGATGTATTTTGAAGACATTTATTTATACAGGCTAGAATATACAAACTGTATCACTCCGCATGCCGTTCCTGATAGACTGTCAATCTGTGCATTGATTAGTGACTATTGAGCAAGTGACTCACTGAATCATTGATGAATCATTGAGTCGTTCTAAAATGCTGTTTCATTCAAAAACAAAACAAGCGACTGCAAATGAGTCATTTGCTGAATTCAGAAACGCAGGCTAGTACTCTTACCGTATAATGAGAGTAGTAGGGGGGAGTGGGGTGAGATGAGACATTTTTACTTACGTGGTCCTCAAGATAAGGGAAAATGAGGCAGAAGTACAATGAAAGTATTTAAAGTATTTTCAGGATGTTTCCTATCAAATCTGAATGTATCTAGGACAAAGGGTTCTCTAAATATGGCTTCTCATAAAAAGTGTTCCTGTGGCTCAATTTGCCCCAGGTTAGGGGTAAGTTGACCCAAGTCAGTGGGTAAGATGCACCATCTGGGTTTAAACTGACTATCTGACCAAATCTGATTCAAGCCCATGTAAAATTTTAAAGATGATTTATCTCTTTTAAAAAGCGATTTATCAAATAAAATTTGATTTTACAAACAGTCATATTTCTTTTCTAAACTCAAACAAAATAAAAGCAAACAAATTAAGTTTCATTTTCAATCTTTAATTTTTCTGAAACAGTATGTTGAACACCAAAGTTTTAACCTTCCCAAAAACAGACTAAGCAGTGAGTTTGTTGAGTAAAATAAAAACTGAATTAGAATGAAGGAATAAATGCCACTGCAACTAATAAACATTTTAGTCAAAAGATTCTTTGCATGATAGCTTTTCTGCAGTGTCAAACAGGCCATTAGAGACTATATCTGGAAAGATTATAATATGGTGAAAAGCATCTTCTGGTTCTCAGAGAAGGATTTGGTGCACTTGTACATTGTCGCTGTCAAATAAACTACAAATATTTTATATATATATATATATATATATATATATATATATATATATATATATATAAACCAGTTGCATAATATCACATTAAAATACTTTACTAGCTTACCAATTCAAGCTGATATTAGCTAAATGATTTGCATGGTTTTATATGTTGCTAAATCACCCATACACATATATTTTAGACCTGGATAAATTTGCTTTGATGTAAAAGCCATTATATTTGTTATGCTAAAATATTACTTTGACAAGCCAAAAAGTAAATGGGTGCCTTCCACTCCTCGCATGTGTTTCTCCTTTTCACAGTCTGGCAGAAATGATGTGTAATTCCAACATACATGCTCCAATGTACATTTGCCAAGATACAGGGGGTGGGTCAACTTACCCCACCATTCTGTAGTTCTGAAAAAAGCAACAGAATTGTTTACATTTCGTTCAAAACACAGAATCATTTAGGAAAGAAGGAGATTCGCAACTGTTCTGCTAGTTAGTAAATATAAAACTTCTTGTTTATTGAACGGTTCCCAATTGCTGCTAGCAGTGTTGGGCATGTTACTGTAAAAGAGTAATTAGTTAGAGTTACTAGTTACTTCTCACAAATAGTAACTGAGTTAGTAACTGAGTTACATGATTATAAAAGTAACTAATTACTAGGGAAAGTAACTACTGTGTTACTTTTTTTTAGAAAAATGCTCAAATATGTCAAGTAACTTGGATGTCCCCAATATTAAGTATGTTAAATGAATGAAATGGACACTAAATAGAATAAATTATTATTATAAAACATTGTACACTAATCTACTATAATGTATTTTAATGTTGATGTGAGAGACACCTATCAAATAAAAAAAAAATATTGTAAATATTATCAACCTTCTATGGACACCTTGGCAATAGAATAGCCATTGGCTAGTACATTTTTTGTTGTTGATAGTTTTTTTTTTTTTTTTAAATATCTGAAAGTACACTTTTGCTGTTAAGCAGTATAATATGATATTATAATAATTCAGCATTAAACTTTAGTAATTAGAACTACTAGAATAACCATGTACGAATACATTTGTCATGTTGACTGATCTTAGGACTGGTGGTGGGGGGATAATACTGATAAGATAAAACTACTACGAATTCTACTACTAACAACAAAATAAAACGCACTAAAGATTAATGATCTGCTGGGTTCATGAATATCAATTACGTTGTCTGCGTTGACTCGAACTGATTTGCTGAAATCAAAACGGACGATCGTAGGTGAGCGCCAGCCAATGAGATTGCCGTTTGCGCATTAGTTCCGCCTACTACCGGAGAAACCGGCAGTTCTTAAAAGCTGAAGAATTCCGAACGACCTCCGTTATTTTGACAGGAAAATACAACAAAGAATATCAACAACAAAATCCTCGTGATTCTGATTCTAAGAGAAAGCGACGGCTAGTTGTATACCTTCACACTAGAGTCTACGGCTCATCAAATACAGGTACGCTACGCATCCGTTCATATGGACTGAAAAATAAATAATAAGTTATAATAAATAATAGTAACGCCGCATTTCATCATCAGTAATGGTAACGGCGTTATAACGGGGGAAACAGCAATTCGTTTGATTACTCGTTACTGAAAAAAAATAACTCCGTTAGTAACGCCGTTTATTTCTAACGCCGTTATTCCCATCACTGGCTGCTAGTTCTAACGCAGTGGTTCCCAAACTTTTTCTGCAGGGCCCCCGTTTTGCAGAATAAAAAAATTCAAGCCCCCAACATTTACACATAAACATAAACACAACTTCGGAAGGATTTATTTAAAACGTAATACAAATTCAGTGTGTGACAACTTACTATATACTATTTATGTACTATGTAACACCATTCATTGTTTTTTAAACAGATTTTCTCCTATTTTCTTCTCTTTGTTGTAGTTGTGATCTTTGAATTCGATTCATCATCTACTTTACGTTTACCTGGCACTTGTTGTCTTTTCAAAAATTTGTCCATGCTTAGAGCAGAACTACTATGCGTCATTCATTCATAATTTTACTCGGCTAACAGCAGTTCTCATTTCTGATATCAATTGCACCATCTAGTGGTCTGTTATTTTATGCCAAAAAAAAACGCTACAACTGATAACAGACAGCTGCAGAAGGTACTGCGAGTTGTCTTGAGATAATAAAATATGATGAAATTCATATTTTATGTTACATTATTTATGTGGCAAGTAGCCGTATAATAAGCATGATAATTTCACAGTGGGGTCTTGTATCACCCTGACAACGTTTCGTTTTACATAAAAATCTAGGGATAAACCGAAATGAAATTTCTTGGCTGAAACTGCTTTGTAATAATTATTTATTATTTTATTAATTAATGTAGTCATTTTGTAAGACTTTTTAATTTAATTCAATAATATTAAAATAATAATAATATAAAAATCACAAGCCAATAAAATAACCACATTTATTGAAAGTAACAATAAAATTGGACAGAAAATATATAAATATTAAATCTCAATATATTATTTTTATTCAGTTCTATGAAACAGAATCAGATATAACTTTTTTTTTTTTTTTTTTTGACTAATTATCAAAATAATGTATAGTCCTACAAAGCTACTATTATCATAGCATGTAAGCACAGCATACCGTCATGAGAGGGTAGCGCCATTTTACCAGCGCTGTCCAGTACAACAGTATGCGACGCTATTGCAAACAGGAACAAGTATACATAGAAATTTTCTGTCGGCCATTAAGCGGTCTTTGTATTTCCGTTGAGCATAAGCAGGACATGAGTGGACCACTCATATGGGCTGTGAGCAACTCAACAGAACGTACATTCATAGAGCGGAATATTGAGCGGAGCGGCACACATTGAGTGGTGTGTGCAGAATACTGCCGGACTACGCGGCAGATATTTTCAGCCGTTTATCTCTTTCGAATTTCTATAAAAATCGGCTGTACACTAGCCTTGCCGCGCCCCCCTTATCATAACTCCGCGCCCCCCAGTTTGGGAACCACTGTTCTAACGTAACGTTTCTCAATGTGTTTTGAACATGTTTACACTAGCATGAATGGCTGAAGCTGATTTTAGAGGAACACAATCATATTACAGTTTCCACTGCTATTTTGTTTTTGTCATTTAAGGCTAGCTATATTTTAAAGACATTTATTTAGCTATGTAGGCTAGTATAAAGAAACTGTATCACTTCGTTCGTCGTTCTTGATATTTACAAGTTAAGCAACATGTTACGCCAGTAGGTGGCAGCAAGTGACTCACTGAATCATTGATGGTCTTTGGTTCAACCGAGTCGTTCAAAAACGCTGTTTGGTTTAGGGAAGAAACAGGCGACTATAAATGAGTCATTTGCTAAATTCTGAACGCAGATTTGCGTAGTTCTATTACTATTTAATGAGAGTATAATACTAGTATGCAGTTCTAAAAATTAGCAATAGAATCATTTCGTTTTTTTCAAAACAGAATCATTTGGAGATTCGCGACTGTTCTGCTACGGCTTTGGAATTATTTTCGTTGGCTGAGTAAAATAATTCTGCATAAACAGCAATATTGTAATGTAAGGTAGTCAGTATAAACTTATTTTTTTATTGAGCTGTTGATCATTGTTGCTAGTTATAATGTAACGTTTTTGAATGTGTGTTGAACGTGTTTGAACATGCATGAATCTTGAATCTGTGGTGTAATCGTTTCCTATCTATCTATCTATCTATCTATCTATCTATCTATCTATCTATCTATCTATCTATCTATCTATCTCCTCAAGGTGCGTTCACACCAGACGCGAATGAAGCGTTAAGCGCGAGTGATTTACATGTTAAGTCAATGCAAAGACGCGAATAGACATCCTGCGGCGCGATTCGCGCGAATGGAGCGTTTTGAGCGTTTGACGCGTGAACGCGTGATTCGCGCGAGTTGAAAAATCTGAACTTTGGCGAATATTCGCGCCGCGTTAACCAATCAGGAGCTTGCTCTAGTAGTGACGTGTTACGACGTAGCGAACGGAGGGAGAAATCCGAAACAACAGTGGAGGACAAAATCATCGTCGCTGTATGTGGATACCCGGAGCTGTACGATACATCTTCGTACTTTTATAGAAACAAGAATAAAAAGGATCTTGCTTGGAAGAAAGTGAGTGAGGAGGTCGGACAATCTGGTAAGTTGTAAAAAAACGCTCTTTACCCAGTTTGAGCAATATACATATTGAGGACTGATCTGATGGACCCAGACACGGCGCCAAACGAGTCTACGCCGTTTTTCAGCCTTCCATAGCACATAAAGCGCAGCTACCCTCTTAACAAAATCCATGTCAGCCGTTCTGCAACGAGACTGGAGCCGCCAGGCAGAAGCCACTCCCATGACGCGAATTCGCGTCTGTTGTGAGGTGAATTTCATGTGCGAATGAAGCGAATTCGCGCGAATGAAGCGAGTAAACTCAAAATGTTCAAGCGTCCAACTACGCGCGAATAGCGCGATTTATTCGCGCAAGTCGCGTCTGGTGTGAACGCACAGTTAGGAACGTGCATTAATGTGATGTAGTTATTTATTCTGTAACTGTAGTTACAATATGCAAAACAAATTCATACAGTCTCCTTTTAAGTTGTCCAAGTATGATTTGGGTTCACTCTATATTCACTTAAAATGACTCTGTCTCAAGTGTTATCATAGAGACAGCTAATAAAAAAAAAACCCTATAACAGCAACCATTAATGTAGCTTTTCTTTTCACAGAAATGTTCAAAAGAACATTAGTTTCTGTATCCTGTCCTCTTTTTTTTTTACCCTGTCTCCATTAGCCATCAATAATCATAAAGAATCTTATTTGAAATAGGCCAGAGCTTGACTGGGTCGGTGCCTTCTCACTGTAGGACTAGAATAACAACATTCTATTCCCGGCAGGGGGTCGATCAACAGTGGCATCAATCAGTGTAATAGGAACGCGCCAGGCTTTGCCATTAATTGTGCGGCTGGGCATGCAGAAACACAATTAGAGCAGTGGAAATTAGGCCATGTGTTTAGCAACTTGTAGGGGTCATGCTGGCACTCATATGTCATGTAGCAAGCTGGTGGGATGCTTAGAGTCAGTACGGGGTCTTTCTGCACTTCTTTGACAGTATGTTCAATATGTTAGGCGCTATGCTTCTGGTAATATATGTGAAAACATGACTCTGGGGGTCAAAGGATCTGAGTATACATTCTGTTCTCCTACTTCCCACTCTCTTCAACTCTTTCCAGCAGAAGCATTTCTTTTTTATTATTATTATTTTTTTTATTTATTTTTTTGCCTTTCAGTACTATTTTTGTTGTTAGCATTTTTGCCTGTTTTATTAGGACAGAGGGAAATGGAGAGCACAGGAAATGATGGAGTATGAGGGCGAAACGAGCTTCGGACATTAAGGTGGACTTGAACTTGCTTCAGGGTTGTGTTATGTGTCAGTTCCTCAGTGGGAGTAATATTTCAGTGCATTTGTCTAGTTAGTTGGTAGATTTAAATGCTAAATTCTCATTTTAAGTTTTTTTTTTTTTGCAGTATTTTTTTTCCAGAATAAATTACAACTAATTATACATCTACATCCTCCAGAAATGTTATCTCAGTATGCATTTTTGAGTAAAATGAGTGCTTCCTCACTTTTGGAAAGCACCAGCTACCACTTATGTGCACTTAGCACTAGCTTTTAGTATTTATATAATTATTTATTTTTTAAGTTTTTTTTTTTTCTTCAAAATGTTTTGAATTAACTTTTATTTTTATTATTAATATTTATTTTCTTAAATTTTAATATATTTTTAATTATTTGGTATGTGCTTTTGACATTTATGACATTTATGATTATTTTAATTACGTAAAGTAATTTAAGTGCTTAAACTTAACAACATATCTAATTTTCATTTAGGTTAGGTTATTTTAATATTTATTATTTGTATGCATTTTGAATTAGTTTTTATTTGTATATTTTATTATGTTTTAATTTAGATTTTAGTATTTCTTTATTTGGTATGTGCTTGTGACATTTTATTAGGGTTTTCGTCTTTTTTGTTTTGTTTTATTTATTATAATTATTGCTATTTATTGTTAATTTGTTTTTATGTTGGTTTAAGGTGTTAGTAATTTTAGTGTTTCACCTTGGCAACAGTTCTACGTTTAATTTCTTTTTTTTTTTTTTTTCATCTAATATGTATATTTTATTTCAGCTTAATTTCAATTAACGCATTTCTTGAATAGTTTTAGTCATAATTAGCAATAATAACATGTCTAACTGCTAGACCTTGGCTCCTGCAGCAGTTTATTAGCATTTATATAACACTATGTTGCTAATATGTAGAAGTGACGAATCACTTTAGAAATAATAATATCTAATTAAACTGAACTGACTTCTGCTCTCTGCATTTGGATTCTTATTATACTTGAACCTCTTTGAACTCTGTGTATCTCTGGGTTAGATTCAGTGATTGAGGGCAATCTTCTCAGAAACAGTCTTTTCAGATCTCATCAAAAGCATCAGTCCTGTTATTGAGTATTTGTGTGATGCTTCCAGCTCCTGTCAGTAAACAGCTTGTGATGCAAACTCTCTTTGTTCTGTCTTAATGTAGTGTTCAGTGACTTGTCAAGATGTACAATGCAATCTGCAGATGTTTTTTGACTCATGTCTGTTCATTTACAGATTTGAACAACTATATCAAACATCAGTGTGTCTGTAGAAACGTACTTGACACTTTGTATTTAGTCTTTTTTTAATGCACACAGAACTACAACATATGTCTTATAATACAGAAAAAAAGCAATCCTTTTTAACTAGTTTCTCTAACTTTTTTGAACCAAGGACCTATTTCATAACT
This sequence comes from Cirrhinus mrigala, assembly GCA_036247105.1. NCBI lineage: Eukaryota > Metazoa > Chordata > Actinopteri > Cypriniformes > Cyprinidae > Cirrhinus > Cirrhinus mrigala. Next base: position 13,042,988 of record CM070007.1, on the reverse strand, counting down.
GTTCATGTACCCCCGTCTTGCTTTTTAAAGCTGAGTGGTTTGGTTCAACACTTAAATGCTTTGTTTAAAATATCTATGGAGGAAATGAATGAGAAACCCAGGCGGTAGAAAATGTGAGTCTGCTTCTCTTGCATTCATAAAGCTTGCAATGCAATTTTTGTTCACAATACAGAACGTTTCTGCGGACGCCCTAGCTATTTGAGACAGACTTCTTAGGTCCACTGAACCTAGTGTGAGATATGCCGTCCTTACTAGAAATCTCTGGAGATCAAAGGTATAGTCTGTTCTTTTTCCATGGACTGAGATGCATGTACAGACTAGGGCATGCTTCTAAATGAATTCCCTCTGGACCTGAATGGACTCATCTCATCCATTAGGATTCCCCTGAGATTCACCTTGGAGCTTCAAGTCCAAATAATTCCATTTAGACACATTTTAATGTGTGTTGTGTTTCACGCACTGCTAGCTCCAGGTAACTTTTGAACCTTGAATGATCTGTGCTTTTAACTTCTGCGAGTTGTCTTCTCTTTCTTCTGTCTGTTGTATGCCCTCAGTCTGTCACATCGCAGAGTTTGAGCCATAATAATGCGTAACAGAGATTTGGAAGTGTAGTATTTTTTTTTTTTTAAATATTGTTTGTCTGATTTATTGTCTGAATGCATCTCAGATGTACCATTGTGGTACCAAAACAGATAATTGAGATGCAATACAGTAGAAGGCCTAAATAAAAGTGCCCCTATTATGCCATTTTAAATATTGCCTTTCATGCAGTGTGTAATGTAGCTGTATGTGAATGTAAACGATCTGCAAAGTTTTAAAGCCGAAAGTGCACGATAAATAATTGTCTCTCAAAAGAAAGAATCGACTTTGAACAGCCAAGTCCAGCTGGTTCTTCTCAATCAAAATCTGTAAGTATGATAAATAATAGATGTTTATATTTTCTGTCAAGCATTCAAAATACGGAACTATGGCAATGGATGTATCGCTTTTGACATGCACTGGACTGTGAAAACCAAAAAAAAAAAAAACACAATTTGTTGAGTCAAATTAAAATAATTTGTTACCTGACTTAAAATGTTAAGTTCAGTCAACTCAAGTAAGTTTAGTCAACTTGAAATGTTAAGTTGTACTAAGTGAACACTTGCTGGGCTTGGGCTTGTTACACAGCTGCCTTAAAATTTTAAGTTCAATGAACTCAAATATCTAAGTTGTCACTTAGTATAACTTAACATTTCAAGTTGTCTAAACTTTTTTGAGTTGACTGAACTTAACATTTTAAGGCAGGCAGGTAACAGATTATTTTAAGTTGAATCAATAAATAGTTTTTTTTACAGTAGCTGTACGCAGTAGACCAGTCACAACAGACTGGGCCATCTGACCAATCAGACCAGAGTAGGCTCACGAAAAGGCGGGGTTTGGAGAGGCTGAATCTTTGAAGTGCTTCAAACAAATCATTTGCGAATCGCTGGAAAATGAGGTGATATTAAATGCTTATTTTGAGAAAATGAAAGCGTTGTTTGACCTTGCGTGCATTTGAACCTATGGCAGCAGACTCCCAAAACAATATTAGGAACCTTAAAAATGGCATAATAGGGCACTTTAATATTATATTAATATTATAAAAAAATATGTTGGCATACAGTAACCAATTATTGCGATTTAAATATCTGTTTACTTCTATCTCAATATATTTTAAAATATAATTTATTCCTCTGAAGCTTAGTTTTCAGCAGTCTAGTTTTCAGCGTCACATGGTTCTTCAGAAATCATAAATATTAAAAATATTGAAAATAGTGCTGCCTTAGTCTTTTTGTGGAATCTGCGATTTTTGTAAGAACAGTATTATTTGAAATAAAAATCCTTTGTCACTTTTGATCGATTTAATGTGTTCTTGGTGAATAAAAAAAGCAATTTCTTCTACAAAATAGGCGGAGCGTGTGTAAGGCTGGGGAAGGCCACGGTGACTTGGGGCAAAAATGGCACTTAATGGACAAAAATGCCCCTGCACAAACAAATTAAATCTATTACGTCTGTGAAAGTGAAAATTAATAGAAAGTGTCGATTGCGGCATTAAATGAAGATCTGCTCATGTTGCACTGTACTTCTCCTTAGGCGTTTTTACAGTGTTGCGCATTATAACCAATCACACACGATTCTGTTGAGCTCAGGAATGCGATGGCCAATCAGAGGCGTTTTGATGAGTCATCGCTGAAACTCATCAGTTTTGCTGAGAACGCGGTACTCTTGAATTCTGTCATCATAAACAACAAAGCACAGATGTGATACAATGTAAGTAAGAAATTCATTTCACAGACAGCTTCAGTGATTTTAATGATACATTTGTGTTTTTGAGAGTGCTTAAACTCGCAATAAATCAGAGTTTGAACAACCTTCGAAATTAAACATTGTAATTATACATTTCTAATGTTTTTATTAAATTGTAATCACGTTAAATACAAATTCTGTCCCATTAGAAATATTTTATTAGCCTACATGACACCCATATCTGGTTCTTACCTGAAAAGACGAGTTTATGATGTTTGTACTTTTGATGTTTGCACCCTGGAGTTGGTTCACCCTCTGCCTATGAAAAAATATTTATGTAGTGCAGTACACTGAAAAAAAAAAAAAAAAAAACACAATTTGTTGAGTCAGCTTAAAATAATTTGTTACCCTGCTGCCTTAAAATTTTAAGTTCAGTCAACTTGAAATGTTAAGTTGTACTAAGCGACAACTTAGATATTTGTGTTTGTTAAACTTAAAAGCTGGGTAAGTAACCCGGCTGCCTTAAAATTTTAAGTTTAATCAACTTAAATGTCTAAGTTGTCACTTAGTATAACTTAACATTTCAAGTTGAATAAAATCTTTTTGAGTTGATTGAACTTAAAATTTTAAGGCAGCCGGGTAACAAATTATTTTAAGTTGACTCAACAAATTGTTTTTTTACAGTGTACATACAGTACATATATTGTACATTTTAATATGTATTTTACATTAACTCTCTTCTCTTTCTCTCTCTCTCTGTTTTTGCTCGGCTTTAAAAAGTTTGAGGAAGTTTTGAATTCTGAAAGTTACAGTATATATGTATTCCTTATGATGTGATCCCCTTCATTGTGTTTATGTGCAATAAATATGGTTTCCATTTTCCACGCTATTAAAAAGGCATATATTTCCATTCAATATTGTGTTCAATTACCTAGAAAACCCTAACCATAATCATGTTCTCTTTAACCCATGACAACTGATTTCAAGTCTGTGCTTTTTTGCTCAGTCCTTTGAAAAGCGCAACACACAGTGACTCAGCTGTATAATGAAATACAAATCACAATGACGAATCAGTTATATTCAGAGAAAAGGCTCTTAAATGAAATGAGAAAAATCTGGCTTTAAATGGTTACATGGCTTTAACTTAACAGAGCGAATGATTGCAGATTTTAGTGGCTGCCTGTTTTTAATGGCTGCCTCTGTCTTTTTTTTCCCTCTCGCTCTCTCTCTCTTCTTCTCTCAGCTGTATAGCTCATTTGACTTTGGCCGAAAGTGGCAGCTGGTTCACGAGCGAGTGACTCCGAATCGCTTCTACTGGTAGGTGATACAGTCACAATCGCACCTCATCTCCATTTCTCACACGATGTCACTAACTTACAATTTTATGGGCGAACAAGGGGAGTTTAGTCGAGAGCTGGTTGACATTGACGTGCTCGTGATATGTGGGAAGAGTTTGAGCAATTGAGAAGATGGATACGGTTGAAAATTGTGTCCTTTTTTTGCCCGCTCTTATGCTTAGAAAATGCACAGGCTGTTGTTCGTGTCGACGTGAGATGAAAACTGCACAGATGTTTGAGCTCTAAGACCTTTGTTGCACAACTCCTCTCCATTCAGTATCAAGACAATAAAAGAAAGGGAGAGAATAAGCATGGCAGAGAAAGATGGAAAGAAAATAGAGGCGTAACGATGGCGAGGAAAGCAAAAGAGAAAGGAATTTTACTCCATAGTGCATCTAGACTTCCAAGTAGTTTAGAAAAGTTTTACACATAAAGAAATAGATAGCACTTTTGAAACAAATCTATTTGAAATGACGTACACCCACAAAAGACAAAGACTCCAGTAGGGCTGCACTGTAATAAAATGACTGTGAATTTAATGGTAAAAGACTGTAAAAATGCTACAGTAAAAAACTGTATGGTTAACGGTAAGTTCCCCTCCTATACTGAAAAACTGTATTGGGCATTACATGTAATTTTACGGTAGTATAACGTTTTTGGAAGTGAAAAAGAATTCATAGGTATACATATAATTTACAGTGAATAACTAAATTGGCATTCCCAGAATTCCCTGTGTTACATTTTAAATTTGATGTTTTTTTGCTGAAATAACTGTTTCATCTTAGGTTTTTTTTTTATCAGTTTTGTATATTAGGGTTTTATGTCACATCTAATGTTGTTAAATTAATGTTTATTGCATTATTTCAGTTTTATGTGTGTTACCATGATAGTGTTTAGTGTTTGTGTGAATGATGCTGTGCACCTTCTAAATTTGTTAATATTTACAAAACAGATTTCAGTACTTCAGTAGGTTGGTATATTATTAGTGAAATTAAATGTAAATGTAAGTTAAAACCATAAAACCTAAAATGCTGCTACTGTATTTTTATGATAAAATTCTGGCAACCACATCTACCTTTTTTTAAACCGTAAATTTTACAGATTTTTTTTTTTAACCAGTGTGTGGGATGGTTTTGTTTTTTAAAATTGTTTTATTTTATTTTATTTTATTTCATTTTATTTTATTTTAAAAATACAATCTTTTGGTATGCTAAAAAATGTGTCACTGACCCTCAGGTCATGGACATAGCCCTTATAATTTAATTAAATTAAATTTTAAAATGAAATCCTAAATTTTAGGTGATTTGAGTAAGTCATTTTATTATTCATGCAACAGATTTTTGTTGATTTGTTATTTTAAATGGTAACAAAAAACATTTAATTCATAATTTATAATTTGTCCAAAAAATTGTGATGTATCAAAAAATGTAATTAAATTAAATTAGAGATATTGCTATTGTAATATTTCACTGTATTATTATTATTATTATTATTATTATTATTATGTTACACTTTAATAGACTCTTATTTTAGACTTCAGTCATAATAACTTAATAAACTTAAAATAAAAGTCTTATTTCACATGGAATGAGTTGCCATATTGAGATCACATGACTTGTGTTATCTAAATAACCCTACTTTTATTGGCTGACTTTTAAACTAAAAATGTAAAATGCTAACATTTATGGTTGTCTTAATACCTTCATTTCCTAACTTAAACCATTAAGCTTTTATTGTAGATGTTAATATAATAGTTATAGATGTCTTAATATAAACTGTCTTTTATTACATAAAGTGGGTTGCCATATTGAAATCATGTGGCCATTGGAATACTACTTGCTTTATCTAAGTAACCCCTCTTTTATTGGCTGAGATTGGTAAGTTTTTTTGTGACAAACTGCGTCCAAGCCACTGTGTTAAATCCAAGATGTCTCCCTTTCTTTTCTTTTCTTTTTTTTTTTAACCTTTTTTATATTTTTATTTTTTTGATGAACATGACACGATGTAAGAAAGATCGCAAGAATAGTATTTATGCAAGATGTACGCAAATACATACGCAATAGTCAGTGCATTCCTACCAAAGTGTACACATCACACAGGAAGTAGCTTTTAGATTATGTGTAACTCAGTTCTAACCACTGAAGGATGTTTTAGGCTGTTAGTGAGAAAGCAGAGCTTTTATCAGAAGTTTGTCTTCAATGTGTGCATGAGTCACAGAGAGCGGCTACACTTGTACAGCCTACTTTTAGCCATAAAAGACACTGTCTAGTTAATGGTAGGGTTGCTTAAGGGCTGGTGCACCACACACTCATGTTTCCAACAGGTGCCATCTTTCTCATTTCCATTGTAGCCCTTCACTGTCACCCTCATGCACAAATATATACCTACAAATACATGGGTTTTAGACACGCTTCTTGTTGTTGCTGCAAATTGTACTTTGATTCCTTTCCCCATCATGTGGCATTTGGGGAAGTGGCACCTCACAACTCTTTTTTCATTCAGCTGGCTAAAATGGACCTTCAGTAAGACATCTGTTATGGATTTTTTTTGTCTCTGTGATAAAACCGCTTTCTCCTCGCTCTGGTGTGTGTCTAATGCAGGTCGGTAACCGGTCTGGACAAGGAGTTAGATCTAGTGCACATGGAGGCCCACACTCCTGATGGCCGTGAGTTGATTCTTTCTTTTTTTTTGTCTGTGTTCTCCAACACTGTCCTGCAGTCTAGTGGTGTAATTTTAAACTTTAATTTAATTTAACTTAATTTAATTTAACATTTTAGTGAGTTTTTTAAATTCCAGACTGCAACTATTATAAGTGAGCCATTGTATTATTCTCTGTAAAATAGTTTAGTCATTCATCAAAGGAATAGCAATGAAGAAGTCATGTATATTATATTATATTATATTATATTATATTATATTATATTATATTATATTATATTATATTATATTATATTAAAGAAGTCTAAAGCAATCATTTTAAACATCACATATTCCTAAATTTTAAGTGATTTGAGTGAGTCATTGTATTATTCACACAACAGATACATTTTTAAAAACTGCTTGTAGATTCTTGCTTATGCTTTACTCACTTTACTTTACTGAAAAAAGAAAGAGCCAGCATATTTTTACTTTTAATAACTGAATTGAATTGAATTGAATTTTAAAATTACTACATTTAAGTGAGTTCTTAAATTCCAGACTCCAAATATTATAAGTGAGCCATTGTATAATTCTCTCTAAAATAATTATATTATATTATATTATATTATATTATATTATATTATATTATTATATTATATTATATTATAAGTGTAAACAAATGATTTAAAACATCACGTTTCTTAAAAGTTAAGTGATTTAAGTGAATCATTTTATTATTCACACAACAGATTACTTTTTAAAAAGTGCTGGCAGTTTTTTGCTCATGCCTCACTTACTCTGATTCAATTGAAAAAAGAAAGAGCCATCAGATTTTTGCTCATGCCTCGCTTATTCTGTTTATTCTGAAACAACATGTCCCAGTACTTTCACAAACTATATTTTCATTCAGTGTCTTGTTCAGACTCCAAACCCTGGCTCACTCACTGAAGAGGTATATTTCTTTAGTACGCTCGTCCATTCAAAGAAATGCTCCTTCACAGTATGTACTAAGGTTATTTCGAATTCTCTTTTTCCCCACCTTCCTTTCACGTCCCATCTACTGATCTACGGTATCTCCTCCTTCAATCCTGATGTTAGAGGAGGAAAAGAGATGAGACGCGAGACCGTGAGCTAGGGAATGGATTCCGAGACTAAGGATAAAGCCAGTCCTGCGGGCAGCTAGACAGGATTACCGTAATGATAAACACACCATCAGATAGCGGATTAATATAGGGCTTTGCTTTTCTCACTGGTTGAAGGCATAGTCTAAGGAAAAATGAAAATTCTGTCATTGTTTACTCACCCTTATGTGAAAAAGAAAAAAAAAATCAATCTCAATACTAGTTCCATACAACAAAAAATAATTCTCTTTAAGAGTTCAGTGAGAAAAAAAGGGTGACATGAGGGTGAGCAAATAATGACAAAAGTTTCATTTGTTTGAATGAACTTTCCATTTAATATTGGATGCATAATTCTGGATCTTCCACCTACACTCTTAAAAATAAAGGTGCTTGAAAAGGTTCTTCACAGCAGTGCCATAGAAGAACCATTTTTGGTTCCACAAAGAATGATTCAGTCAAAGGTTCTTTAAAGAACCATCTCGTTCTTAACTTTTTATAATCTGAAGAACCTTCTTTCACCACGAAGAACCATTTTGTGAAACAGAAAGGTTCTTCAGATGTTAAAGGTTCTTTATGGAACCATTTAGAAAAAAAGGGTCTTCTATGGCGGGTGGTCTATATAGGGAAGCACCTTTATTTTTAAGAGTGTAATGTTACTTGAGACTGAAGTGTCCTTAGAGATTCTGAGAACAGTCAGATGTTACTGGACTCGATGCCCCCAGAATCAGAATCTAATTAACAGCTAGAATCCATTTTCTGTCTCTCCTTGCAACAGATTGTCAGTATGTGACATGCAGAGCTCAGGCCTGCTCTGAATCCAGTAGGACACATCCATTTTCTGGCTATATTGAGACCAACTCACTTGTGGTTCAGGATGAATACGTGTTTGTTCAGGTAAGGACCAGTGATCACTTACTTTAATATATTAATTAGATAATAAGTACATTATTAATTAATTTTATTAGTAGTAGTAGTAATAATGATATTATGTTAGTAATATGTACAGTGTAACATTTTTTTCCCCAAACTTTTCTACGGAAGCCTGTTTCCACCACTAAATACAACAAAACAACAGATAAAAAGGGTAATTGTGACTTTTTATGTCACAATTCAGATTTTTTTCTCGCAGCTGAAGGTTTGTATCTCGCAATCCTGACTTTTATTCTCAGAAAAAGTCAATTGCGAGAAAAAGTTAGAATTGCACGATTAAAACTTACATTTGTGAGAAAAAATGTCAGAATTGCGAGTTTATATTTCATAATTCTAAAGGAAAAAAAAGTCAGAATTGTGAGATATAAACTCTCTTTTTTCTCCCAAATACGAGTTTGTACCTTACAATTATTTTTTCGCAACTGCGAGTTCATATCTCAAAAATCTGACTTTATTTTTGAAAATTGCGACTTTATTTCTCAGAATTGCGAGTTTGTCTCACAATTCTGACTTTCTTTTCTTTCTGACTTTCTTTACTTGCAGTTGCGAGTTTATAGCACGCAATTCTGAGGAAAAAAGTCAGAACTGTGAGACAAAAGTCGCAATAACTTGCAGTTGTGAGTATATATCACGCAATTCTGAGAAAAAAAAGTCAGAACTGTGAGATATAAACTCACAATTCTGACTTTTTTCTTCCAAATGCAAGTTTGTATCTTATGATTCCAACTTTTTTTTTTTTTTTTACAATTAATTGAGATATAAACTCACAATTCTGACTTTTTTCTTCCAAATGCAAGTTTGTATCTTATAATTCCAACTTTTTTTTTTTTATTTTTATTTTTTTTTTACAATTAATTGAGAAAAAAAAGTCAGAATTGTGAGATAAAAAGTTGCAATAACTTGCGGTTGTGAGTTTGTGAGTTCTCATGCAATTATGAGAAAAAAGTCAGATTTGCAAGTATATCTTGCAATTCTGACTTTATAACTCGCAGTCGCGAGAAAAAAGTCAGAATTGTGAGTTTGTAAAAAGTCGCAATAACCTTTTTTATTTTTTTATTCAGTGGCGAAAATGGGCTTCTATACTTCAATACTTCAAATAGTTTGCTTTAATTAGTTTCTAGTGTTGTAGTCTCCTTTTTTCATATGCATGACTGTTTAATCCATCTACTGTGGTAAATGTTACGTAAACGGCAAGTCTGCATTTCAGAAAAATTGTCTCCTTAATATTTATTCTAGCCCGAGAATTATATGTGAATAGGTAACCAGTGCTAGAATTATTGCTATAATAAAGAGCATCTTCTGAAATGCTTTAGAGTAAAGTCAAATGGCATTATTTAATTATTTTTTTTTTTTATAATTATTATTATAATAACATCCACAATTAATAAAAGTCAAACAGTGGGGCCGAAATAAAAAAAATACAATGATAACATTGTAACCATTTCCCATTAGTCTTTGAGATAAGAACTTCCTAGAACAACAGACCTGTTGGGATTTCTCAGTGTGTTCCCACTGCAAAGTGCTTTGTCATTCCCATTGCTCCTCATTTATAAGTTGTGGAATGTAGAGCACAGTGTGATATCTGGTGTATATATAGACTCAAATATATATGATCCAAAATTTAGCACATACTTGATTAAAATATCTAAGGTGGATCACGCAAGGCTCTCTGTCTTCACTCCCATGGCGTTGATGCTCATTTGCATGAAGTTGAACTTTGCTCACCTTTGCCGCGTCGGCAATGGTTGCCGCTGCTCATGTCGCCTCAAATCTCCAAGTCTTATTGAAAATGAATGACTTCTGCTTGCTTTGGGCTGCAAATCACTGTCAGTGTGAATATACCTTAAAGAAATAGTTCACCCAAAAACTAACGTTCTGTCGTCATTTCTCCACCCTCATGTCATTCCCAACCAAAAACCCGTTTCTTTAACATTTGTGTGCATAATTATGTGTGTGTCCATGCTTATTTGTGTCATTGTTGACTCCCTAGTGGGTCAAAATAATTATCCTATACTCATAGGAAAAAGTGAAATGGTAATGGCCTAAATTTCCAATTCCATTCCAGGGCAGTTTTTGAATATATTAATTTCCGTCTGCATGAAAATGTTTGTCTTCGAAACAGTACGAATTATGGTGGGAACTAAAGAATGGGCACCTAGAGAATACAAATAATTGCATCCGAAGGCATGGCCAAAACTTCAGACTGGGAATTATAAATGACAGTATTTCCCAGCCAACGAAAAAGCTGCTCACATTGATGGCAAGTTTCAACATATTTACCCACAACCCTCTTGGAAGTCTAACAGCAGTGCAGATAACAAGTCCTGCCAATAAGGAGTGGACGTTCAACCCCAATGTTTTGTCACGCCACATCACAGTCCAAGGAATGTGAAACAGAGAAATCGATCATCCCAATTTCTTTCGAAGTTCAACTGCCCCTGGAAAGCATCGATCCTGCCCGCTCCTTCCTTCTGTTGCACGCAGAGCGGCTTTTTTGGAGACACATCGGACATGCTGTGTGTTTAGAACTTTCTCCAGACCGCCGCTCTCCTTCTCTGCCTCTCTCTCCTCAGTTATTGAATGCACGTTACCCGCTAAGAAACATAATTGTTTCTGTCATATAATCACGGAGCCATTTTATTCCCATGTTCAAATCGGAATCCTGTTGGGTGTATATATGCCCTCTAATTGAAATTATGAAAAGAGGTGGGATGAATTAAATGTGTCTGCTACTTTGGCAGGATGAAGTACCTTTTGTGCTGCGGAAGAATTATTTATTTCACTCTCCATTCCCCCTTGTGCAGCTGTAGATATGACAAGCTTCTGACAGTTCCTGCTGTGTATGCTAACAACCAGTGTGTATTTGCTACACGCGCTATCATTAGCGCCAACAATCCCCCTCGGAGCGGGGTGGGAGCGGGCCCGTTGCTTGCGAGAATTAAAGATTTCTCTTGACAGAGAATAATGAGGGTATTGATTGTCCTATAAGATATTTACCACTCTCCACTCTTGAACTGCAAAGGGCATCGACAAACCAAGACCAAGCAGTATCCTCCAAATCATGGTGGGGAGATAGTTTTAAATGTCTCGTTCTAGATATAACCTGTGCACTCCTTACTGAATTAGCCTTCACATTACTTTGTGTAATGTGCTGGAGAAGACAGCCAGTTAGAGAGAATAGCTCAGATTCTCATTGAATGTGCTATGGCTCGGGGGTTGCCAAGTCTACGGTTTTACTGCAGAATTGGGCTATTTTTACACTGTTGCCGCTGAGTTTTTTTTAGTCCACAGAATAAAGCGCTATCTCCCACGAAACGTGATTTTGGCGATGTGGACAACTGACAGAAGGGAAAACTGGACAAAACGTGATTGGACTAGTTTTGAATAGCGATTGGGCTGGTTTTGTTTTGCAGACCTGGCAACCCTGCTAGGGCTGGTCACTATGAAAGTATATACTGCTGGTAAAAATGGTGATAGATATTCTGCTATACTGTGGTAGAAACTTTACAAAACAAAACCTAACCTGTTAGGTTAAAATGGACAACCCTTCTTGTCTGGGTTAGTTTAACCCACGGGTGTCCAATCCTGGTCTTAAAGGACCAATGTCCTGCAAAGCTTCGCTCCAGCCAACTCCGACACACTTTTCTAGAAGTTTCCAGTAAGTCTCAATACATTCAATACATTGATTAGGTGGTTCAGGTGTGTTTAATTGATGTTGGAGCTACGGAACAAAGCAGGACCCCCTCAGAATGTGATTTCAATGGAGCAGACCACTGACGGGAAAACCATGGGAAGATTGTGATTGGTCTAGTTTTGGGATAGTTTTGAATAACAGTTGGGCTGGTTTTGTTTCACAGACCTGCCAACCCTGCTAGGGCTGGACTCTTTGACAGTATATACTGCTTTTAGAAATGGTGATAGATATTCTGCTACACTGTGGTAGAAGCATTACAAAACCTAACCTGTAAAATGTGCCTGTAACTGTAACTAACCTGTAACTTTCTTGCTGGGTTAGTTTAACTTAGGGGTGTCCAATCCTGCTCCTAAAGGACCAATGTCCTGCAAAGCTTTGCTCCAGCCAGCTCCTACACACTTTTCTAGAAGTTTCTAGTGAGTCTCAAGACCTTGATGAGCTGGTTCAGGTGTGTTTCATTGAGGTTGGAGCTAAGGAACAAAGAGGGACTACCTGGAATGCAATTTCAACGGAGTGGACCACTGACTGAGAGGAAAAGCATGGAAAAAAATGTGATTCATCTAGTTTCGGGATAGTTTTGAATAGGAGCTGGTTTTGTTTCACAGACCTGGCAACCCTGCTAGGATTGGATACTATGACAGTATACACTGCTTGTTAAAATGGTGATAGATATTCTGCTATACTGTGGCAGAAACATTGCAAAACAAAACCTAACCTGTTAGGTTAAAATGCACAACCCTTCTTGTTAGCTTAGTTTAACCCAGGGGGTGTTCAGTCCTACTCGTAAAGGGCCAATGTCCTGCAAATTTTAGCTCCTACCAGCTCCAGCACACTTCTCTAGAAGTTTCTAGTCAGTCTCAAGACCTTCATCAACTGGCTCAGGTGTGTTTAATCGGGATTGGAGCTAAGGAACAAAGGTTGACACCACTCCCCACTCCCAGAATGTGATTTCAATAGAGCGGACCACTGATGGAGGGGAAAACCACAGAAAAAATGTGATTGGTCTACTTTCGGGATATTTTTGAATAGCAGTTGTGCTATGTTTCTTTAACAAACCTGGCAGCCCTGCTAGGGCTGGACTCTTTGACAGTATACAGTGGTCAACATTTGAAGTGGATCAAAATCTTTCATCAAAGTTGCCCTAAAACGAAAACAATACCTGCTCTTGTCTTGTGGACAACTTTGATTAACTTTTTTTGATCCACTTCAAACGCTGACTACTATATACTGCTGGTAGAAGTGGTGATAGAAATTCTGCTACACTGTGGTAGAAACATTACAAAACAAAACCTAACCTCTTAGGTTAAAATGCACAACTTTGCTTGCTGGGTTAGTTTAACCCAGGGGTGTCCAATCCTGCTCCTAAAGGACCAATGTCCTGCAAAGTTTAGTTCCATGCAGCTCTGACCCACTTTTATAGAAGTTTCTAGTTAGTCTCAAGACCTTGAATAGATGTTTCAGGTGTGTTTCATTGGGGTTGGAGCTAAGCAACAAGGGGGACCCCCTGGAACGCGATTTCGATGGAGTGGACCCCTGACTAAGAGGAAAACCACAAAAAAAAGAGTTTTGAATAGCAGTTGGGCTGGTTTTGTTCACAGACCTGGCAACCCTGCTAGGGCTGGACACTATAACATTATATATTGCTGGGAGAAATGGCGATCAATATTTTGCTATACTGTGGTAGAAACATTATAAAACAAAACCTAACCTGTTAGGTTAAAATGCACAACCCTTCTTGTTAGGTTAGTTTAACCCAGGGCTGTCCAATCATGCTCCGAAAGGATCAGTATCCTGCAAAGTTTACCTCCAACGTGCTCCGACACACTTTTGTAGAAGTTTTCTATTGAGTCACAAGACTTTGATTAGCTGTGTTCAGGTGTGTTTCATTGGTGTTAGAGCTAAACTATGAAGGAAAGTGTTCCTTCAGGAACAGGTTTGGACACTTCTGGTTTAACCCAACATATTTACCCATCTCTGAGTTGCCAGTTACTTTAAACAAAGCCAACATTAGGATATTTATTTTGATATTCACCATTAGCGTTATCTAAAATTACTCATGCCAAGATTTTGGTCATAACGCCCACCTCTAAACTTTTGTTCAAAGTACAAAAACCGATCAATAGTTACCGCAATAGATTTCCCCAGTGTTGATACCAGTTATTTGAAATCTGAGATGTTATTTTTTTTCCATGCAGGTGACGACCACTGGCAGAGCGAGCTACTATGTGTCTTATCAAAGAGAAACTTTTGTGCGCATTAAAATCCCAAAGTACTCACTGCCCAAGGTAAGAGACTACTTAAAAGGATAGTTTACCAAAAAAGAAAATTCTGTCATTAGTAATTCACCCTCATGTTGTTCCAAACCTGTAAGACCTATGTTTATCTTCAGAACACAAATTAAGATATTTTTTATGAAATCCAAGAGCTTTCTAACCCTACATAGACAGCAACTACCCGTTTAAGGCCCAGAAAGGTAGTAAGGACATTGTTAAAATAGTCTATGTCACATCAGTGGTTAATGTTATGAAGCTACTTTTTGTGCGCAAAGAAAACAAAAATAATGACTTCTTCTCTTCCGTGTCAGTCTTCGATGTTACTTGGCCAACCCCAGTGGTTTTGGTCTTTATACTGACACCTATTGGTGTGGATGAATGATCATTCAAAAGTAAAGGTTTTTAGTTACCAATGCCAAGCACGTTTCTGCACATTTCTTCTCTCGAAGAAGTGAAGTGCAAATCTTTTCAGTTGGCTTGCTTTGGTCAGTTGGGTATACATTAAAACACATGTTCAACTGAGCCCTGCGCAAACATGTAATCCTGTAGATCATGCCCACTGAGAACTAGCAGGGGTCCTCGCTAATGACTTCTGCTTTTTTTTTTTTTTTTCCTCACCCTCAGCTGTCTTTTCCCGTCTTTTTCTTTTTCTATTTTCTAGGACATGCATATCGTGAGCACAGATCAAGGTCAGGTTTTCACCGCCGTCCAGGAGTGGAACCAGAACGATACCTACAACCTGTACATATCTGACACGCGTGGGGTGTACTTCACCTTGGCCTTGGAGAACGTCAGGACCAGCCGTGGCCTGGGAGGCAACAGCATGATCGACCTTTACGAGGCATAACTTCATCACTAACTTGTTAACAAGCTAACATTAGCCTTCAAGTCAACAGCTTCATGCTAGATGCTCATTACTCCTCGGGCTGCATTAGAATTCATGTCAGACGCTACTTCTCGCCCTGGCACTCAAGCATAGCCCACATTATCTTAAGCCTCTGGGGAATTAGCAAGCGTAAATGAACGATAGCAATGAAGACAGAGAGATAAATTGAGTTGTAGTTAAATGTTGTCGAGGGGGGAGAGAAGAGCGGTTGCTGATTCAATGGGAACTGCTCATGTTCTGTGTATGACTCCTTTTAAAGGGCTCCTATCACGAGGAATGAAGTTTCCCTTGATCTTTCGAGATAAAAGAGTTCATTGTACTTTGAAGACATATTGTAACTTGTTTCCCTCTGGAAAATCTAGCTCAAGTTTAGCTGTGTTTTGGAGCATGATATCCGGTTTCTATCTGGACTTAATCTCGGTTAAGAAATACTGGTACTTCAGAAAATTCAATAATTCAGAGTTTTTTTTTTTTTTCCTTTTAGTTTTAAAGGTCTAAAGAAGCTTGGAAGTCTTTATTATAGGCACAAGCAACAGTCTTAAAGACCTATTGGAGACATTTCAGAGAGAAAATTCATATTGGAGACTCCTACTGAATGAGAGAAAAAACTCTAAAAATGCTAATAAAAGAACATACGACAAGTGAGACTAAATGAAAGGAAGTGCCTTTCTCTCTATCAATTTTTCCTGTTGACTCCCTCTGTTCTTTAAAGACCTCTCAGCGGTAGTCTGCATTATATTTCTTTTGGGTCAGAGGCATTGTTCAGCTTTCTTCTTTTAAAAAGATTAGGCTATTAGACTAGGAATCCCGCCCCCCATCTCATACCAAGTACTAAAGTAAAGTAAAGGGAAGGTTTGTATTCAGGAATATTAACATTTATTATTAATATATATTTTTTTAAACTTTATTTATACGGAGCCCCTAAAGGGACGTGGTGGTGGAAAAAATAGAAAGTGGGAGGAAAAAATATTTTTAAAATCTTTCGTTCCCTCGCAAAACGTTCGCATTTTCTCGCTAAGATAATTGTTCACAAATATCTGCAAATATCTTTATGACAGAACACAGAAGTTTCTCGGGGGAACGCAAAGGTTTTGCGAGGGAATGCAAATATCAGAGAGAGAGTGAAAACATCTTTTGCGAGGGAATGCAGATACAGTATCTGCGAGAGAACACGTTTCTCGGGGGAACAAAATTTTTGCGAGCGAATGCAGAACTTCTCGGGGAATGCAAAAATTTTGCGAACAAACGCAATTATATTTGTAAGAGAATGCAAACGTTTTGAAGGGAATGCAAATATCTTTGTGAGAAAACAGAAGTTTCTCTGGGAAAGCAAAATTTCTCAGGGAACACAAACACTTTACGCGAACGTGAAGTTTCTCAAGGAAACGCACGTTTTTGCAAGGAATGCAAATATCTGCACAAATATCGGACATGAGGTTCGCGAACGCAAAGTTTCTCGGGGAACGCAAAAGTTTTGCAAGTTTTTGCAAGGAATGCAGATATCTGCAAGAGAACGCAAACATTTTTTGGGGGAACAAAAGTCTTGCGAGCGAATGCAAAGCTTCTCGGGGAATGCAAAAATTTTGCGAGCGAACGCAGAAGTTTCTCTGGGAACGCAAAAGTTTTGTGGGGGAATGCAAAGTTTCTTGACGACTGCAAAAGTTTTGCGAGTGAATTAACCATTTCTCGGGGGAACACAAACAATTTGCAAGAGAAGTTCCTCAAGGAAACAAGTTTAGCAAGTTTTTGCAAGGAATGCAGATATCGAACATGAGGTTTCTTGGGGTAAAGCAAATGTTTTTCAAGCGAACGCAAAGTTTCTCGGCGAACGCAAAAGCTTTGCAAGTTTTTGCGAGGAATGCAAATATCTGCGAGAGAACGCAAACGTTTCTTGGGGGAACAAAAGTTTTACGAGCGAATGCAAAGCTTCTCAGGGGAACGCAAACACTTTGCAAGTTTTTGCAAGCGAACATGAAGTTTCTCAAGGAAACGCAAGTTTTGCAAGTTTTTGCAAGGAATGCAAATATCTTTGCGCAAATATCGAACACAAGGTTTCTCGGGGTAAAGCAAAAGTTTTGCAAGGAATGCAAATATCTGTGAGAAAATACAAACGTTTCTTGGGGGAACAAAAGTCTTGCGAGCGAATGCAAAGCTTCTCGGGGAATGCAAAAATGTTGCGAGCCAACACAATTATATTTGCAAGAGAATGCAAACATTTTGAGAGGGAATGCAAATATCTTTATGAGAGAACGCAGAAGTTTCTCTGGGGAACACAAATGCAAAGTTTCTATGGGGAATGCAAAAGTTTTGCTAATTTTTGCAGACAAATGCAAAGTTTCTCAATAAAAAAACCACAGAAGTTTTGCAAATTTTTTCGGGGGAACGCAAAAGTTTTGCGAGTGAGTGGAAAGTTTCTCAGGGGAATGCAAATATCTTTTCAAGAGAACGCAAATATCTTTGGGGGAGAACGCAAAAAGTTTCTCAGGGGAACGCAAAAGTTAAGCGAGCAAACGCAAAGTTTTGCAAGTGAACACAAAGTTTCTCACCGACTGCAAAAGTTTTGCGAAAGAACACAAAGTTTCTCGGGGGAATGTGAAAGTTTTGCGAGAGAATGCAGAAGATTAGAAAAATATTTTTCCTCCCACCTTGTATTTTTCCCACCACCATGTCCCTTTAGGGGCTCCATATATTTATGACTTTCAGAACAAAAAAAGAAAAAAAAAAACATAGTGGCCTAACAAAGTAATGAAAGTGCACGGTCTACATGACAAGTTACTTAAGTTTATTTTTATTTAATTAAGTATTATTTTAAGTGTAAATTAAGTTGCATTTATATGTTACTTATATAATCAGTACTAAAATTACATATAGAATCACTACTCACTTTTTTACCCCAGTCAATGTTATTTTGTCAGGATAAATCCACACTAGAAAACTTAAGTATCGGAAGTATCAATATTTCAAGATCGATCGGCCTGTCTGTGGCCAGAACTCTCAGACTGCCTGTAGTTTTTCTGTAAAAATAGATTTGCCAATTGAGTTCAAGGAAACCATTCCTCCTTCATGACAGTAAGGCATTACCATCACAATATGGTCGCTCTCAGCATATACTATATCATATTGCTTTAAAATTAGCAGCCTGAACCAAGCACAAAATAAAATTGAGGAATGAAACATTCGCTCGCCTTGTCCAAGCAGCTAAAAATAGTCTCCATTAGTGAGTGCAAGCAAGGGTGGTTTCATTAATGCATTGGTTATGATGCATCTCCCCACTGCTGTGCCAAGGCTGGCTCAATGCTCGCTCACCCTGCCAATACTGAATCAGCAGTCCATCCATATCTCTAATAGATTGCACCAGCCTTCATTAATGCTTATTGAAAACTGGCTTTTTTCACTGAAGCTCAGGTTGGAGGCTAAGTATAGACGTGGTTTGCGGCTGGACGTTTGTCATATTTATCTGACTATTGATCAGCGAGAAGTGGGATTGTTTTACTCTTTTTTTTTTTTTTTTTTTACATATTTTTATAATGGTAATGATTGATAATGCATATTTTGGTTCTGGCACCGTTTACACAGACTTCTTCGGTGTTGGCAAGTATTGGCTGTATTCAAAGTACACGCACTGCTTACCTTGGCGACACTAGAATGTAAATATACACTACCCTTTAAAAGTTTGGACTTTTTTGTTGTTGTTGTTGTTAACTGTCTATTCATACAAAATGAATCAATTAAAAATAAATAAATAAATAAATAAAATAATAATAATACTATAAAAATATATTAGGCAGCACAATTGTTTTATTTTATTTTATTATTTTATCATTTTATTTTATTTTTAACCATTTTTAACTTTTTTTTTTTAGTAAATGAACTATTTTTAAACTTGGTCAGTTAATTATGTTAATCATTACTAAAATGCATACAATTATTTCAATAATTTTTTTTCATAACAGCAGGGGTTTTTTTTTTCAGAAAAAAAAAAAATCATATAATCGGCGTAGTAAAATGATTTCTGAAGGATCATGAGAAGACTGGAGTAATGATGCTGAAAATCATCTCAAGAACAAATTACATTTTGGGATATGTTAAATAATTTTTTTTTTATTTTAAATTATTTATATAAAATATATAAAATGTATATAAAATAATATATTAATAGTATTTCAAAATATTAGAATTATTTATTTATTCATTTATGAATGATCAGAGAAATGCAGCCTTGTTGAGATTAAGATACTTATTTTAATAATAATAATAATAATAATAATAATAATAATAATAACAAAGTTTCCACAAAATATATTAGGCAACACAACAGTTTTATTTTATTTTTTAATTAATTAATTTTTTAATTTAATTTAATTTATTTAATTAGATTTTTTACTTTTTTTTATAATTAGTGAGTTAACTGTTCCTAAACTTCATCAGTTTATTTGTTAATCATTACTAAAATGTCTACAATTATTTTATTTCATAACATGACAGTTTTTTTTTCCTGAAAAAAAAAAAAAAAAAAAAAGCCCAAAAAATATTATCGTATAATCAGCACAAAATAATGATGAATGATTTCTAAAGGATCATGTGAAGACTGGAGTAATGATGCTGAAAATACAGATTTTAATAAATTACATTTTTAAATATTTTAAAATAGAAAACAGTTATTGTAATTGTAATAATTTTTCACAATATTACAGTTTTTGCTATCTTTCTGATCAAATAAATTCAGCTTTTTCATCTCAAGAAGTCTTAAAGAAGTCTTTCAAAAATAATTTAAACATTTTTGAAAAAATAGAAAGGCTAGCGTACAATGCATTTAAAAGGTTAATGGACAATTAATATAGAAATGTCATTGCTTTACATAAAATATCAAACTAAGTGTCATACAAATCATATAAATTACATTAAATTATAAATTACTTCTCAGAATTATTTATTATTATTATCAGTATTATTATTATTAGATACATTTTTATTTTTACCAACTGGTCTAAACGCTTATTATAAGATGTAGAAAGTCCTGCTCTTTCCTCTCAAAACTCTAGCATTGCTGGTCATCAACATCTTAAAACTTTTAAACAGCAAGACTTTCTTGGTCATTTTGTTCTTGTCTTAAACACAAGTATTTCAGGCTAAAGATCTTTGCTTTATTTGCTCAGTTGCTCTTTTGATTGCTTGCATAGCGCTGACCATGTAGTCCTGACGAATGCATGGCAAACACGAACGAGCAGCTGATCCGCTCACTGAAGTATGACCCGATTTGCAGAGCATGCTGAATATGAACCGCTCTACCACAACCAGTACATCCATCTTCTTCCGGGAGAACATTGGAACGGAGAGATGGAAGCTAAAGGATAATAAATAATTACCGCTGTGATTGACACGTCTGGCCAGCGGAGGAGGGGACCTCATTAGCCGTGTCCATCCAATGCGGCTCCGTCACTGTGACACTGTCAAATGCAGTCCCTATTAGTGCCACTTACAGACTCGGACCCTGCCTTAGAGCATGCTCCGCTAGCGGGGCGCGATTTAAAACGGGTCGCTTGCACCACTGTCACGATTCAATATTGCTAAGTTTGGGCTTGTTTTAAGCCGAGCATGGCGCTGGGTTAGATGCTTGTCAGCTAGAGTAATACCTCCAAATTGTCTAGAGCGTGTCGGCGAGCTTCGGCTATCACAGAGTGGGCGCTAGTGTCTGCGTAATTAAGAGGCTTTATTAGATGACAGTCCGAAGCGCTGTAGCGGTGAATGTGGATGTTCATGTTCATGTTTGTATCGTATCTCTTCCCCCTTGTTCCCAGGTAGCAGGGATTGAAGGTATGCTCATCGCTAATAGGAAGGTGGAGAACCAGGTCAAGACGTACGTTACTTACAACAAGGGCCGAGACTGGAGGCTTTTGCAGGCGCCCGCTACTGACCTGGCAGGAAATCCCATTCATTGTGTGCTGGTAAGAAAGGCATGGGTTTGTTTGTTTGTTTATGTTAGTGAGTGAACTATTCCTTTAACTTGGCCAGTTTGTTATGTTAATCATTGCTGAAAAATTGATCATTGTTCATTGACTTTATTTTATCACAGTTTTTATTAGTGAGTGAACTATTCCTTTAACTTGGTCAGTTGGTTTTTCATGTTAATCATTGCTATAACACAGTTATTTTATTTTATGTTTTGTTTTGTTTTATTACAGTTTTTTTTTTTCTTTATTGGTGAGTGAACTATGCCTTGTTCAGTTTATTATTCATGTTAATCATTACTTTAATACAATTATTTTATTTTATTTTATTTTATTTTATTTTATAATTTTTTTATTATTTTTTACTTAATTTGTTTTTTTTATTTCATTTATAATTTTTATAATTAGTGAGTGAACTTTTCCTTGAATTTGTTCAGTTTGTTATTCATGTTAATCATTACTAAAATACCTACAGTTATTTTATTTTATTTTATTTTGTTTTGTTTTATTACCATCATTTTTTATTAGTGGGTGAACTAATCCTTTAACTTGGTCAGTTTCTTACTTATGTTAATCATTACTAAAATACCTTATTTTATTTTATTTTATTTTATTTTATTTTATTTTATTTTATTTTTTTTTTTTTATTATTATTATTTTGTTTTGTTTTGTTTTATTTCATTTATAATTTTTTATTAGTGAGTGAACTTCCTTTAATTTGTTCAGTTTGTTATTCATTTTAATCATTACTAAAATACCTACAGTTATTTTATTTTGTTTAATTTAATTTAATTTTATTTTATTTTATTTAATTTTATTATTTTTTTTATATTATTATTATTTTTTTTATACCATCATTTTTTATTAGTGGGTGAACTATTCCTTTAACTTGGTCAGTTTCTTACTTATGTTAATCATTACTAAAATACCTTATTTTATTTTATTTTATTTTATTTTATTTTATTATTTTTTTATTATTATTATTTTGTTTTGTTTTGTTTTATTTCATTTATATTTTTTTATTAGTGAGTGAACTTTTCCTTTAATTTGTTCAGTTTGTTATTCATTTTAATCATTACTAAAATACCTACAGTTATTTTATTTTGTTTTATTTTATTTTATTTTATTTTATTTTATTTTATTTTATTTTATTTAATTTTATTTTATTTTATTTTTATATTATTATTATGATTTTTTTTTTATACCATCATTTTTTATTAGTGGGTGAACTATTCCTTTAACTTGGTCATTTTCTTACTCATGTTAATCAGTACTAAAATATTTTATTTTATGTTATTTTATTTTATTTTATTTTATTTTATTTTATTTGCAATTTAACTATTCCTTTCCTTGGTTAGAGAATGTTAGAGAGCTTAACTGTCTAGTCTTTAGGTAGTATTCTTTCTCCAGCATATTTGATTAAAGGCAGACTCTGTAATGCATAATCAGAAATGTATTAGATCTACCCAAGTAATAAATTTTTTTATTATTTGTACATGGGAAATAGTTTCAGAGTATTTATATGCATAGGGAATCATTAATATTTAGCAGCCATATCATGTTTAGAGGCAAAAGAAAAACACATCAAGGCCACAGAAACACACACAGAAAGCTTCAGCAAACGGTAATAGTCCTCTGCTTTGACACTCTCATTAGCCTCTTATAATCATTACGATTACCAACTCGAAATCCTGTTGCCTTTGCCGTCCACGTAATAATGTCAAGCCATCTATTGAGGGGATGAAAAGGACAATTTGTGGTGCATAGAGAGCAGATATAATTCTGGTTTTGTTATGTTAGAGGTCTCAGGAGAGTTGCTTCTCTGCTTTAATGTCAAATCCCTATCTTTTGCCCGGTAATGACTGTAAAAGGCAATTAGCGTTCACGGTAAGAGTAGTGGTCTCAACAGAGGGCACTCCAAACATGATTATATAGCATTATTTGTCCCTTTTTTTGAGGAAACCGCAGTCGATGTGTTATTTTTTATTCATTTCAGCTCTTCAAGTTATCTTTATAGTACTGGCTAAATGAGTACATGATACCCACTACTGCAAACATCACACGTGCCTTTTATTATACAACCAAACACATACTTCTACAAGTCACGTCTTGAAGCTGTCTACATTTGTAAGCAATGAAGCTACATGTTATTTTTATATTTACTAACAAGGACCAATCAGCAGGAAGCTCAAGGCTACAATTCAGCAACAGTAAAATGAAATCAAATCAAATTTATCTGGAAATGTATAAAATTGGTATAAATTTGGCTCTGTGTAAATATTATTAATGTATTATAAAAGTTTTTTAAACAAGTCTCTTACGCTCACCAAGGCTGCATGTATTTGATCACAAATACAGTAAAAACAGTAAAATTGTGAAATATTATTACAATTTAAAATAGCTGTTTTCCAATTTAATATATTTTAAAATACAATTTATTCCTGTGATCAAATCTGAATTTTCAGTATTGTTACTCCAGTCTTCAGTCACAGAAATCATTCTAATATGTTGATTTGCTGTTCGACAAAATTTCTAACTATTATCATAAATAGTTATGCTGCATAATATTTTTGGAAACTGTTTTTGTTGGGTTTTTTTTAAACATACATTATAGAAGCAAAAGATTATTTAAATTAGACTACCAGTGTAGGCTTTTTAACAGTCAAAACACAACAAATAGCTACTCTGATTCATTGTGTTTCAAACTTCCAACAGAATTTTCATTATTGAGTGAACAATTGCAAGTACTATTAAGTGGCTGTACCACGTGATAAAAATTGAAATGGAGCATCCATCAATTGAAGGCATGATGTGCCATCGGCTGCTTCCGATGTAGACAGCTGATCATAATGAGCACGATTTAGTTTTGACGAGCCATGTCACACCACAATGTTATGCTGCTTTCCAATTCAGGAAATCAGCTTCCTGCTTTGAAAAGTAGAATAGAACGCCACTTAAACTTGGAAACTTGTACAGAAATTCATCATTCAAGACAC
Source organism: Cirrhinus mrigala (assembly GCA_036247105.1). Taxonomy (NCBI): domain Eukaryota; kingdom Metazoa; phylum Chordata; class Actinopteri; order Cypriniformes; family Cyprinidae; genus Cirrhinus; species Cirrhinus mrigala. Next base: position 13,018,898 of record CM070007.1, on the reverse strand, counting down.
TGTGTGCCTTCGGCACCCAGGGAGATGTACACTGTTAATGCAAAACTTATAAGCACACAAAATACATCAAGAGTCAGAGTTCCTACATTATGTGATAAGAATATATGCAGATGTCATCAGAGACAGGTGTGATCCTGTATGTTCATAAATGTGCACCTATAGAAAATGTTAACATTTGCACAGCAATGTTTATTCTCTGTAATTTGGTTGCTAGACAACTTCTTCGTTCATAGTCAACACCTGCTAAGAGAAGATTGTATCATCCAGGGTTATTAAGCGACAATATTTGCCCCCTGGAATTGATATCCTGGGTAATTTTTTATACACTGTCAGAAAAAAAGGTACAAGTATAGTTTTTATAATCATCTTACCGTAACCACCATATATGTTATCTTCAATGGCAAATACTTAAATTTACCTAATTACTTTAATCAACATTTTAAACTGTTGTCAATAACAATAGACTGTTTAAAATTGTATCTAATATACATGTAAAAAACAGGAGCTCATAGGGCTGCAATATTATGACAGAAATCATTATTGAAGATTTATATTATAATAATGATTGTTAATATCGATATAGAAAATAATATAAAAACGTTTTTGTTTTGTGTCTGTGTTTTAGGCACGTCACATTCAGGCTTCACAGACAAACATGTTGGTCCATGACGTTAGTCTAGTGCAAGTTATGCAAAAATCCCTGATATAATCACTGAAGCTATGAAATTAATCTTTTATTTATATTGTATCTGCACTATTTTGTTTATGTTGAGAGAATTTGCGAATGTACACAATCAACACAGCTCTGGTGTTTTCAGCGCTGAGTAATCTAAGCACCTCTGGCCAATGCATTCCTAAGTTCAACAGAAACACGTTTGATTGGTTGTAAGGCTCAATGTGCCTGTGGTTAAGTGTCAGTGTTGCCACATCTTCATAGGAAAAAAACAACAACAAACAAGGACAAGCACACATGCAAAAAACAAACAAAAAAAAAAACACCCAAATCCTTTGTTTTATAACACCAAAAAAATCATACATCTTATATCCGGAACAGACCACTTTATTAACTCCATAAAGTGCCTAGCTTTATGAGCTAAGACCAAAAAACATGCCTAAAAGTGCTTGAAAATATGAGGACATGGCAACACTGCAAGACAGCACTCTCTAAAGCAGCCTCCCGAGCATAAACAAAACAGCACATATATCAGTGGTAGATTAGTTAAAATCGACTAACAAAAAGAGTCTTTAGCCAAAAAAATGGCAGATACCAAACAGCTAAATTCTTATTCACTCCTGCAAGACGCCAAAATGTTTCTATGGTTACAAATGCGGGAGTGGCTGCTGTTCCTTACACACATGGGACGATAATTTACGGGACTTGCATTTAAAGGAGAAGTCCACTTCCAGAGCAACAATTTACAGAAAATGAACTCACCCCATTGTCTTCCAAGATGTACATTTCTTTCTTTCTTCAGTCATAAAGAAATTGTGTTTTTTGAGGAAAACATTTCAGGATTTTTCTCCATATAATGGACTGATATGGTGCCCCAAGTTTGAACTTCCAAAATGCAGTTTAAATGCGGCTTCAAACGATCCCAGATGTGGTTGTAAATTATCCCAGCTGAGGAAGAAGGGTCTTATCTAGCGAAATGATTGGTTATTTTCATTAAAAAAATAAATACTTTTTAATCTCAGACGCTCGTCTTGCCTTGCTCTCCCTGAACTCTGTGTATTCTTGGCTCAAGACAGTTAGGGTATGTCGAAAAAGTCCAATCGTATTTTCTCCCTCAACTTCAAAAATTATTTCAAAATCATCCTACATCGCTGCAGAAAACCGGCCCAGTCTTTGCAAAGTGAACATGCAAAGAAGATCAAACACCCTTAACAAAAAAGGTAAAACAGCGATATAGGACGATTTTGAAGTTGAGGGAGAACATGGGAGTTTTTCGACATACCCTAACTGTTATGAACTAGAAAAAAACAGAGTTCAGGGAGAGTAAGACAAGACGAGCGTTTGAGATTAAAAAGTATAGAAATTGTATTATTTTTATGTTTGGCTGGGATCGTTTGAAGCCACATTTAAACTGCATTTTGGAAGTTCAAACTCAGGGCATCATATCAGTCCATTATATGGAGAAAAATCCTGAAATGTTTTCCTCAAAAAACATATTTTCTTTACAACTGAAGAAAGAAAGACATGAACATCTTGGATGACAATGGGGTGAGTACATTATCTGTAAATTGTTGTTCTGGAAGTGGACTTCTCCTTTAAATGCGGTTGTCACTTCTGAAACTTGCAGTGTGTACATGGTCTAAATGTAGGCTAATTCGCGAATTGACATTTTTCATTCCTTTTTTACATTTCATTTCAATTATGACAGCCGTAATACATTGTTTAATTGTGCATGGGCATCTTTTACCCTTTTGTCTTGAATTTATGCTGCATTTTTGTTCATTTTGGTGGTTTTTATGGTGTAAAATAAGACATATCAGGTTGAAATATTCTACATCTGAATATGAATGAAATGCAGAAATTTTCCTACAACATCTATAATACCCTAAATTCTGTTTGTGTTGTCTTGATATGCATGGCATCTCATGTAGTGTTGTCTTCTCTTGTCCTTTAACTTGATTGGCTGAGTTTGCATTCTGGATTTATCGTCTTGATTTACCTGAGCTGTGTTATTTTGTTTACACACAGATCTCTGAGCGCAAGATTAACCGTATCCTGTATGCAATAGATCACACAGCATTATCCGTGTTTCTCCAGGGTCATGACAGTGAATTATGGAAGTTGTTTCTGTATTATGAATTGTGTAATATTAAGCATAAAGTCGCCTGCGTTATGGCCAGCGCAGCAGCGCTCGTGCGCTTATTGTCTTAGACTTTCTCGCGCCTGCGGGATCACGTCGGCTTGTTTTGATTGACAGCTACATAATAGCTTTGTTGTGGCTAATGGAGGATGTGTCACTTTCTCTCTGCTCAGCCGTTTTGCTCGCTGCACCTACAACTGCAGATGTCAGAGAACCCGTACCTCTCAGGCTCCATCTCTACCAAGAGCTCGGCGCCGGGAGTCATCGTAGCTACAGGTAATGGAAAAGCTGAGCTGCATGTGTGGGACTGTCATGTTCGGCCACTGTTGGTGTTTGTACGAAACTTAAGCATTGCTTGTTACATCAGGCTGGTCACTAAGGATGCTTTCACGCCAGAGCTTTTGCTGCGGACCCTCATGTTTATTTGCAGTCAGTGTTTGGTGTGAAAGTAGATTTAGGCACCAACTGAAAATGTAATTTGGAGTACGTCTCAGCTTGTTTATGGGCAAATCACTCTAAATCACAAATACAAAGAACTTTTAAATGGGTAGTTTACTTGAAAATGAAAATTATTTACTCACCCTTATGTCATCCTAAACTAATATAACTTTCTGTCTTCTCTGGAACATGAAAGATATTTTGAGAAATGTCAGTGGTGAACAAAACTGTTTGATTACCAACATACTTAAAATGCCTGCTTTTGTGTTCGGGAGAAAAAAATGTGTTTGGAATGACATGAGGGTGAATAAATGACCAGTGTTGGCTAGAAGCAGGCTACTTCAAGGGTTGTTTTTTATGTCTGCAGGTTAAAGCGACCCCAATAACATAATATTTAGCCCCTGGAATGCTAATTTTTTCCAGGGGAACCCCGCCTAAAAACATGTAGTTTACTCACCTGAATGGGAGATCCCCCTCAAAACATGATTGGGCTAGTTTAAGTAGCAATTGAATGGGTTTTGTTGTGAAAACCTGGCAACCCTGTAAATTACTTACCTTACTACCTTTCTGAGCCTTGAACGTGGTAGTACCATTGCTGTCTATGCAGGCTCAGAAAGCTCTTGGATTTCATCAAAAAAATCTTAATTTGTGTTATAAAGATGAACCATGGTCTTACGGGTTTGGAACGACATGAGGGTGAGTAATTAATGACAGAATTTTCATTTTTGGGTGAACTATCCCTTTAACTATACACTTGTTCTGTACTTTAATGAGTGTGTCAGGTGTCAAATATTTGTCATGAAATCCCCTGTTTTGAAATAGCCCCTCGTTTTGAATATAAGCAAGTTCTCTCATTTCCCATCCACAGTGGATTTGTTGGAAATAAACTAACTTCTCACAAGCAACTCAAGGATGTACAATCACTTCCCCCCAGTTCATCGTGACAGTCTAGGAACAGGGCAACGACACACAGCAGTGGCGACTGCGGGTTAGTTTACGCTAGTCGTGATGTTTTTGTGCGTAGGCATAAAACAACACAACTGCAGTACGCAAGAGTAGAAATTAAACTGCAAATATGTAGCACTAATACCTTAACTTTATCTTATTGTGAGGCGATAATAATTAGTTAAAATAAAGTACAGTATCAAAATCAAGTAATCATATGGTTTTATTGAACAAAACTGTTGAAATGCATAATGTAAAATATAAACAATATAACTGATGTACATGATGCATTATAACAAATGCCTGCAGAGGGCGCCAACGGCCTGACGATTGTTTTTACACTTTCGAGCGATCTATCCTTGCTTAATTTTGGCTAAACAACATTTAATTCAAATTTCCACTTAATCTTTAATATTTGGCGATTCCTTTATGACAGAAATGTTACAGCCACTGTAATTTCTTGAATATGTGGACATCAAAACGTGTAAACTCAGAGTGAGGGTTTGAGCTTTTATTTTGGAATCCGAATAAACAGCATATTTAGAAATATAATTTTGCATTCTCCTGTGTTTGCGTAGGTAGATTTACCTTACAAATCTGATAAAGTGGCGTTCCAGATGAACGTTATAATAAACCCAAACTCACAGCAACATGCAGAGATGGAGTTTAAGATGCTCCACACATGTAAATGCTAACAGTTCGTATATAAAGTGCATATATTTATTTAATTCTATCATAGCGTTTGTTAATTCACAATAGCATTATTTGAAAATGGTTTTAGTATATCAGAAGCTTTGGAAAATAGTCTAATACCTGTTTTCATGGATTCTCGTCGGTGGAATGCGCCACTTCCGGCATTTTGCTGGTTACTTGACGCTGGCAAATTGCAGTATTCGAACTGAATCGAGGAATCGTGACAGCCCTACTTAGAAGTTTCTGTTTTAATACTTAATTTGAGTAATTTTTTGACCTGAAATGCACAAAATGAGATAATTGTTGACATAAAGTAAAGGTATGGCGATATAAAATGAGTATGGATAGCATAGGTCAGATCATTGAAGTGTTTGAGTTCACACTGTGGCACTTGATTTTTAATTTCAGACTTTTGTGTCTCAGCAATTCTGAGCGCAGTGTAAGACACTATCAAAATTTTTTTCTTCATTTAACCTCATTGCTGTTTGGAAACAGCCATTTTTGTCCAATATGATGGTGTGTCAGGATTGTGGGCTCATGAACTTGCTAGTCAGAACTGCGTGTGTTTGTATGCATGTTGTGAGTATATTGAACTTGTATGAGCGTGGATTGAGCAAATATTGAACCATGCTGCCTGACCTCAATTACAAAAGTACAAATACATATTTGTTGATTTATGAATTTTGAATCTGCTATGCTGGTGTTCTACAATGTTTCATTATTTAACACAAATATTTTTTTCGGAATTGGTTCGTTTCCCAGGAAATATTGGCTCTGAGCTGTCTTACAATAACGTGGCGATGTTCATTTCGTCAGACGCAGGCAATAACTGGAGACAGGTACGGCTGGCTCACACTGGTTCATATTTCCCTCTTAGCCGCTTATCAATTTTTGTATTTTATGGCGTAAAATCAAATGTAAAATACCTTGAGCTTATGTTAACCACAAACCTTATTTCAGGCATTATACCAAAAAACAAAACAAAACAAAAAAAAAAAAAACAGAAGTGCTAAAATGCTGTCTTCGGCTGGGTTTTCCAAAATGTCATCTCTGTAGAACTCTATTGCAAAACCGAAAAAAGGGTAAACCAAAGTACAAAAGCTAAAAAAACTACAGTATGATTGTGAGAAAAGTACACAGATTTGTATGCAAAAGTGTGCCTATTTGTGCAATAAGATGACAATAACCCCATGTTGTTCTTCCCATGATGCAGATTTTTGAGGAAGAGCACAACGTGTGGTTTTTGGACAAAGGTGGAGCTTTGGTTGCCGTGAAGCAGCCCACTGTGCCCACTAGACATCTTTGGTAGGTGAAAATAAGCTTGCTTCTGCCAGGTTTATTCATGCTGGTTTGGTGAAATTCCTGCTTCAGTTATTTCGGCCGGCAGTCCATCTGTCTGACAGGGTCAGTTCTGTGCTATTAAGATCGTTGAGGGGAAAAAAAAAATCAATCGTTGGTTTGGTGTAGATCGAACATGCTCCCCACAAGAACAAAAATGAAACGGCAGGACACGAAGGCTGCCAAATAACAGATTGGAATCAGTTTTTACGTGGTGCAACATGGGAAGTGTTCCATATTAAAGCTTCCCACTTATCCCCCCGAGTTCACACATTGGTTCCTTCTTCAAATTGGCCATCCCTGGTTTTGCTTCAGTGATGTTTAATCCTCCAGAGTTTTAAATCTTTTCTCTCTTATCACTCGAAGCGTTTGGCTTTAGTTTTAGGCCCACTGAAGTGTGGCACCTTCATTTTTTAGTTCTCTTAAACAACTCAAGCGAGACAGTAAGTGGAGTCACAACTGTGGAGGGCAGTCGTGTCATTTCCTGCAAGTATGACTTCAAATAACAACCTTGACTGTATGTCTCTTAATGGATACATGTCAACACTGTCTCCGACTGTTGCTTTTAGCAGACCGGAGACAACTTGGAAGCAGTGCCATTGTGCATCGTTGCAGCCTTGTCACACACGCTACCCTACTGTTTGCACCTGTGAAATGATGTTGATAAGCTGTCTGGTAAAATGTCATGATCAGACTTTCAGAACGAAAGTTCTCCAGCTTTGACTTGCTTCTGTTCCCTCCCACATTTGTAGATCTTGAAACGTTGTTATTTTCTGTCTGTTTTCATGTTGTGTTTGATTTTCTTTGACCTCTGCTTGTTTTCTTTTTCTTTTTCTTTCTTTCTTTCTTTCTTTCTTTTTTTGGACTCTTACTGGGTTTTTATGTATCTCTGCCTTTTGGTTATATCTTATTCCTTCTAAAACAGATTATTCATGGTATAATTCAGCCATAAATTAAAATTGTCATCATTTATTTACACTTCTTTGTAAATGTATGTAGTAAAATTTACTACCCAGCATGTAGTGCAGTAGTACATGTAATCTGGATTATGGAATCAGATTCCAAATATTAAGTACTTTGAGTAATTAGATTATAAAAATACTCCTAGTCAGACTATAGTTACTTTTTTTTATTGATTACGTGATACAATAAATTATGCTTAATTTACTGATTCTCTCCAATTCTTTTTCATCTTTTAAATTTACCTTGCCACTTATATACATTCAGAAAGACTGCAAATACACAGAAAATTGTCACGCAGCATTTAACCACTGGATTTACAAAAATCATTTTAATTTTAAGAAGTGTTTTCTCAAAATTGCATCAACTACTGATGAACACTTACATTTTTATTTGAAATCTCATTAAGGTTTTAAGGTCATGAGTTTATAATTAAATATCACATTTGCATGTTCACGGTTCTCTGATGTTGGTTAATGGTCAAATGACATGCAGGTAAACAAATATTCATTTTTTGTAATATATCTTTTTAAGCTGGTGTTAGTTTTTTTTTTGTATTGTTGCTATTTTAAAATGATTTATTTTAATGTTATATTTTATGATTTAATTCATTATTAGCTTTACATTCATCTCACAAACCCCATGCAAACCTTGACATAATGTAATATTTAAAGCACTTCATGCTAGTAATAACAATGAATAAAATATATTCTCTTTTTCTTTGTATTTTTATATCAATATGATACAAGACTCTTGAGTTAGGTCACAAGTAATCTAAAAGTAATCAAAAATTCATCCAGTTAAATTACCTACCTAAAATGTGTAGTGTAATGGATTACGTAAACTTTGACATAACGTAATATTTAAAGCCCTTCATGTTGTTAATAACAATGAATGAATTATATTATTTTCCTTTTTTTATATTATTACGATGCAAGACTCTTGGGTCACAAGTAATCCAAAAGTAATCAGATTATAGGAAAATGTGTAATGTAACAGATTACGTTACTAACTACAATTTGTGTCATGTAATTTAAAATCAGTCACAGACTACGATTAACAAGTAATCTACACAGCAATGCCTGCTATCCATTGACATTTGAACATCTCGATGTCTTTTGCAGGATCAGTTTTGATGAAGGTCGTCAGTGGACGCGTCACAGTTTCTCCGCCATGCCACTGTTCGTGGATGGTGTTCTGGTGGAGGCAGGTGCAGAAAATCAGATCATGACGTAAGTCTATAGAGGTTTGTTTTTGACCACCGTCTTTCTCTCACACACGCACATAGCCTGTGCGTCCTCATTATGTCCTATTTTCTACAGAAGAATAGATTCCTCTGAGCTCTGAAAAAAAGCTCGTTCAAGAGATACACTCACGAGAAAGGTTAATTAATCAGACTCTTAAGCTAATGTTGTTAGTCTCAGTGAACCAACAATACTTCTCATTATGTCTCGGTGACGGTATATAGTTTAACAGGGTCGTATCGACTTTTTAATTATTACTTTACACACACATTTTAAAAAAGCTCTGTAGAAGTAGATATGACAGGACTGAAATGAACAGGTTTATTGTTAAAAATACAGGTAACAGTGGGATCTGCTTTAGGATCTGCAGAGCTGTAGGTGCTACACACACACTATAAAAAATGCTGTGTTAAAAACAACCCAACTTGGGTTATTTGGCAACCCAGCGCTGGGTAAATATTGGACAGAACACATGATGGGTTATTTTGACCCAGCTGGTTGGGTTAAATGTTTTCACCAAACATGCTGGGTTATTTTATTTGAGTCAACTATTGTTAAAAAATTATTATATTGCTGGCTTAAAATGGACTGGAACTTATAAAAAACACACACAGAATTACTAGAGGCAACAGCAATAATCAAAAGACAAACATTTATTATTAAGCAAGAACACATGGACAAAAAATACAAGACAAGTTTAATTTATTTGGGTGAATACAGCGTAGTTTAAAATATTACATACATATAAACTCATTTAACAATAATTTAAGACATAATAATGTAACATTTAAAAGTAGCATTTTAATTTTTGTGTATTCAGCCATTCTCTGTAATCACTTCATACCAAAAAAAAAGCGCTAATTCTCATGCCGATGTGTTGCCGAAACCTGAGCCGGTGAAGGGCTACTGTTCGGCGGGGTAACTGCGAACTTCAGACCGCAGCCTCGAGTTTCGCTCATGTCAACTGAAAGATGCCATGACTGACTCCAAAGCCTGCCCAAAACAAACAGAACATATTTTTATATCAAACTAAAATAAACCGCACTTGACTGACTTGTTGCGTTGCGTAAAATAATACAATTTACAACACAGTACAGACGTTATAAATTAAATAAAATCTATACAAACCTTTATTTTGCTGAAGAAGTACACCACATTGGTGGCGCAGAACCGCTCTCTCCTGTAGAGGATTTAAAAAGCCCGCACTCTGACTGTAACTCAGCAGCTGGGTTGTTTTGTCAGAGCAGGGTTGCCAGGTTTTCACAACAAAACCTGCCAATTGCTTCTCAAAACTAACCCAAAAATCGCGTTCGGGGGGGTAAAACACACATTTGCCAGTTCCCCTGGCAAAATTAGCATTCCAGGGGCTAAATATCACGTTTTTGGGGTCGCTTCAAGCCGCGGACATACAAAACAACCTGCGGCAACAGTATGAAAGTAGCCCAATTCCGTGGGAAAACCGCAGACTTGGCAACACTGCGTCAGAGACAGGCTCAACCCAGCAGTTTGGGTTAAAAAAATAACCCAGCATTTTTCAGAGTGCTGACATTCATTTTTTTTTTTTGTTTGTTTGTCTGCTGTTTATGAATTTATCATGTTTTATTATTACTTCACTTTATTCACTCATTCAATATTCCCTGCATTGTACACTATATGAAGAAGGAGTGAATAAAAACGAATGAATTTTTGCTCTTAATTTAAATTCAAACTCTTCTTAAGGAAAACAACAAGGAACATAAAACAAGAAAATTAAAAAACTGCCTAAAAGAATTACATATGTGACCCTGGACCACAAAACCAGTCTTAGATAGCACAGGCATATTTGTAGCAATAGCCAAAAATACATTGTATGGGTCAAAATTATCTTTTTTTTCTCCTATGCCAAAAATCATTAAAATATTAAGTAAAGATCATGTTCCATGAAGATATTTTGTAAATTTCCTACCGTAAATATATCAAAACTTAATTTTTGATTAGTGATATGCATTGCTAAGAACTTCATTTGGACAACTTTAAAGGCGATTAATTCAATATTTAGATTTTTTTCCTAACAAACCATACATCAATGGAAAGCTTATTTATTCAGCTCTCAGATGATATATATAAATCTCAATTTCAAAAATGTACACTTACGACTGGTTTTGTGGTCCAGGGTCACATATGATGTATTTGATTATTTATTTAAAATGTTTTGTGTGTGTGTGTGTACTCAGGTATACTCACTTTATGAAGACCAAATGTCCTCACAGAGATGGCAGTTTCCAAAATCCTTGTCTTTGTAAGGATATTTTTGATCCCCATGAGTAAAACAGCTCATAGTTCATACAGAATTAAGTTTTTTGAAAATCTAAAATAGCTAAAAGTTTTGTGTGAGGGTTAGGGTTACAGTAAGGGGATAGAAAATACAGCTTTTACAGTATACAAAACATTACTTCTATGGAATATCCCCATAAACCCAACGTGTATGTGTGTTATCCAAGTTAGTCAAGAAAGTATATTATACCAGAGTTCATTTAAAATAAACTGAACTACATAGGGCTTTAAATTGTGCACTCTGAATTTAGATAATGCTACTAACCCCATATTGTGCAAATTATGGGATACAGGGAGCAATTTCAGACAGCTAATGAAGTAACCCAGGATTGCTCCATCTGGCCTCTGGAGATGTACCTTTTTGCAAAGTTTAATTTCAATGCATTGACGCCTGAACTACCTAATGAAGGTTCCTTGGTTCACTTAAAAATGAGTGAGCAGTATAAGAATTAAGCATTTGTCATTTGGCAGGTTTTTCGGACATTTCAGTCATCGGTCTGAATGGCAGCTTATCAAAATTGATTACAAGGCCATATTCACCAGAAGGTGCACAGAGGGAGACTACCAAACCTGGCACCTGCATAACCAGGTAAAACAAAAAGCAAGCAGAAACACATTTTTTAAATTGTAATATCAGTTTCAACTAACTTAGATACTGTATGATTTTCCTAGGGTGAGCCATGCATAATGGGTCAAAAGCAGATTTACATGAAGCGGCGTCCCGGAAACTACTGCATGGTGGGATGGGACAACTCCAGGATCCTGTCTGCAGAGCCGTGCATCTGCAGAGCACACGACTTTGAATGGTACGTGAACAGCACGCTTAACCAAATGAACCCAGCTTAAGATTCACCCACCGATCCGACAGCTACATCAGTAGTTTCCTGCAGGTGTATCTTCTTGAAGAATTGTCTTAAATGGTTTAATTTGCTTTAGACTGACTGCGTTATTAATTTGATCTGACTCCAATTAACGAAGGTCTGAAATGTAGACTGATTCTAATTATATGCTGATCATCATTGTAGATGTGATCTTAATTTAGATATTTGATTATTATTACGGGTATGCTTATGCTTGTTCATTCGATTTGCTAGTCAGGTTCTCACAAACTGGCTTGTCTAAACATAATCATGCAACTAATATGATGTTTGGACACCACATGCTTGCTCGTAACAAAATAGTATAGCCACGTACAAGAAATTAATACTTTTATTCAGCTAGGATGTATTAAATTAATCAAAAGTGACAGTGAAGACATTTATAATGTTTCAAAAGATTTATATTTTAAATATATGTTATTCATTTGAACTTTCTATTCATCAAAGAATCCTAAAAAAAAGAAAGTATCATGGTTTCCACAAAAATATTAAGCAATATTAAAAAAAAAAAAAAATGTAATAAGTCAGCATATTAGAATTATTTCTGAAAGATCATGTGACGCTTAAGACTGGAGTAGTGATGCTGAAAATTCAGCTTTGCAATCAAAAACTTTTTTTTTTTAATAAAATAACAGAAAATAGTCATTTTAAGTTGTAAAAAATCTTTCATAATATATTAGTTTTTACTGGATTTTAAACAAATAAATGCAGCTTTGGTGAGCATAAGAGACTTGTGTTTATATATTTTTATCGGCCTCAAACTTTAGACATTTAGAAATTTATTTTATCAGTGCAAACCAGTTCACAAAACTCTATACACAACATCAGATATTCATTTGTAGACTCTATATTAAACCGTTCAAACAGAGCAAGACCTAAAACTCCTGCGAACATAAAGTGTGGTCTAGATTTGCTTGCACTGTGCAGTTTTGTTGTTTTATGTCCTACTCTGCTCTTTAGGTGGGATCACAGGTATTTATAAAACTGCACGGCCTTCGTGTTCCGTTCACTGGCGATCCGGGAGCTGTTTTCAAAGATCTCAGAATAGACATAGTGCTTCAACACCAGAGGACTGGTTAACCCCCTCTGTAGGGTCAGTGTAGGTGGGAAAGGTGCCTTATTGAGGATCAAGATGCATGATTCAGACAGTCTCTGGACTTTAAAGCTTTTAAAGGCCGCAGGGCTGAGAGAAGAGAGTACCGAGGTTCTTTATCATTGTAGTCTGTTGTGCGCCTGTCTGGAGGTTCTTTCAAAGTATATATAAATACCTCGGGATCTACATCATTTATCACATTCACAGACCTGGTGTTTTATCTTCTTCCAGCAACGCACAGTGTATCCTTACTTTGTCTTTAATATGTTCTCCTGTTCTGTTTGGTCTTGTTTTTTTTTGCAGGGAACAATAGGCCTGTATTAAAAATATCAGTGAAGGGATCTTAACTTGCTTTCAGATACGTGTTCATTTGTCTTGTCTATATGCAAGTAGTACCCAGGATGCCTCTTGAGTTCTTGAGTGTCTTAAATGTGCCCAGTAGAATTTTGTCAGATGTCAGAATTTTTTATTAAACAATTCTTTGTGCAAAATATCAAAGGAAAGAACCACCTAAAAAGATGAACCCCTTGCCCCTTTCAAGATAAAGAATTGTGTGAGAAACGTAGTGTGTGTGATATTTTTTTTTCTTTCTTTTTAATTTTCCTTCTTTCCCTCCTTCCTTCCTTCCTTCCTTTCTTTCTTTCTTTTTTTTCTTTCTTTCTTTCTTTCTTTCTTTCTTTCTTTCTTTCTTTCTTTCTTTCTTTCTTTCTTTCATTCTCTCCTTCCTTTCTTCTTTCTTTCCTTCCTTCCTTACTCTTTCTTTCTTTCTTTCTTGAAATTTATCTCAAAATGTATTGTGTGAGAAACGTAGTATGTGATTTTCTTTTTCTCCTTCCTTCTTTCCTTACTCTTCTTTCTTTTTCCTTCATTCCCTCTTTCCTCTCTTCCTTCTTTCCTTCTTTCCTTCCTTACTTCCTTACTGTTTTTAGTTTTTTCTTTCTTCCTTTTTTTCCTTCATTCCCTCCTTCCTTTCGTTCTTCCTTCCTCATTCTTTTTTTCTTTCTTTCTCTTTCTTTCTTTCTTTCCTTCTGTCTTCCTTTGTTTGTTTGTTTGTTTGTTTCTCTTTCTTTTTTGTTCGTTCTCTTTCTTTCTTTCTTTTTCCTTCACTCCCTCTTCCCTTCCTTCCTTTCTTCCTTCCTTCCCTCTTTCCTTCCTTCCTTTCTTACTCTGTTTCTTTCTTTCCTTCTGTCTTCGTTTCTTTCCTTTTTGTTCTTTCTTTCCTTCTGTCTTCCTTTCTTTGTTTGTTTCTGTTTCTTTCTTTCTCTTTCTTTCTTCCTTCCTTCCTTTCTTTTTCTTTTTTGTTCTTTCTTTTTCGATCGTTTTCTTTATTTTTCCTTCATTCCCTCCTTCCTTTCTTCCTTCTTTCCCTCTTTCCTTCCTTCCTTCCTTTCTTACTCTTTCTTTCTTTCTTTCTTTATTTCTTTCTTTCTTTCCTTTTGTCTTTCTTTCTCTTTCTTTTTCGTTCTTTTCCTTCCTTTCTTTTTCTTTCTTTTTTGTTCTTTCTTTCTTTTTCGTTCTTTCTTTTTCTTTCTTTCTTTCTTTCTTTCTTTCTTTCTTTCTTTTTCCTATATTCCCTCCTTCCTTTCTTCCTTCTTTCCTTCCTTCCTTCCTTTATTCCTTCATATCACTAGAAACGTAGTATGTGTGATATTATTCTTTCTTTCTTTTTCTTTCTTGAAATTCATCTCAAAATGTATTGTGGGAGATAGTATGTGATTTTCTTTCTTTCTTTCTTTCTTTCTTTCTTTCTTTCTTTTTCCTTCAATCCCTCCTTTATTTCTTCCTTCTTTCCTTACTTCCTTCCTTTATTCCTTCCTACTACTAGAAACGTAGTATGTGTGATATTATTCTTTCTTTCTTTCTTTCTTTCTTGAAATTTATCTAAAAATATATTGTGTGAGATAGTATGTGTGATTTTCTCTTTCTTTCTTTCTTTCTTTCTTTCTTTTCCCTTCTTTCCCTCCTTTATTTCTTCCTTGTTTCCTTTCTTCCTTTCTTACTCTTTCTGTCTTTTTCTTTCTTTCTTTCTTTCTTTCTTTCTTTCTTTCTTTCTTTCTTTCTTTCTTTCTTTCTTTCTTTCTTTCTTTCCTTCTTTCTTTTTCCTTCATTCCCTCCTTTATTTCTTTCTTGTTTCCTTCCTTCCTTCCTTCCTTCCTTTCTTTCTTTCTTTCTTTTTCTTTCTCAAAAGAATACTTTTGGGGTGTCATTTTATCCAATGTTTTTTTTTTTTGGCTGAAATTTCACCATCTTCTCTCAGAGGTCTGTCACATTCACTGATTAAGAATCTCAGAGGGAGAATATATTAAAAACCCGTCTCTGACATTTCTCTGATTCGCTGTGACATGAAGCACGCCTACGTAAGAACAGATGCACAGCATGGAGTAACTTTACACTGTAAATGAGTATGATTGTTTAACCAGCACTGAAATGGCAAATGCATATATATGAGCAATCTTTCAATGCTTTTGACTGATCTTGACTAAAATATATATCTTGATAATTTCTTATTTTAATGAGAAAACAATTATTTATCATATGTTCTGGAATAAACAACTGATCATAACCTCAGTTGATCTACAAGTGGATTTTGATATAATGTGTAATGGTGTAGATTTTTGGTGATAGTAGTGACATTTTTCAATTTTTAGAGCTTTAATGTTGATTGTCTTGGACTTGATCAAATGAAAAGTTAACTAAAAGTCAATTTACTGTAGTTTTATAAATAAAGATTCAGAAGTTTGGGATCAGTAAGATTTAAACAATTCTCTTATGCTTATCAAGGCTGCATGTACTTGATCAAAAATACAGAAAAAAACATAAGATTATGAAATATTATTGCAGTTTAAAATAATGGTGATATATTTTAAAATATAATTTATTCCTGTGGTGCAAAGCTGAATTTTCTTCAGTCATTAGTCCATGATCCTTCAGAAATCATTCTAATAAATCCTAAAAAAAAAAAAAAAAAGAAAAAAGTATCACAGGTTCCAACTAAATATTAAGCAGCACAACAGTTTTCAACACTGATAATAAATCGGCATATTAGATGATTTCTGAAGTATCATGTGACACTAAAGACTGGAGTAATGATGCTGAAAAATTTAGGTTTGGTTTGCATCACAGGAATAAATTACATTTTAAAATATATTCACGTTATTTTACATTGGAATAATATTTCACAATATTATAGTTTTTTTTCTGGATTTTTGATCAAATAAACGCAGCCTTGATGAGCAAAAGAAACTTCTTTAAAAAAACATTAAAAATGTTACTGATCCCAAAAAAAAATTATCAAATATCACTTAAAATTAAGGGGAAAAGTCGCTGAAGAGACAACACAAATAATGTATTAATTATTTATTATGTAATCCTGAAAACTAAAAAAAAAAAAATAAGATCTTAAGAGAGAAAAAGATTTGTATTGCTTTCTTTATCTAATTTTGTTTATGTTTTAGTGTAACCGCAAATACTATAGGTTGCACAATCATCACGGATCTGAGCGGAAAAGTAGCTCGTGAGTTGAATTCGAAGTTCATTCATTCATCAACTAAACTTGGCTGGAAATTGATGGGACGACATCTTAACTTGACTGTATTGATTATACTGATCATATGATGATCCTTTGAATTTTGCATGTAACATATTCCAGACTGTTTATATGTTTACAGCATTACCTCTGCCAACACAGCAATCTTCTCTTGATGACTCTACTAAATCTATAATTCAGCTTCCATCCCATAGTTACATTTCAAGTCATTTGTATAAAAGCCAGAGTTGCAGCATGTAGTTCAACAGAAAACATTTATTTCCTTTTCTATCAGGGGAAATGATTATATGTCAACTTAAAAAGAAAAGAAACATGATGTTATTTTTGCTGTTTTATCTTTAGCAGGCAGTCGAGAAAATAACAGAAATTAGCGATTAGGACATACTAGACTCAAACCTACAGTACATGTTTCAAAGAACTAAGCATTCAGACTCAAGATTAACCCTTTGATTAAAGTTTGAATAATCTTAGGACTAGTTCTGCCAGAACAGAAGTGATTTTTTTCTTAGTGTAAACAAATGAAACAACCATAATTCACAGTGTTATTGCATTTTTTGTAAAGGATTTTTGTGTGATTTCTACTTGTAATAGTTTGGGTGATACAGACATGACAAACTACTAAACAGATTTAATTTGCATGTTAATTTATTTGCAAATTTCACCCAGTTCTCTTTTTATCTTAAATTAACCAGATACAGCCAAGCTGTTGTACTTTTTTTTTCTTCCAGTGAGCCTCATTTCTGAACAGAAAACACTTTAGCAGTTTAATTAAGTACATTAGTCTCTGTGATATTTTGTTTTCATATATTTATTGTCTAGATCAGTTCAGCCCACCATTACACATTTCATCCTGCAGTTTTAAGATAGGAAAATGCTTGAAAAACAAAACAACTTTTGCTGAATTCACTGTGATTCACTGAACTTTTAATTTGTTTTGAAGGGGCAAAAAGCAACTTGTGACATGATATGCAAAGTAATTATTCTGTGGAGTATAATACATTGTCTCTTTCTATTAGCTCTGATACAGAGAGCTCATCTAATAATTTTTATTGGTTTAGGTTGTGGTGTAAAAGAAAATTAAAAACACATCTAACATCTTCGATATAAGATATGTGATACTGACAGAAGAATGAAATAACATTTGTAATGCATTTGTTGCAAGGACAACTGTAATTAAAAATTCTTCGTTTCATCACCTTAAATAAAAATAACAGCAGTATGTACAATGTGTAGATAAAAGTTAAAACACTTTTTAAACATCTAAACTATTATATATAGGGTCCAACGGGGCTAAAGGCAACCCCTTTTGTTTAAAAATCTCATAATTGAATGAGGTGGCAAGGGGGGCCTTTTACCCCACACACAGGGTAAAAGCTCACCAGCATGGGGTAAAAGGCACACAGTATTGATAGAAATACCTTAGCTAAAATATATATATATATATATATATATATATATATATATATATATATATATATATGAAGAGTTCA
This sequence comes from Cirrhinus mrigala, assembly GCA_036247105.1. Lineage (NCBI taxonomy): Eukaryota > Metazoa > Chordata > Actinopteri > Cypriniformes > Cyprinidae > Cirrhinus > Cirrhinus mrigala. The sequence goes on along the minus strand of CM070007.1, from coordinate 13,001,146 downwards.
GATGCAAAACCAGCTAAATCCATCTGACGTCTTTCTTTAAAAAAAGCATTTTTATCAGGCTCAGATGTATAGGTTTCTATGTAAGTACCGGCACTTCTGATTGGGCTGAGGCTGGTATTTTAGTGAGTTTGAAGAAAAAGTATTTGATGGACGTATAATATGTGTCGAGAGCATTCACTCAGTATCATTATCTCATTTTTGACAGATGTGGCTTTTAGCTGGTTTTGCATCTGACTCTTCATATATATATATATATATATATATATATATATATATATATATATATAATGTATAAGTTAATACTTGCTCAAAATAGTCACTTTAGCAAAGTTTGTACTATTTTCTGCTTATTTTGATGAATAAAATAACTGTCTTGTTCAATAAATATACTGTCATTAAACTGTTAATATAAAAAAAAAATAAAAACAGAAACAAAATCATTTTAAAATGTAATGATTTTGAATACATTGAAGGAGATCCCATAATAATTTAATATAGATTATTGTTACTATTAACAGTAGTAACAACAAATAATATTTTACTATATGATATGATTGATGTCATGTTTTTAAATATGGTTTCATTCTAAACATGTTGATTACCTTTAAGATGGACACCCAACATAATATATGATATTTACCATCTGAATCTAACAATGTCATGTCAACAAATGGAAAAGTCAACCTTCTATTAATTATCATGTTAGTAATTGTGCCTTTTAGCCCCAACAGCAAGGGCGCTTTTGACCCCAAATACCATACTTTTATCATTAAGAAGACATTTGCTTCAAGATATATGAAATAATTTTAGCAATTCTCATTTGCTGGAAAGTGATACACCACGTTTTTCTGCCATTTACTGGTTAAGAGTAAAGTGATATCAAAGGCGCCTTTTAACCCCAGGGCGCCTTTAGCCCCGTTCTACCCTGTACATATATATATATGTGTGTGTGTGTGTGTGTGTGTGTGTGTGTGTGTGTGTGTGTGTGTGTGTGTAAATATTATGTAGGTGGGTAAAGAGTCTGGATTTAAACAAAAAATGTTGAAATGATTTAAAAAAAAATCAAGGTTAAAGGCAGTGTTCAAATACAAATTAAGGTAGTGTTCAAATATGGGGTGTTTTTTTTTTTTATTCAGATAAATGAACCTTTCATTAAAAGACTTGAGTGGATTAAAAATGTTTTCATATTTTAGGATACATTATAATAGATACATTATAATTTTTGTGTCTTTTATGTTTTTTTGTATTGTTTTAATGTTATATTTATATCAAATTTATAGCTTCCCATAGTTTTATTAAAAATAATAATAATAATAAAACTGAAGAATCCTGCAACTTTTTTTTATAACAAAGGATTGTCTCCTATACTGCTGCCATTGACCGATACTGCACTACACCAAGCGTTTTACAGAACAGTTGAGTTTCAGGTTGATTATGATTATGATTATGATTATGATGAGAGTGACGCAAAACCACATCTTTGCTAGTTAGTTAAAAGTTCAGATGTTCCTTTCATATTCTGGATTTTTACATCATGATCTGAGAGTAGATTTATTAGGTGTCATTACTAAACCAGTCAGTATTTGCAAATTGTAATTCAGAAACTCTATTTCTTCCTACTTATGTAAGATCAAAGGAATGATAACTTGTATTAGCAAGTCTAACTTTTCTCCAAAGAAAAGTAAGAAATGTCATGATCATTTTACATCATTGCTATCACACAAAATCAGATATCCACACTATCATACATTATACCAAAATCAACTTTATAAGCTCTTTATTGAAGGATGTGCATTTTAGTTTAAAAAATTAAGGCAAGACAGTTATTTCTAGATCATATTAAAATAAATTAAATACGTTTGACACCATTGAGCATGCTGTTTTGCTTAAACAGTTAAGTTAGTGTGTAGGCATTCATTGCACTGTGTTGAACAGGTTTAAATCGTATCTTTCTGATAGAACATTTTTGGTCAAGTTTGGAAATTTTTCTTCTTCTATGGTACAATTAACTTGTGGTGTACCTCAGGGATCAATCTTGGGCCCTCTTTTGTTTTCATTTTATTTGGTCCTTTTAGGTTTAATTTTTCTTAAGCATAATATTCTATAGCATTTTTATTTGGATGATACCTAGCCATACCTTATGACATGCACGCTTTTGTGTTGTCTTCCAGAGGTAAGGCACTGGTTTGGCTTTCTTCAACTGAATGAATTTGAAAAAAAAAAAAAAAAATGGTAATCAAAGTGTTACTAATTAAAGAATCTCTCATATGTACCTAAAACAACACTACCGTTGTATGGCAATAATCTCAGCACTAGCACACTAATATCTTTTAAAGCTCGACTCTTATCTGAGCGCTGGATTGGAACAGTTCATAATTAAAAACCCAAATGCGTGATGCCAAAAGGGACCGTGTGGTCTGCCGGGGTTTTGTTGTAGATCAGTAATTAATTGATAAATCAAAGTCACCGGTGATATATGAACAGACATTCACTTCGTTCAGCAGGTTCTAGGGCTTCTGGGAGAAGAGAGAATTGAAAGACGTTAAGGACATACGTTGATGCCTGCAGCTCTTCGAGCAGAAAAGACATTTGTCATCCCAGAATTAATACATCTCAATGGCTGCAATTGTCTCAAGGGCATAAAAGAGGGACATGCTTGAATACAAGATGTGCCGCTGTGTGTGAATGAAAAGATGTACAGGTAGTTAGGAGAATATTTTACAAGATAGGCATCAGGGAACGGCATCAGGAAATGTCACAAACCTGATTTGAACTTGCGTTGACCTTGTGTGAAACTAGTCAAACATACCTGGAGGGAATTTATGTTTTAAAGGATGGATTGATAACTCAACTGAGACAAAATTAAAAAATGTTAACATATGTAAGATTTTTTTTTTCTTGTTTGTTTTGTTTTGTAGTGATTATGGTTTTGAGAGAAGAGGGGATGGAAACTGTCTGCCTGCATTTTGGTTTAACCCTTCTACATTGTCTCGAAGCTGCAGCCAAGGACAAAACTACCTCAACAGCACAGGGTAAGCATGATAAATCAAATTATGTATATACAGTATTCAGATTCTTCTTATGTTATCATAAACAGGGGTTTTACTCTCCTTGTGGGGACATTTGGTCACTGATGACTAAATCTGACCTTCAAACAATTTTACTAGCAATTAGTAATTTAGTTCCTGCCATTTTTATTTTATTTTATTTTATTTTATTTTATTTTATTATTTGTTCCAGTTAATTTTTTAATGTATTTAGCTTCAGTTTAAAAAAAGCTATTTTTACAATATTATATATATATATAATATGTAAGTAAAATAAAGAAACATTTTAATTTATTTCATATTTTTCTATATATTTAATATATTTTTAAGTAATAAAAATAAATAAGAAAACAGCTAATGGGAAATGTTGCCTTGGCATTGATGATAGTTTGTTTTATTTTAGTTTAGTTTAGTTTAGTTTGTTTTAGTTTATTTTTGTTCCAGTTCATTTTTTGTTCCAGTTAATTTTTTAATGTCTTTAGTTTCAGTTTAAAAAGCTATTTGTATAATATTTTACATATTTAATATTTTACATATTATTTTATAAATTATATACAAGAAGTTTTATATTTTGTATCAATAATAGTGTTTATTAATAAAAATAATAAAAATGCCAAATATGCTTAAAATAACAACAGTTTACAAATATAAACTGACTAAATATTATAGGAAAGTAAAATAGAGAAACATTTTAACTTATTTCATATTTACATATTTTTCTTTACATATAATATATATTTTAAGTTATAAAAATAAATAAGAAAACAGCTAATGGGAAATGTTGCCTTGGCATTGAAGACAGTTTGTTATATTTTATTTTAGTTTAGTTAACATTTATTCTATTTTATTTATTTATTTATTTGTTAAGGTTTTAGTTTTGCCATTAACATTGTGATTTTAGTTATTAATATTTATTTGTTTGTTTGTTTATTAATAAAATAATACAAATAAAAACAATATATTAATATCAACTGAATAAATGCTATAGAATTCATATTGTTCCATATATTTCATACATATTCTTAAATAAATAAAAAATAGCTAATGTTTCTTATTTATATATATATATATATATATATAATAAAAAAAATAGCTAATAGCTAACTTTCAGTATATTCACATCCCAATAATCATATATTTTTCCTGTGATCGCTGGGATAAAGTGGAGAGCATTTTTTGTAACACAGTTTCAATCAGACTAGCGCTAAACCAATCTTGTTTTAGGAAAGTGGTTATTTTTAATTAAGCGAGCCATGATTTAAACATACTGTGCTGATGAACAGGCACAAGCCATATTGACGTGAGCAGGTTTTAAACTTTCCTGAGATTGTGGCGTCCGTCTTTACGACAACTTTCTAGACAGACAATCCATACAAAGAGACCTAGCTGGACAGATAACACTGTGTAATGGAAAGACTTCATTTAAACCTAATTTAAAACCAACATCACTCAGAAAGCATATCCATTCAGAGCAAGCGTGCGAAATTACAGACAAGGGAAAAGACAGAGAAAGAACGCGATTATCATTTTCAGAGATTGTGTCACATAAATTGTGGCCAGAACCAATTCATCCTGCAACAAAAAACCAGAGCTGCTCAGAATGGATCTATCAGACTTGTTGTATTCAAATGGATAAATACAGTGACCCATAAGTATTCACACACTAAAATCACAATGGGAGTGGCATTGAGTTGGATAATATCAAACCAGCAATCATTTGTTTCAAAAGAAAGACGTTTCAAACTAAACTTTTGATTTCTTTGTGTTTCAGGTATCGCAAAGTGGTGGCGAATAACTGTACGAAAGGAGTGAAGGAGATGTACACGGCCAGAAAACAGCAGTGTCCGAACCGCCCCCCGCGAGGTTTATTCCTGACAACCCGTGACGACAAACTCACAGCCAACATGGGCAGCAATGTGACCTTCCTGGTGCGACTAGAGGAGGTGAGATCATCACAAGGGTCATCTGAATCCGATGAACTCCGCTAATGGAAAATCATAGTCAAATTATCAGATTCATTGATCTGATCGTTTAAAATGCGGCATGGCCAGAAGCTATAATTATGGGCCTGGTATTAAGTCAAGACCTAAATTATGCAGTAATAATTATTAAATTGATGCACTTACTCCATGCAAGCAGATTGTCAATGAGCAGATATAAAGATGTCCATGTAGCAGATTAAATTATTATTTCTGTTAGCTAAAGCAGTGGTTCTCAACTCTGATTTTGCTTCAGGATTAGATTTTAAATGTTGTTAAAGGGGTCATCGGATGCCCATTTTCCACAAGTGGATATGATTCTTTAGGGTCTTAATGAAAAGTCTGTAATATACTTTGATTAAAAATTCTCAATGGTAGTGTAAAACAACACCCTTTTTACCTTGTCAAAATGAGCTCTGCAAAAATCAACCCATTCTGATGGATTGTTCCTTTAAATGCAAATGAGCTCTGCTCGCCCCACCCCTCTCTTCTCTCTGCTGCTCTGAGAGATTGTTTACTTTAGCCGCATTTAGCACGTTTAGCCGGTAAACTTGCTAACTAGCATGTTATTAGGATAGGTGATTGCAGAGATTCATAAAAAAAACCTTATACTCACTTCTGCTGTAGGTGAAGCTGGATCACAAATGATTTGCACGAACATAGATGCTTTTATGTAGATAGGGAGGCGAGATATTCTTGTCTAACTTACATCCCTGCTCCGGCATTGAAACAATGGAGGTGGGACTGTTACAGCTGATGTAAGGCTGGTCTGAGGTAAGACGCTCATGTCAATCAACTATCATGGGAGCGGCCTCTGTCGGTGTGACGCCACACCTGAGAATGGCTCGATTTTATTTTATTATGATATTATTTTTACAGATTAATTACAAATCACTGCATGGATTTTTATCATTATAGAGTAGATGTGTACATACACTGTCAACACACATTAATGTTCAAACAACATGTAAAAGTGACCTTTGCATCCGATGACACCTTTAATGAGAGTGTTTTACAGTTTTCAATATTTCCATTTCTTGTAGGCCCAGCAGTGTTCAGAATTGCACTATTAAATATACACATACTGATATCAACCAAAAAAAAATCAATGGCAAAATAACATTATAATTAGACACGCAGACTTTGGCTTAACAACAGAAGATATGAGAGGCATTTTCTTCATTTTAAGATAAGACACCCAAGGTGAATGGGTACTAATAGATAATAATACATAATAGATATAAATACTAATCACTGTTCTGCCCCAGTTGACTGATTACATTAAGAAATGCAAACATTTTTGTGTTTCCAGTTTTTGTAATGCAAATGATGCATTATCTAATTAAATATGTACTAATTTGCATTAATCTCCATAATGGAAATCTTAACAGTGGGTATAGCCAGGTTCACAAAACCCAGGTTTCATTTTGTTGACATAGTAGAGGAAAGGGTATTAGAGAGAGGATCCTGGATAAATCTTTTTATCGCTTATCACTTTATCACTTCCAGAATAAAAAAAATCCTGAAAATTTACTCACCCCCACGTCATCTAAAATGTTGATGTCCTTGTCTTCAGTCGAGAAAAAATTAAGGTTTTTGAGGAAAACATTCCAGGATTTTTCTCCATATAGTGGACTTCAATGGGGAGCAGAAGGTCCAAAGGGCAGCTTCAAAGGGCTCAGCCAAGAAATAAGGGTCTTATCTAGCAAAACGATTGGTAATTTTCTAAAAAAATGTAAATGTATATACTCTTTAACCACAATTGGTTGTCTTGCACTAGCTCTATGATGTGCATGTGCATCTTCACGCATTACATAATCACATTGGAAAGGTCATGTGTGGTTAGTTCTTTGTCTATGTACTTTGGTTCAAAAAGGTACAGTAGGGTGAAAAACTCCATCTCATTTTCTTCTCCAACTTCAAAATTGACTGACATCGTTGTTTTACCCTTTTTTGTAAAGGGTGTTTGATTTTTCACGTTCGCTTTGTAACTGGGTCGGTGCTTCTGCCTACGTCACATGTGACCTTTCCAACGTTAGTACATAATGCATGAAGTCGAGCTAGTGCAAGACGCGTATTTATGGTTAAAAAGTATAGAAAGTTGTTGTTGTTTTTTGTTTTTTTTAGAAAATGGCCGATCGTTTCGCTAGATAAGACCCTTATTCCTTGGCTGGGAGCCCTTTGAAGCTGCATTGAAACTCCTTCAAACTGTTGATCCCAATTGAAGTCCACTATATGGAGAAAAATACTGGAAAATTTTCCTCAAGAACCGTAATTTGTTTGTGTGTGAATTAGCAGGATTTTTTATTTTTCATTTGGAAGTGATCTTCAAATTTTCACCATGTTTTTAGAAATAAAACATTTAAAATAAATAAATAAATCTGAGGATTTATGATACATGAACAAATGATACATGAACAAACCCCATCTGTAAAAGAAGAGAAAAGAAAAAAAATGAGGAAAGAAAGTCCTGTATCTGAAACCTGCAGACGCAAGCATCTAAAGTGCAAAAACAAAACAAAAAAAGCACCTGAAAGTGTAATTTGGATGTTTTTTACACTAGTCCGAAACAACATGTTATGGAAAGCCAAATAGCCCAAAATCTCAAAACTGACCATTGAATAAAAACAACTTGTTTTGGCCTGTAGTGCTTTGTTCAAATTTTTAGATGCATTTTGTCATTTGCATTTAGCATTGTTTTCCGCATCAGAACAGATCTGCAGCCCATTTTAGGTTGCAGACCACCATTTGAGAAGCACTCTGATTTAGACAAAGTATTTTTTGGATTTACAGTTGTAAAATAAGATGTGCTTTTTATTTGTTGACAGATTGAATTTTTATAATGAAGTCTACACATATTTTCGCTGATTTCTGTACAATGTGAAGTGTTTTGTCTGGTATCCTAAAAAATGTATTTTGTGTAGTAACTTCTAAATTATTTCAGTAAAATCAGAAATATTAATTAATATGACTGAATTAACCAGACTATTTTAGCATATGCTATCAAAAATCATTTTAAGTTTCAGGTCAAAAATGACACCTTAAAGGAGAAGTTCACTTCCAGAACAAAAATGTACAGATAATTTACTCACCCTCTTGCCATTCAAGATGGTCATGCCTTTCTTTCTTCGGTCATAACTAAATAGTTTTTTGAGGAAAACATTTAAAGAATTATCTCCATATAGTGGACTTCTATGGCGTCCACAAAGTTTGAACGTCCAAAATGCAGTTTAAATGCAGCTTCAAAGAGCTCTAAACAATCCCAGCCAAGGAATAAGAGTCTTGTCTAGCGAAACGCTGAAAAAAAAAAAAATATATATATATATATAAATGTATATACTTTTTAACCTCAAATGCTCATCTTGTCTCGTCTTTATATACATGCATACTCTGTGTAATCCGAGTCAAGACAGTTAGGATATGTTGAAAAACTCACATCTCATTTTCTTCTCCAACTTCAAAATCGTCCTACATTGTTGTTTTATCTTTTTTTGTAAACGGCTTTTGACCTTCTTTGAATTTTCACTTTGTAAACAATGGGTTGGTACTTCTGCACGATGTAGGACGATTTTAAAGCTGGAGGAGAAAATCAGATGGGAGTTTTTCGACATACCCTAACTGTATTGATCCGTATTACACGGAGTTCACATGCGCGTCGCAGAGCTAGACAAGACAAGAATTTGAAGTTAACAAGTATATAATTTTTTTTTTTTTTTAAGAAAATTACTGATCATTTCGCTAGATAAGACCCTTTTTCCACAGATGGGATTGTTTAGAGCCCTTTTGAAGCTGCATTTAAACTGCATTTTAAACGCTCAAACTCGCAGGCACCATTGAAGTCCACTATATGGAGATAATTCCTGGAATGTTTTCCTCAAAAACATAATTTCTTTATGACTGAAGAAAGAAAGGCATGAACATCTTGGATGACAATAGTGTGAGTTCATTACCTGTACGTTTCTGTTCTGGAAGTGAGCTTCACCTTTAAAGGAACAGTTCATCCAAAAATGAAAATTTTTTTCATCGGAACAGATTTGGATAAATTTAGGATTATATCACTTGCTCGCCAGTGGATCCTCTGTAGTGAATGGGTGCCGTCAGAATGAGAGTCCAAACAGCTGATAAAAATATCACAATAATCCACAAGTAATCCTCACAACGCCAGTCCATCAGTTAATGTCTTGTGAAGTGAAAAGCTGGATGTTCATAAGAAAGTAGTCCATCATTAAGGCATTTTAACTTTAAACCTTCACTTCTGGCCAAAATACCTGTCCATATTCCTTAATAATGCTTCCCCCAGTGAAATAAGTCCATCTCCTGTTGTCCCTCACATCAAAATCCACACAAATATTTGTTTAGAGCTGTTTTGGACTGTTTTTACTTGTAAACAGTGCTTGGTCTGTGCATATTTCTCAATTCTTTTTTTTTTTTTTTTTACAGTGGTTTGAAGTTAAAAATGCTGGATTTGTTTCTTAGAAACACACAACTTTTCCTTTCACAAGATGTTAGGTGATTGACTGTGGTTGTGTGGATTACTTGTGGATTATTGTGATGCTTTTAATCAGCTGTTTGAACTCTCATTCTGACGGCACCCATTCACCACAGAGGATCCATTGGTGCGCAAGTGATATAATGCTAAATTTCTCCAATCTGTTCTGATAAAGAAACAAACTCATTTACATCTTGTATGGCGTGAAGGTGAGTACATTTTCATTTTTGGGTGAACCATTCCTTTGAGATACCAACTGCATCATTTCTTTTCTTACAGTGGATTTTTCTGCCAATTATTGGCTGGCAAAGTTGTGCTGTAATTACATTTTTGCTGTGCTGGTTTGTTATTATGGTTTCAGCTCTTTCATATTAACACAATCACAAAACACGCACACACACACAAGTGGTTATTTTACATGATGGTCAGACTTTTTTTCCCCTGTCTAAGTGGGCTGTTGTTGGTGGACCTGACCTCTAGACCCGCCTGGCTAAGTGAAACTATCATTGAGCTCTATACGTGACCGTTTACACCCACATAGGTCATTTTGACATTCTAGAAACTTTCCGTAATTTGGTGTCCTCTGCTCCGAGCTGTGCTGGAGCTCTGGCAGATGAAAAGGCTTCACTCGGTACAGATGGTATGGTGCAAGCCGGATACATTTTACAAGCCTGCTGGGGAATAGCTTTTCATTGAGGTGCAATGCACACATGGTCACACATATTCTCTCTTGGTTTCTTTCTCTCTCTCACACACACACACACATGCCTGCACGCTCATTCCAGGTAAAGTGTTTCTCCCTAGGCGTCTCACCACAGCAGAGTTGTCACATTACAGTATGATGAGATGAGGAAATGAGGGCTTATTCTTTTCATTAAGAGAGTGAGAGCTAGTAAAGAGAGAGAGAGAGAGAAACAGATAGCAAGATGGGCTAAGAATTCCACCTATTTATATTCATGAGGGTCAGAGCCGGGGCTGTTTCTTAGGCAAATCAAATGGACCTTAATATTTAATGCCTTTAAGGTGCAACACAAGAGTTTTTTTTTTTTTTTTAAACAGAGAGCAGCTCAAGGTTTTCAGGTTAGAAAGATAGAAGTAGAGAAAGCAGATTAACGGATAAATTTAATAGTAGTAGTAGTAGCAGCAGCAGTAGTATTTCTTTTTATTCCAATGTATTCTTTTAAGTATAAATTTCATCTTTTAAAAAAGCCACTGGAGTAAGAAAAAGAAAATATAGAAATTTTCTGATAAATAATAATAATAATAATACATTTTATTTGCATTTTTCTAATAACAGCAGTAATAATAATAAAAATAATAATAATACATTCATTTGCATTTTTCTGATAATAATAACAGCAACAATAGCAATAATATAATATAATTATATTTTAATTATAATTATTTTAATTATTATTGCTGTTGTTACAATCAGAAAATGCAAATAACATTTATTCTTATTAGTGTTATAATATTTTATTTTTTCTATTATTTGAATTATAAAAAAATTATACAATCCAATACAGAAACAAATAATAAAAAAGAATATAATAATAAAAATATAATAATAATAGTAATAATAATAATAATAAGTATTATTATTATCATTATAATTATTATTATTATCATTTTTTTTTTAAATTACATATAATAATTATATATGTGTATATATATATATATATATATATCTATATGTATATATATATATGATTGTAACAACAAAAATAATTAAAAATAATATGTATAGTAATATTAAATATTATTTCATATTAGTAATTAATTAGTAATTAGTATTAATATCAAGTATCTAACATCAATAAAGCAATAAAACAACAATAGTAATAATAAGAAGATGAAGAATACATTTTTATTTCAATATTACTTTAATTTAAATTTGAAAAAAACTGACAAACCAATATAGAAACAATTGAACACAAAAATAAGTATTTAGTAATAATAATAATAATAATAATAATAATAATAATCTATTTTATTTGCATTTTATCAAATCTGTGCTTCACAGGTCATGAAAAAAAAAAAATATATATATATATTTCAGCAGAACAGAATGTATTTGAAATTGTTTCTATTCTATTCTATTATAAATGTCTTTATTCTCACTTTTGATTTATTTAATGTGTCCTTGCTGAATAAAAGTATTAATTTATTTTCAGAAAAATAAAATCCCACTGACCTCATTTTTTTTTTTTTTTTTTACTAAAACACTATTTTGCTTCTTAGACACATTTATATTGTATTAATTATGTGTTGATATTTTGACTGGACAACTAGATAAAAGTACTAATTTATTGATTAGTTGATTGATTGATTGATTGATTCATTTATTCATTCCTTTTTGCAGTGAAGCAGTTCCATGGAAATGCTGGGAGGCATTTCCAAGATGGCAGCTGAACTGCGTGAACTGACTTCCCTGAAAAAGGACTTTGTCTGAACCTCATGAGCTCAGCACAAATTTTGTCCTTACCATCATTATACAAACTGTTCCTTCTGTCAGTCATCTTTTCCTTTCTCCTCCCACAGTGTAGTTGTGATTTTCTGCACAAAGTGGCGTGAAATATCTTAAAAGCAACCCGGTGCACACGCTTGCACAGAAACGCACAGAGGCGGGCCGCTTTTCACAGTCAGCAGTGCCTAAAAGCAAACAGACAGGAATAAACCAAGCAGCTTTGGATTTGTCATTATGCAGGGCATAAACACCCCCCTCCCACCCCATCATGTGCTGCTAATGCAGTGTTACAAATTAATATCCCAATAGCATTAGGCTACAATGTGCTAACGGCGGAAAGAGAGAAAGGAGGGGGATTTGGGGAAGCGTAAGCACAGATTTGGGAATTTCACATACACGTACATGTGCGTTATACGTTCCTTTACTTGCACCCATAACCAGATGTAGAGCCTGAAGGACAGTGGATAAAAGGGATGGTTCAAGGCATGGACTCAACTTCATCTCAACTTCCTGATCCTCTTCTTTCTTCTCTCTGTTTTTGATGTTTTTTATATATTATAGCAAGTTTTATATTTATAACTAGTGCTAATGGTTAGTTTTGGGGCAGATGTTTCAGTCGTTGCACCAGAGGCACTTCAAGTGTCAGAAGATATGCGAGACTTAAAAGCTCAGATATCTGTGGATTGCTATCGGGCCTTTCGTTCATGTACTATTGGAATATGATTTCCATATTTTCCGTCATAAATAGTGATTCAAGGGGTGAAATGATGTGTTTTTGAGTGATGAAGCTCCAAATATTAATAAAAATGTGACTGTTTTTGTGTAAAATAAAAGTATTATTATTATTATTATTATTATTATTATTAAATAATTTTTGTTGGTTTGTTTGTATTGGATTGTATTTTTTTTTTATAATTCAAATAGTAATAATGAATTATTATTATTATTATTATTATTATATTGTTATTATTATTATTATTCAAATAATAGTAATAGTTTTTAAATATTGTTTATAATAATAATTGTTGTTGTTGTTCTATCAAATACTTAATATTTCTTTATCGTTTTGTTTCTGTTTTGGTTTGTAGTTTTTATAATTCAAATAATAGTATTAATAGTTAAAAAATATTTATAGTAATAATAATAATAATAATAATAATATCAGTAATAATAATAAAAGAATATTATTATTATTTTGTTGATGATGTTGTTGTTGTTATTATTAAATGTGTAATATTTCTTCAATTCAAATAATAGTATTAATAGTTTTCAAAGTTATTTATATTAATATTATTATTATTATTATTTTTATTTATTTATTTTGGTGATTATTCTGTTATTATTATTATTTTTTTTAATATTAAATGCTTAATATTTCTTTATTGATTTGTTTCTGTGTTGGATTGTAAAAAAAATCTTACTATTTTAAATAATAGTAATAATACACATAAATATTTTTTATAATTACAACAATGTGAGGTGGTTTGTCTCCTATTTTGTGCTTAGTTGATCATGTGCCCGATGATACATTTAAAAATATTATTCAATTTTACACTTTTTACTTTTTATTTTATATAACCTTTATTTCAATAAAACTGTAATTAGCTTTTGTTTGTATTTTAACTTTTTGTTTTTTGATGTCTTGTGTTCTTAACTCTGTACGTCTGTCTTGTGTTTAAAGTATAATATGCTAGCTAATATTGTATAAATAAATTAAAAGTAAATTATATTGTACAATTTAGTACAAGTAGTTAAAAGTCTATATATGGCAGACTTTTATTACTGTTTGGACTGGATTAAATAGAAATAAGAAATTTATTGAGGATTCATGATTCCCTTCATATAATCCCACCCACATATTCAACTGAAAAAAAAAAAAAAAAGTTTATGAGGGTCTTTAAGGTAACAATAATGAAAGAATGCTATACAGCAGAATCACTCTGAGCCATATGAGTCATATATACAGTTATATTCCCTGTGCAATATTGTATCTCATAAACAGCAATTATGATTGCGGTGGATTGCAATTGACCCATCAGGATATCTGAGTAAACCAAACCAACATAATAGAGTATAAAATATATATTACATATCAAAAGTAATATGACTTGTTCCCACAGGAAGTTGAAAGACATGCTATGAGCTAATTCATTTGATGCAGTGAATGTTTTCTCTGTAAATAAGCGGCTCCTGTGTGATTTCACACACCTCATTTCATATATGAGGCAGGAATGAACTCAGGGGCTGAAAACAATGCTTTGTGTCTGAAAACAGATGGGACGGTGTCTGTGTTAGCAGAATGGTGACGTTACCCGCAGCTGTTTTCGGTCGCAGCTGCCAGACACAGTGATTAAGGAAAGTGTGCTAAAGAGTTACTGTAATAATCAGACTTGGCTCTGTGTGTTGTTTTTAGGGCGACTCTCTGAGGACAAACATTCAGCTGGACTTTGGAGACGGTACGGCCGTGTCCTACTCCAACCTGAGCTGGACGCAGGAGGGCATCAGGCACGTGTACCGCAGTGCGGGCATCTTCAGAGTCACAGCGCTGGCGGAGAACAGCCTCGGGTTCGACACGTCATCCCTCTACCTGCATGTGACGTGTAGGTTTTGCACATACACACACACAAATGAGCGCCTACTTCAGTGTTTATTTTTAGTCTGCATGAAGCTGGGATGCCAATTCAAGTGCATTATACTGTATTACATTCTCCATTTTGCTCAGGTACCAGAAGTTATTTTATGAGATAACATTATCATGTCAGAAAATATATCTTGAATTAGGTTTATTTTTCTTACCTCGTTGGCAAAGTCATTTTATTCAAGCTTTAACTTCAGTAAATGGCAGTTGAGATACCCTATGTGAAAAAGTAGTACACTTTAGCACACCTAAGAAAAAGATTAGTACATAATATGCTTTAAAAGAATATACTAAAGTGTGAAGTAAATGTAATGTTTTCAGACACTTCACTGGTTTTATTCAATTCATCCAAATGTCAGTTGCAGTTAAATGAAGATGTATTATAGATGTATATTGAATGCAGTTAGCTGAACTTTAAATTGCTTTTTTAACCTTGTTAAGATTGACTTGGATATTTCTTTACAGTATATGTAATTTCATAATTACTTATGTTGTCTTTAGAAGTAATTAAAGTGTACTGCCACATACACTGAAAAGCATTTATGGTAAACTAAAATATGATTTAATGTAATTTCTATTTACAGTAATTACACTATTTAAATTACAAACTTGTATGTCATGAACTAGCAATCAAAAAATAAGTAGAAGGACCATTTTTAAAGGAGAACTCCACTTCCAAAACAAAGATTCACCTATAATGTACTCACCCCGAGGTCATCCAAGATGTTCATGTCTTTCTTTCTTCAGTCGTAAAGAAATTATGTTTTTTGAGGAAAACATTTCAGCATTTTTCTCCGTATAATGAACTGATATGGTGCCCCGATTTTGAATTTCCAAAATGCTGTTTAAATGCGGCTTCAAACGATCCCAAATGCGGTTGTAAGCCGAGAAAGAAGGGTCTTATCTAACATAACGATTGGTTATTTTCATTAAAATAATACAGTTTATATATTTTTTAATGCCAAACGCTCGTCTTAGAAATTAGAAATTAAAACGTAATTTTTTTTTTTTTTTTAGTTTTAAATTCTAATTCTTCTAATTAAAAATGCAATAAAAAATGTTATTTCACTTACTTGCGAATCAGTATCCTACTCTGTTTAGCTGGCAAAAGAACACAAATTATACAACAAATACTAAGAGACTGTTGTCCACTCTGTTAACTAAATTCTCTTCAAATTTATACAGGCAAATTGGTAGCCACACAGACAATAAAGTGGCTGGGCACTGGTTCGCACACTTCAAATAAACACAAACTGTGCACAATACGCTTGGTAGGTGACTTTCATTGTTGCTTTGCCGAAATCTGCATGTGTCCTTCAACTCCACAGGTGTAGTAGACTGCGGTGCTTCATTACTGCTTTTAGCTCCACTTCACAAACAAACAGGGGGTGGGCACTTGTGATCAGATGAGAGCAATTAGGTCCAAATTTTATTTCCTGGTGTGTATTAAAAACCGAAGCAGAATTATTTAATAAAATAAACACTGGTTGGACTATTTAAATTGCGCCCGTGGAGTGGTAAACAGTGCGGAAAGATCTCAGATGAGTGAATAAATGATGAAAAAAATTGTAATGTTTTGTGTTCATTTGGCCGTTTATTCATTACTATATATGAATTACAATGGTCAACTAGTTGTCCAAATAGTTTATCTACAGTATATTTAGGGCCAGAGCACTGGTAGTGCAAGGACCCTATTGGAATTGCTCAGATTGTTCTTCTTCTCCAAAATGAATCTAATTTTTTAGGGTGTAAACATACTCGAAATCTTTTGCAGACACACTGTAAGTAGCGAAAATGTACATCTGATATGGGTTTCGGAAGTGGGTGTGGCAAAATGGCTTGATAGTGCCACCTTCCCCTCGAGCAATGTTTCACATACATGTACAAAATTCTGTAGACACATGTAGCACACCAATACCTACAAAAAAGTCAGGAAGTTATAATTCAGGCATACAATAATCTGCACCAAAATTCACAGGTTTAATAAGAGTCCTGTTCTGAACACATGCCCATGTTAAGTTGCAGTCATAGCGCCACCTGCCGGCAACAGGAAGTAGCATGTTTTATACTCTAGTAAACTCCTCATAGAGATTTAATGACATCAGCATTATATTTGGTCAGTCTACTCTAAAGGCCGTTATAATATTAAATTGTGAAGATCTGTCGCCAAAAGAGCTTTCGTTAAAGGTGATGTTTCGCCATGTAAAAGGAAGTTGTTATAACTCCCATACAATTTCAAATCTGCCCTAAACTTCATTCATTCAATAAGAGTCCTGGCCTGAACACATCTAAAGGCCAATATTCTGTTATAATCATAATGCCACCTGCTGGCAACAGGAAAGTGCTTGTTTTACACTAACTTATACATGCAATGTCTGATCTGCACCAGACTTCATGTTTGGTAAGAGTCCTGCCCTGAAGACATCTAAAGTAGGATGTACTTCAGTAGGATGGCAACAGGATACGTCATGCTTTGCACTAACTCAAACATACCATGTTCATTCTGCACCAAACTTCATATGTTTGACCAAAGTCCTGACCTGAAGGCATCTACATGTCAATATCCAGTTATAAACATAGCGCCACCAGCTGGCAGCAGGAATTTCGGCACATATACACTACCGTTCAAAAGTTTGGGGTCAGTAAGACTTGTAATAGTCTTTAAAGTAGTCTCTTATGCTCATCAAGGCTGCATTTATTTGATTAAAAATATAGAAAAAAAACAGTAATATTGCAAAATGTTTTTACAATATAAAATAATGTTTTTTATTTTAACATACTTTAAAATAGAATTTATTCCTGTGATGAAAAGCTGAATTTTTATCAGCTGTTACTCCAGTCTTAAGTGTCACATGATCCTTCAGAAATCATTCTAATATGCAGATTTATTATTAGAATGATCAATGTTGGATAATATCAACAGTTGTGCTGCCAAATATTTTTTGGAACCTGTAATTTTTTTTTTCAGGATTCTTTCATGAATAACAAGTTTAAAAAGTACAGTGTTTATTCAAAATATAAATAATGTATAACAATGTAAATTATTTATTATTAACTTTTAATAAACTTTTAATTATTAACTTAATACATCCTTGGTGAATAAAAGTATTAATTTCTTAAAAAAAAAAAAAAAAAGAAAAGAAACAATGAAAATGTACTGACCCCAAACTTTTGAACGGTAGTGTACATGACTTTGACATATTCCTCCTATATTTTCCACTTTAAATGTTTATTGCTCACCATTCGCTGTTTCCTACAGTCACCGGGTGGCGGTGACCCCGGGTGTGAGGGCCCTTTCAACACTGCTTGCAGTCTGAATCTTCTTTTTTTTTTTCATTTTTGAAATTTTTAGTGCTAATGCCTTATTTAGCATGTTGTGCTTTAGGTGTTAGTCCATTAAAACTCTCTTGGAAAAGTTACTTGTTTAAATCAGTCCATCCGCTACAGCCATGCACATGCTGACTGACTTCTTTGCGCTTTTGTTTTTTGAGCGTCCCACTGCGAGTGTTACGTTTTTAAAATGCTGTGCCAAGTTAAAAATACTCAAACTTTTAAAAACAGGTCTCAAGACTCCTGCGTTTCATTCCCTTGCTTTCCGTCTAGCTGTGTTTGAACAGCATCCAGTCGGGGTCACGAGAAGCCGAAACCAGCCTAATTATACAAGACCAAACAGTCGACTAGTTATTCATCCCAGCGGCTAGTTGATTTTGCAAAATAGTTCATTTTTGCACACCGCTTGCCCTGTTTGCTTGTCTTGTATTGACTATGTGTGTGTGTTTGTGTGTGTTTCAGGCCCTGTGGAGCATATTCAGCTGCTGGCTCCATATGTGGTCATTAAGAATAAGGAGGTGAACCTGACGGCAGTGGTCTGGCCTTCTCATTTCAGAACGCTCACCTATTTCTGGTGGCTGGGGAACAACACGGAGGTACAACCAGCTCCTAATTACAGATTTTCTGCCTCGCTTTGTTGGGCGAAGACCTCCGAGACATTTTACGGTAGAGGATAAACAGAACAGGAGCAATGAACCGTTAATAATGTAGTTCTTGTTCTAGTCGTTTTTGTGGTATTTAGATGTGCTCTTTAGTTTATGCTTGTTCGCCCTGAAACATCAATATATCTGCTGCCGCCGTATATATTAAAAGAGTCATTGAGCTTACAAATAACAAAAATGTGATTCTCTGTTTGATTGTTTTTGTTTTGTATTGTATCCACCACATTTGTGGCATCAGCCCATAATTACGTTGGACAGCAGTATTTCAACCACGTTCAGTAGTGAAGGCATGATCACCGTCACTGTTCAGGTCTCGTCAGGAGACTCTATACTGCAGGACACCAGAAGCATTGCCATACAAGGTCAGTTTTCATATTTAGACAGATATTTCATGTTGTCTTCATTGTGTATTTCTTGACTGTTTACTCAGCTCACGGGTAACACTTTACAATAAAGTTTATTAGTTAACATTAGTTAACTAGTTTGTAGTTAACATGTACTACGAACGAACAAAACTTCTACAGCATTTATTAATCTCAGTTAATGCCTTTGTTTCTTTTCTCTTTTTTCCTATGCTTTTGAAATATTCATAGAATTTTAGAATTTTAAATAATAGTGAAATATTGAAAGAATTTTTTTTTTTTATCTATTTATTTACTTACTTTTACTTACCTACTTACTTATTTACAACGGTCTTACAGTTGTAGTGTTACTTCCATCACTAATCATATAAAAAAAACAGTGCAAAAAATAGTCTAAATGCAGTTAAAAGTTAGTTAAAGTATTAGTTACTGTTACCAACTTAAGCATTTAGATTTCTACTTTGTTTTGGAACCTTTTCCACCACGCCTTCATCGTTTCTTTTCTTTTTCTTTTTTTTTCTAGGCTTTTTTTTTTGTTGTTGTTCATTTTTTTGTTTTATTCTAGTGACAGACTTTTAAAATATAAAAATTCATTATAAAAAAGACAAGTTATTACATTTTGATAATCTAAAAAACTGAAATTTTGCTAGAATTGTATTTATTTACTTATTTACTTACTTACTTACAACTGTTTTACAGTTGTGGTGTTACTTCCATTACTAATCAATGAAAAACTGCAAAAAAAAAAAGTCTAAAAAAACTTTAGTTATTAATTGTTTAGTTATTATTATAGTTATTATTGTTCTGAACAATACTTCTACAGCATTTATTCATCTCAGTCAATGGTAATTTCAGCATTTACTAATCCATTTATAAAATCAAAAGTTGTGCTTGTTAAATGCAGTTAAAAGTTAGTTCAAGTATTAGTGTGAAATATAGTATTACTGTTACCAACTTACGCATTTAGATTTCTACTTTTGGAATCTTTCCACCATGCCTTTTATTTATTTTTTTTTTTTTTCATTTTATTGTTTTATTCCAGTGTCAGATCCAGACTTTTAATTTTAAAAATATAAAAATCCATTATAAAAAGACAATTTGTTACATTTTGATTATATAAACAGGTAAATATTGAAAGAATTCTATATATTTGTTTACTTATTTGCTTACTTACTTACTTACTTACTTACTTACGTACGTACAACTGTCTTACAATTGTGGTGTTATTTCCATCACTAATCATATAAAAAAAAAAAAAAAAACAGTGCAAAAAATTAGTAGAAAAATGCAAATAAAAACCAAGGAAATAAATTGTTAAATATTATTTAAAATAAATAAATAAATAAATTATTATTATTTAAAAATTATTATTATTGTTATAATTAATTTAAAAGATTTTTTATGGGCATTTAGAAGCAAGTGTTTGAGTTATTTCCACCACTACCAACACATTTGCACAAATAAAAATGTTGAAAAATAATATAATATATAATTTCAACAGGAAATTTAATTTCTAATTCAGTTTTTATTTTGTCAAAAATGGTAAAAATATTATTTAATTTTGCACTTTAAAAAATGCTGGATTAAAAACAACCCAGCACTGGGTGAAATATAGACAAACCTAGCGATTGGGTTTTTTTTTACCCAGGTTAAATGTTTAACCCAACCTTCTGGGTAGTTTGATAAATGTTCACCTATTGATTATTGCTAATGCTTCTAGTAGTTATGTGTCTGATTTTTTTATTTATTTATTTATTTATTTTTATTTTTTGGGGCGGGTTTATTTTTAAGCCAGACATATAGAAATTTTTAAATAATAGTTAAGTTAAATAAAACTACCCAGAAGGTTAGGTTAAACATTTTACCCAACCGCTAGGTTTGTCCATATTTGACCCAGTGCTGGGTTGTTTTTAAACCAGCATTTTTAAGTGCGTGTTTACGATTTCTGATATTTTTTTTTTGTATTTAAAATACATAACCAACTATCTCTAAAATTAGCTTCAACCATTTTACTATACAAATTTGAAAAATGTCACATTCCTCACCGTCATTTTGACAACATGATCATATTCCACGCAATACTTGATTTGCAGTGTGGTGGAAAAAATTTCCTGTGATGCATGGATGACTATTATTATCGTTGTTATGGAAGACTTTGATCAGCTACTGAAAATAGTGAATAAGCTTGTGAAACGTGTGTAAAAAGTCTGTTTTTTTAAAATCCACTGATTGCCCGTAGTGACAATCCGACACTATAATATGCTCTTTATCAATGAGAGTGTTATTTTTATCTGAAGGTTGTGTAATGACAAACTGAGAATGATTTTCGTGAATGATATATGCTACATATATTTAAAGAACTATGTATCAAGTTCAATACTTTTTCCTCTATGATAACAGTAATCTACTGTGTATATATACCTATAAATAACCCTGACTCTGATGAAATGTATTATCACAGCATTTAGAGCGTTCAGAATTACAGGAAATTGTCTCTTGACACTGCAAGCTAGTCATAAAAACTCCCTTCTGGCAACTGCCAAATAGACTGTAATCATTTTTGTGATCAGCGCTAACCTTTCCATACCTGTCAGTAATGATAACTCTGCTACAGCTCGACTAAATCATCTGGAACAAATCACAGCAGATAGAAGGTGTTGGCCATCTTAGGAGAGAGAGAATTAAGGGTCTGTCTCTGCTTCTCTCTTCCTCTGTGACAGAATTCTTCAAATCGCTTCTTTTATCTTTCTCTCCTAATCTGGACGAGGCCAACCCCGACATCCCGGAGTGGAGACAGGATGTGGGTCGAGTAATTAAGAAGGCTGTGCTCCAAGTGAGTGGGAATTTATTCTATCCATCTTGTCGCCCGCTGTCTTTTCCTGGCTTGTCTCTGTAGCTCTCAGTCATCCTGGTCAAATAGCTGCTGTTGTCTTTATGCTGTCCTTTGTCCTTGTCCCTTGCACTTTTGACCCTTTGATTCTATATCTTCTTTCGCTAAAAAAGAAATACATTAATAAATAAATCTGACATGGAATATTTATTAGAAATACATTGAAAAAATTATTTGATATATTTGAAATATATATTTAATTTAAATTAAATCAAAAATATTCTTATTTAGATTGAATCCACCATTACAGCAGAGAAAGTAGCCTGTCTAGCAACAAGACACTTTTTTAATTGATTTTATTTTCTTACCCACTGGCAAATTGATTTTTGTCTCTGTTTTCTTATAACAAGAAATTAAAAAAAAAAAAAAAAAACATCAGAAAATTATGAAAACAAAATAAAATTAAATAAATAATGTGCAAATAAATAAACAGGTGGCACATATTTAGATTTTTTTTTTTTTTTTTTTTTTTTTTACTGAAAAACAAGACTTTTTTTAAGAAAACAATGTTTTTTTTTTTTTTTTTAGTTTTTAATGTCTCTGTTTATATTTTTAATAGTTATGTATTACATTATTTTATTACATTTTCAAGAAGACAGATTTAATTGCATATATTTTTCTTTCCCTATTTGCAAATTGATTAAAACATGAAAAAGAAAACAAATAATCATTAAATAATAAAAACAATAATAAATAAATAAATGGCGCATATTTATATATTTTTACTGAGAAACAAGGCAAGAACTTAAAAAAAAGAAACTTTTAATAATTATATATTACATTAATTATTTCATTATCTTTTTTAGATTAAAGCTTGCATTAAATCAGAGAAAAAAAATGTCAGGAAGACCAGGAAGATTAATTGCATGTGTTTTTCTTTTTTGATATTTTTAATTTAATGTTTTAATTTAATTTGATATTTTCATATTTTCTTTGTTGTTTGCTTAAAACATGGAAAAACTAAATCAATAAATCGGTGGCACATTTTTTTTTTAATGAAAAACAAGACAAGAAATTTTAAAGAAAGCAGTGTTTTTTATTGTCTTTGTTTACATTTTTAATAGTTATGTATTACATTATTTTATAAAATTTAATTGAGTACATTTTTCTTACTTTGTTTGAAAATTGATTTTGACCATATTTTCTTTTATGTTTGCTAAAAACATGAAAAAGAAAGCAAATTATAAATAAACAAATAAATGGCACATTTAGATATTTTCACTGAAAAACAAGGCAAGAATTTTTTTTAAGAAAAAAAATCTTTCTTTATATTTTTAATAATTATATATTACATTAATTATTTTATTATCTTTTAGAAAAGCTTAAAGCTTCCATTATATCAGAGAAAACATTTTTCAAGAAGACAAATTTAATTGCATCTATTTTTCTTACTTAATTTGCTCAAATCGATTTTGATATTTTCGTATTTGCTTTGTTGTTTGCTTAAAACATGGAAAAACAAAATAAAGAAATAGGTTGCACATATTTAGATATTTTTGCTGAAAACAAAACAGTAATTTTTAAAGAAAACAATGTTTTTTGTTTTTAATGTCTCTTTGTTTACATTTTTAATAATTATGTATTAAATTAATTATTTTATTATCTTATTTAGATTAAAGCTTCCGTTATCTTAGAGTAAGCAATCAGCCTAGCAAGAAGACAAATTTAGTTGCATTTATTTTTCTTACTTCACTTACAAATAGATTTCAACCATATTTCCCTTAAAGTATGCTTAAAACAAGAAAAAATAGTGGTGGTGCATATTTTGATATTTTTGCTGGAATGTAAGACATGAAATAGTAATTAAGAAAAAGCATTTTTATAATGTTTTCTTGTGTCTCTCAGGAGAGATCAAGCTCCTCATCACACAAAGGGGAGAATTCACTAACCAGTTACACCACTATTGTCGCATTGCATCCCAAAATCCTGCATCTAATTTGCCAACAACCCACAATCCATTTAACCAGGTGTTAAATGTGCTGAAATAGCACTGCGCTGTGTTTAAATTAAGTCATTGTCTTCCATTTGGGCACAAACACACGTCCTTTATATGTAAATTAGGCTTATTATAGATATCAAAACTCAGCGCCTATTTTCCCGGTGCAATTAACATCACAATATTACTGCCCCGCAGAAAGCAGGCTGTGAATTAAACTTCATTTTAAAGAGATGATCGTGGCAGCAGTTATAACGGGGCATATTTCCAGAAGCGACGTGTAGACGAGAACATTTTGAAGAGCCAATTCAGATGTCTGGATCACAGTGGTGGAGTGATGCAGTAGTTAAAGTGTATCTGGTGCTCACTAGGCTCTCAGAAATGACCCACGAGGTCACAGTAATGCGGTTTTGTGGGCAGCATTAATCAATTTGCATAATTCCCAGTGAATCGCAAGCCAGTAAACTGCACTCAGTGGGAGTAATTCATTGTCTTCCAGGGAGGTGTTTAGGTGATGATGTAGGCCTGCAGTAGTGTGTGTGTGTTTGTGTGTGTGTGTGTGTGGTGGACAACGGCACTAGTGGTTCTCAGTTGTGCTCAGAGCTGACAGAGAGATTGAAGCCACTGCTGGTCGATACATTGACATTACACAGTCTCACTGCACATACACATGTACCTGAGCTGGCAGTCCAACCCTGGGATCGTCGCAGCTCAACATCAGATGTCCTTCAAAGCAGAATTATATCTCAGTGGTTTCAATAGAGGCTATGAATATCTGATGACTTAATAATAGAGCAGGACAGGTTTGAAATGTTCAGAGGTGAAATAAAACAGTTCTTGATGGTTGCCAAAAAGATTTCATTATAATTAGTATTTAATTAAGATGTAACCTAATCTGTTTATGCCCAAATAAAATGTGCAATAATTGTTTGAATTGTTACACAAAAGTTTGGGGTCAATAAGATTTTAATTTTTTAATGCTCGACTAGGCTTATTTACATTGAAGGGCACTTTTAATGCAAAATTCATTTTTACATGTTGTTTGAACATAAATGTGTATTGCCAGTGTGTATACACAACCACCCTATAATGATAAAAATCCACCCGCTCTCATAAATAAGGAGCGTCTCAGAGCAAGCCAATCACAGAATGCGTAAAATATGACATCACACTTTACAAGCCCCGCCCACAACTGTTGACTGACACTGCTGCATTAGCAGAGACCCCGCCCTGAGTGAGCCGCACACAATCCGCTATGTTTATCTCGCTAGAGCATTTATAAGCAGCATTCAAGTAAGGAGTGTTTTCTTATTAAAGCTATAGACACTATTCAGTCTAGAGTAGTGAGTGATTTTCTGCTTTTATTTTATTTTTTGGGTCATATTAACAGCGTAGACAGCAGTATAGGTACTGTATATTATGCTGCTGTCACTTAATATACAGATCTAATATAAACGTGGTTTCTTTCCTAGCTGTTTAACTTCATAGACATTACCGACTGTGTTTTTGTAATGCGTGTTTTTAACATGAAAGAGAACTTAGTTTAGTACTCACATGCCGTGTGACAGCCGCTTTCTGTGCACGTGCTTCGGATGTGTGTGCTCAGAAAACCCTGTATCAGAAGTTTAAAATGATATGGCTTTAAACTGCGTGATTTCAGCGACATGATAGTCAAAACCAAACAGTTGTTTTTTAGCAGAAAGCTGTAAAAGCACAGCTCTATTCTGAAAAAAGGGGGGAGGGGGGAGCAGCAGCTCATTTGCATTTAAAGAGACATGCACGAAAACAATGTGCTTCTGCTTCCACTCAAAATAGGCATTTTTAAAAATGATATAACAAATGATCTGTGGGGTATTTTGAGCTAAACTTCAAAGACACATTTTGAGGACACCTGAGACTTGTATTACATCTTATAAAAAGGGGCATAATATGTGCCCTTTAAATACATAGGTATTCGTGAAATATTATGCAATAATATAAAAAAGTTTTCAAATAAATTAATGTGATGGCAAAGCTGAATTTTCAGCAGTCTTTAGTGTCACATGATCCTCCAGAAATCAGTCTAATATGCTTATTTAGTGCAAAACATAAAAAAAATCGTATTATTATCAGTGTTAAAAACAATTGCGGTGCTGAATATTTTTGTGAAAACCGTGATTCTTTTTTTTTTTTTTTTTCAGAATTCTTTAATAAACAAAAAATTAAAAAGAACCAAATTTATTTTGAGGGAAAAAAAAAATATTAGAAAAGTCTTCACTGTTGATCAATTTAATGTACCTTGCTGAATAAAAAAAGTGTTTTTTTCTATCCAAAAAAAAAAAAAACTTATTATCAGTGTTGAAAACAGTTGTGCTGAATATAACTGAATATAGAAGTGTCTTTACTGTCATTTTTGATCAATTTAATGCATCTTTTGTAAATAGAAGTAGAAATTTCTTTAATTAATAAATAAATCTTACTTATCCCGAACTTTTAAATGGTAGTGTATATATATATTTGATATGTGTTGTTTAAAATTAATCCATAAATGCCAAGTTCCATCATGAAACTCTAGATGGCTCAGGCTGATGGGTCCTTAATGCAAACTGATGATATTCACAGCGTTAAACTACCTAGCACAGGCTGACTGGCTCATGTTGCATACACAGCCAATGAACTTGCTGCTTTACATTTAAATAGCTGGTTAGCATTCACTAGAGCATTTCACAGCACACTTTCAGAGTTCCTCTGAAACCCTCCACCTGTTTAGATCTGCTATGAGTTAATATATATGCTACTTGTGCAGCAGCACTATGTTTTAAAGGCACAATATGTAGGATTTTTTAATTAAAATATCCAAAAACCACCAGAACAGTGTTATGTATTTTGCCGACTTGTGTATTTACATTATCCCAAAGGTTTCCAAGAAGGTTTAAATCCAGAGAAATAAGCAATTTTAACTAATGTAACGGACCGTGTCCTTCCATCACCTGCCAATGACGTCAAACACCTTCGATTTTTCCCGGTTTTATTTTGTAGAGAACATGGAAACCCCAAAGATACTTTAATATGTTATGGATTTTATTAGTCAGCTGACGAACGCACAGAGTAGCATTATAACACAACTTTCAACACACTCAAATGTATCTAGTATGATAAAACAACGCTGTTTGACCTCACATACGCATGACCGGAAGAAGTGGAAGCGCTCGACTGTGACATAATAAAAGCTCTGCTGCTTTCAAGCCATGTATCGTGCTCGTCCTTCAATAGCAATCGCTTCAGTGTCCTCGTTTTGCTTCCACCCTGCTTCATACTACAGTGGCCTTAATAAGTCATTAGTTCACCAATGAACATGATTTCCGCCCGAGTCCGGTCGGATTGCATCAGCTGTGGGGATGAAGACTACAACTTCCATGATTTCACACACAATCATGGCTTCATCAAATAACCTTTGGTTCATTGTTTGTTTTGAATATGCGCCCTCTAGTGGCGAAAACGTACATATTGTGCCTTTAAGTACTCTCAGCAGCATATCGGCATATGTATTGGCAGTAGCAGGTTCCTGAACTTGATTTGTAGCAGCAATAATCTACAACAACAGCAATAACCATCAGTAGTGTAGCAGATCTATTCCACGAAGACCAAATGCATTAACATCATATCATTAACCTTGCTAAAAATCTTCAGAGAGTTGTCAAGATGGAAATTTTTTTTTTATACAGTTTTGGGTCAGTGCTTAAAACATGCTCTAGCTGGTTTAGAGGTGGAGCCATAGTGCTCAAAGTGCTCGAAACCCATCAGACAGACCAAAAGAAAGAGACCAGCTAAGACAGTGATTTTTCAGCTTCCTGTTTCATGATGAAAACTCTGCTCATCAAACCAGCCATATTCTCTCTCTCTCTGTTTCAGACATGAAACACAAAAATAACAGTAATCTCTAAATATCACAATCAAATCTAGACTCCCTCATATAGAACAGAGCCTTAGAATCTGCCTGAGAACAAAGTCAGACCAGCTGAGCACAAAGAGGCTACTGATCTCACATCTGCTCGTAAAGTGCACGCACCTCCGTCTCCTACGTGTGCTCTTTCTCTCTCATTATCTTTCCAGCCTCAGATTCCCTCGCTTTACCCAAAATTCACCAGAAGTAGAACTGCCCTCTTCCAACTTTTTCCCCCTCTTTGTTTCAACCTCAAGTTTAAAGCCTAATGGCTTAATATTGAGCTCTCATGGTAAAGAGACTCACTATTTCCCGTTCCTTTCATTTATCCTCTCGCATTTAAAGCACATCCCGTGGTGCCCTAGAGGAAGCAGATACACTTTATCCATACTGCCGCTGATAAACAGCTCGGTGTATTAAAAAGAGAGGGAGAGCGAGGCTCAGACATAATCAAAGTCAAGGTCCATTTAAGACGGCTGTTTGAGGCAATGGGCAAGAGAGGTGAGTGGAGGCGGCTGTCTGTTCTGGTGCACCGGGGCGATAGCGGTATAACAGCCTGAGGAGATGAGAAGAGAGGGTTTCAGTAGCAGGGGTTAAAGGCAGAGCCAGTGCCTCAGAGTCAGCACAGGACTTGAATCACAAACACTTTGATACTGAAAGAAGTACCAGGTTTTGTTTATTATTTTAGACTTTTATTGATGGGTGAGGTATAGAGAGAATAGGATATCTTGGGACGAAGAGTCGGCGCAATTACCCTTTAGGACTTGTGATCAGTGATCAAATTTCAAAAACAACATTTTATATGGAGTAATGTGCAGAAGTTCCAAAATGGAGCCTCATTTTTAAATATTTTGTTTAAAAATTGTTATATGTTTTACATTTTAAGACAATATTTCTGGGTGCCGCCCTTTTTTACAGTTTAGTTGGAGAATACCAACATAATTTCTTACATAAAGCTATTGTTTGACTTCAGAGGACTTGGAACATGGCATATCAGTTGTATGGACTACAATTTTTTTTTTTCTTGTTTTGGTGCTTTTGCTTTGTTTTTGAAGCTTAATAGCTTCATAAAAGTGTATAAAAGTGTTAATTTCTATAAGAAATGCATACTTTTATTCTGCAAGGATGCATTGAATTGATTAAAAGTGACATTGAAGACTTTAGATTCATTATTAAAGAAAATTTGAATTTTTAATAAATGCTGTCTCTGAGCACCAAATGTCACCATATTAAAATGATTTTTGCAGGATTGTGTGACACTGAAGACTGGAGTAAAGATCCTGAAAATCAGCTTAGGCATCACTGGAATAAAACGTGTATAAATATATATTTTTATATTAAAATACAAATTATAAAATATAAAATATAATTTAAATATTTATTTATAATAATGTTTTAAAATACTACTCTTACTGTTTTTTTTGTTTTGTTTTGTTTTGTTTTTTGCACTGTTTCTCACACACACGCAAAAAAAGACCATGCAGAATTGACGTGGTACATGTAAACGATATTCTTTGTTGAATTTTCCTGTCAAAGTAATGTGTTCATTTGAAATTATTCAGCTTTTAAGAACAATTATAAGATATTGCTGGTTTCTCCGGTAGTGCGTGGAACTAATGCGCAATCATCTCATTGGCTGGCTCACCTATTATTGTCCCTGTTTTGATTTCAGCAAATCAGTTTGCATGAACGCAGACTACGTGATTAATATTCATGAACCCAGCAGCTCATTAATGCTTAGTGCATTTTATATTGTTATTAGTAGTAGAAATCATAGTATTATTATTATCTTAACAGTATTGTTATTTTTTCCCCTTTTTTTTTTTACAGAAACACTAAATGACCAACAATATCTTAAAGGAGAAGTTCACTTCCAGAACAAAAATTTACAGATAATTTACTCACCCTCTTGTCATCCAAGATCTTCATGCCTTTCTTTCTTTAGTCATAAAGAAATTGTGTTTTTTGAGGCAAACATTTCAAGGTTTTTCTCCATATAGTGGACTTCTGGGGTGCTCCCAAGTTTGAAATTCCAAAATGCAGTTTAAATGCAGCTTCAAAGGGCTCGAATCTATCCCAGCTAAGGAAGAAGGGTCTTATCTAACGAAATGTTTGGGCATTTTCTAAAAATAAAATACAATTTATATTCTTTTTAACCTTAAATGCTTGTCTTGTCTAGCTCTGCAATGTCCGGTTCAAGACAGTTGGTTGTAATGTAATGTGTAATGCAAAGTAATGTTATGAATGTGCAAAGAAGGTCAAACAACCTTTACAAAATAAGGTAAAACGGCGATGTAGGATGATTTTAAAGTTGGAGGAGAAAATGAGATGGGAGTTTTTTGACATAGCCTAACTGTCTTGAACTGGAGTGCACAGAGTACACATGCGCATGCGCATCGCAGAGCTAGACAAGACGAGAATTTGTGGTTAAAAAGTGTATAAATTGTAATTTTTTTTAGAAAATAACCAATCGTTTTGCTAGATAAGACCTTTCTTCCTCGGCTGGGATCATTTAGAGCCCTTTGAAGTAGCATTTAAACTGGATTTTATAAGTTCAAACTCACGGGCACCATAGAAGTCCACTATATGAAGAAAATCCCTAAAAGGTTTTCTCAAAAAACATAATTTCTTTACAATTGAAGTAAGAAAGATGTGAACATCTTGGATGACAAGAGGGTGAGTAAACTGTCTGTAAATTTTTGTTTTGGAAGTGAAATAATCCTTCAAAATGACAAATATGCATTCATACATGCACTGTAAAAAAACAATTTGTTGAGTCAACTTAAAATGTTACATTCAGTAAACTCAAATAAGTCAACTTGAAATGTTAATTTGTACTAAGTGACAACTTAGATATTTGAGTTGATTTAACTTTTAATTTAAGGCAGCTGGGTAACAAAGTTTAACAAACCAAATTTTTTGTTAAGTAAACTCAAATATCTAAGTTGTCACTTAGTACAACTTAAAATTTCAGGTTGAGTAAACTTAAAATTTTAAGGCAGCAGGGTAACCAATTATTTTAAGTTGACTCAACAATTTTGTTTTTGTTTGTTTGTTTTTACAGTGTGGTTACCAAGTTTTAATTCTAATTACTAAAGTTCCATCATTAAATAATGTTTGGTTATCATAATATAATGTACTTTTAGATATTTAAAAATTCTAAAACATGTCTGGATGTGGTGCACATGTAAATTCAGTTCCTTCAGTAACAGGATGACACTTTCATCTTCAAACTCCAGTCTATATATAGAGGTGAGTGTGTCTTCCTGTTACTGGACCAATTGCATTTCCATTTGCACCACATCCAGACATGTTTACCTAATACGGACTCTCAGCATGACCAGAGTGCACTTCGGCACATTCTCCAAGAAAAATCCAGCCCATGCTGTGCAAAATTTCTCGCTTTGTAATAATTCTCAGTAAATTGTTCATCTGTGAGTGTTGTGCTTTAAAAAGTGCCCAAGGACTTTCACATTGATGACTTTGCTTCCAAAGAAGCATTTGCACAATAAATGCTCTCTGTAAAGTTGACAATAATGGATTTTTTTTATAGCGCTATACATTTGAATGAAAAATATTGGAACATGTTGTTAAAAACAGAAGTGTTGAGTTGTTTAAATTTGCCTGTAAAGCTGTATTTGCATTCAATAATAGACACCGCCAAGCACTTAAATAGGGAAAGATGAACTACAATGACAGAAAACACAACAGATGTCTAAACAACCTCTTTAATAACAACTTTGTCCTCTGGCGTAATGGATTATTGCATCTGTGCCTTTTAATGTTCTTCCGCAGTTCTTCGGTCCGGGAAGGGAATGTTTTGACACGAAGCGATTTAATTACAACAATGACTCTTAAGCTATTAGCAGGGTGTAATTAAGAGCATTGCAACATTATGTCTCTCTTTTGCTGTCTAATTGCCTTTTTGGACCTTAATTCGCTAGCAGAAGGAGTGTGCATCGAATCTAGAAAAAGAAATAAAGCCTGGAGTTTGGAGATGTGCATTAATCATTAGAAATATCAGTAGCGGTTGCACATAGGCTGAATCCTTCAATGAGCCCCAGGGCTTTTCTTTCTCCAATATTGCAACGGTGAGTCCAAACCTAGACTCGGAGTATTGATTCGTAAGGCTGCTTCGGCTCCGGCCGCATTGCTCATTGTAAATTATGCTTAGGCTGTCTATTCCTGAGCTATTGTCTTATAACCGGTCGAGCCCTGCGTGGTAGTAGCAGATAAAACAAAGATTATTTACCTGAGCTCGGATAATTTCCTCTTTATGAGGGAAATGGCCTTTGGTGAGTCGCTCTAGGAGAATACATGGTGGGCTTCCCTTTATTGGCTTTGCGGCAGCCCATAATGTCTAGACCTTTGGGCTTTGTAGTGGCTCTCTGACTAAGATATTGATTGAGGTTTTTAGGAATTCAACGTGTGTATAACCGCTTGCACTCGCACACCCGCGTCTAATAATTTCTTGGCCGGGATTCATTCTGTATACATCAAATCTGATTTACTGGAAGCCATCAGCCTCATTTAAAATGAATGTAACCCTCATAAATGCAGGAGACGGTAACATATAAATCACTGAGCTTTATGTAATTAGTGCCGATTTGTCCCACATCACCCAGGTCGCTGACATTCCCGAAGAACAGCTGCTGGTGGCCGTGTTTCCTGGCGTTCCGACTGCCGCCGAACTCTTCCTGCTTCCTCCCAGGAACCAATCGGACGGCAGGAAACGCACCGAGGAGGATCTGGAGCAGGTGAGACGTGAGCTACGATGCAAATTTTATGGTTTCTCATTAACGGTCAAGGTTGAAATGCGCTTGAGAATGATGGACCTTTATCAGAATAAAAGAGCAGCTTCTACCTGAGGCTACAATGAAAGTAATTGTCACCGCAAAAAGACACGACGTGTCAAAAATATTCTGAAGGGGATTGTATGACATTTCTACCTATTACCTTTTTTTGCTTTAACCTTAAAGCTATTATTATCTCTGTGATAACAGCAGAAAAATACGTGTCTAATTAGGCTTACATGACAAGGACGTGTCGCAGCGGGGTCTTTTACAGGGCTCATTTTTTGAGGGTGAAATGTTTATTAGTAGTGCTTGTGGAGGCATTATACCTGTATACCTAGGGCTGGGCGATCAATCAATAACGATAATTATCGCGCGATATGAATTTCCTCAATAAACGATAACAAGAGTTCGATATAATGTTTATACGGTAAAGGCGGAACAAAAGAGCGCTACTCAAAGCGTGCCACTCAGATCGTTTATCCGCTCAGATCAAAGTTCAGATGGCGGCACAGTGTTTTAATGAATGGAGCAGACGAGCGATATTGTTTACTACACACCACTGTAGCGCGCGTGACGCTCGCGGTGATTTTAGCGCCTGTCGTCTCATTAAATGAGGACATAAATACATGAACAATATCTGCTGAGAGTCACTTCATGAGCATTTGACCATTTCATTTTAGGAAAACTAGCGTTATATCATATACACACAGAAATATAAAGGTAGACACGGCAACCCGTCAAAATGAAAGTCTGGTTTAACTTGAAGGCATTGTGCCAGATATATATTACTACTATTACTACTACACTGTAAAAAATAAAAAACATAATTTGTTGAGTCAGCTTAAAATAATTTGTTACCCCACTGCCTTAAAATTTTAAGTTCAGTCAACTAAAATAAGTTTAGTCAACTTGAAATGTTATGTTGTACTAAGTAACAACTTAGATATTTGTGTTTGCTAAACTTAACAGATGGGTAAGTAACCCAGCTGCCTTAAAATTTTAAGTTGATTCAACTCAAATATCTAAGTTGTCACTTAGTATAATTTAACATTTCAAGTTTGATAAACTTTTGTTGAGTTGACTGAACTTAAAATTTTAAGGCAGCCAGGTTACAAATTATTTTAGGTTGACTCAACAAATTGTTTTTTACAGTGTACTACTAAAATGAAACAAACATTATTTTTTAGGGTATAATCACACAACGTTTCTTCCATCTTTTAATTTTAATAGTAAATTCCCCTTTGTTTGCTTAATTTTCAATAATTAAAAGATAAATGAAATTAATGTTTTATGCCTTCATCTGATAACCAGAAGATTTTAAATACACAACAGAATTTCTGATGGTAAAAAAAACCTTTCATAAGGCTATTTTAAGAATAAATTTAAATAAATTAAGTATGCATTCAAATAATTAGACACAGACTTTGATAACAATAAAACATGGTAAGCATAAATAAAACATTTCATTGGGCCCTGAACATGTCATTTTTGTTAAACCTTTGAAATTGTGCAAGTTTCATTATTTAAATTAATTAGACATGCTCTTTGATTAATAACATTTAATTTAACCAAAAGGAGTTGAGAAAAATTAAAATGGGAAAAAACGGAATCCAGAAAAATTAAAATGGAAAAAACAGAATTTGGGAAAAAATAAAACGGATTTCATAGGGCCCTACAAACAGGAGAAACACTGTGCGCAACGATACAGTCAGAAGGCTTTTAAATCTACAAATTGCCATCATTTACCATAGATTTACTGTAGTAGCACTAACCTCACAGTGGTATTGTGTCAGAAATGTGGGTATATTTGTGTATATTTGTCGAATTTTATTAATGTAGACATGTATTAAATGTATTGAAGGAGTAGTAATGGAATATAATTACAGTAATTTTTGTGATTAAGCTATAGCATTTATGCATTTGTACTAACTGTATTAAGACTACTCTTTTTCACACATATTCCTAGGAACCATATTACATTTTTACCATGGTATTGAGGTGCTGTATTGTGGTTTTAACTGTTATTATCATGATCTATGGATGATACTATGGAAGAGCAATGGTTAATAAAAAAAAAAAAAGTCTTGGAATAATTAAATTTTACCATATAAAAATGAGGTTGCTACAGTTTTTGCAGATATTACTGATTTTGATAATGAACATAAATCTACATCTGAATCCTAACTCAAGCTACTATCAAATGTGTATTTCTAAGAGACAAAAAAAAAAAGTAATTATTAATATTATTAGGTAACACAAACCTGTTTCTTGATTTGAAACAATATTACTCATTAATACTTGCAGAACTAAGATTTTTTTTTTTTTCTATTAAGATATTTATTTTGTTAAGTAAAAATGATTGGAAAGTCATTAGTACTGCTGACAGTCCCATTTCACAAAATTAAGCTCTACGCTTTAATATCTAATAGGCGTAATCACAATTGGCAAATTACCCAAGAATAACAACACATTGTACAATCTGGCCAATTTTATTTTCATTGAAGCTGCAGAAAGAACAACAAATCTTTTGGGGATTCACTGGCACTCACTCCATCTGATGCCAGGGATGGGGTATGTGTGTCTCAATGCGGGTTGTCAAAGCCTGACATAATAGATTAAAATGTGGATCATTCCCACTGTTATGTCTAAGTAGGATCTGTATTTGACACAAACAAGAGTGCAGAATACGGTTTATGGATGCATACAGGCTATCAAACACTCTCAGATAAAAAGGTACAAAAGCTGTCAGTAGGGCGGTACTTTTTTCAAAGGGTACACTTATATTCCTTTTAGGCACTAATATGTACACTCTAGGTTCTAATATGTACCTTTAAGTCACCATTATGGATCATTTAGGTACAAAAGTGTACCTTTTAAAAATATACCAAGGGTTAATTTGCCCTAAAATAAAAAATGTCTTTATTTACTTACCTTCATGTTGTTCCAAACCTGTAAGACCTTTGTTCATCTTCGAAACACAAATTAAGATTTTTTTGGTGAAATACGAGAGCTTTGTGCACAAAAAGTATTCTCATAGCTTCATGAAACTAAAGTTAAACCACTGTCACAAAGACTACTTTAACAGTGTTCTTACTACCTTTCTGGGCCTTGCACGTGTCCATTGCATTGCTGTCTATGCAAAGTCAGAAATTCTTGGGTTTCATCAAAAATATCTTAATTTGTGTTCCGAAAATGAACGAAGGTCTTACAGGTTTGGAACGACATGAGGGTGAGTAATTAATAAAAGACATTTTATTTATTTTTGGGTGAACTATACCTTTAACCACCTGAACACCTGAGATAATTAATGCAAAAACCAAAAAGCATTCTGCAAGCACTACTCACATTTTCTAGTCTGTATATAATTCTTCTGAATTGCTGTTTTATTCCTAGATCTCAGAAATCCTGGTCAACGCTTTGAATCAGATCTCTGTGGAGTTCGAGTTGAAACCTGGCTCCCGGGTCATCGTTTACATCACGCAATTAACTTTAGGTAACAAAACTGTTGTGCTACATACTGTATGTAACATGATTTAGTTGACATCTACAGCTTATATTTGATTACATAGCAGTATTTCAGTTGATCTCCCTCTCTAGCCCCTGCTGGGTGCTATATACCGTTCCCTCGATTCTTCTGGGTAATTACGTTGATTGCTTTCCTGAGACCAGAAGCTTGTCAGCACTATATATTGTTGAAAGATTGGGCTTTTATGCACCACCAGTGATGCTGAAAGCCTCATGGAAGATAATTGGATAATTGCTCTCCAGCAATCATGGCTTGCAAGATCTCCTCACTTTTGAACATGAAAAAACAGTCACCACTGAAAAGAATAAGGGTTTCTGGTCTATTGTTTTGATCTGGTCGTGTTTTGAATGAGATTTTTCTAGAGTAAATAGTTTAAAAAAGGTTTGTGTGTTAGTAGTCCGATTGGGAATCGAGAACCAGTTCATATTCAGAATCTGATTGCAAAACACTGGGAATGAATGATTTCTATGACGTTTGGTTTAAAAAGAAGAATGAATCATAAGTCTCGAACTCTCGACTCTTGTTTCTTTTATTAAAGAAATCAATGCTTTTATGCAGCAATGGTGCATTATATTAATCAGAAGTGACAGTAAATACATTTACTATGTTAAATAAACACCATTAACTTTCTATCCATCAAAGAATCCTGCAAAAATGTATCACTGTTTCCAGAAAATCAGCATATTGAAATCATTTCTGAAGGATCATGTGACATTAAAGACTGGGGTAATGATGCTGAAAATTCAGCTTTGCCATCACAGATATAAATGACCTTTTTAAACTATATTTTCAGTTTGAGCCATCTAACGACTCATTGAATCAGTGATTCTTGATTCTCTCACTGAACTGTCAATACTGATCGTCACAGGATGATGTTTACGCAAATATTCACACTTTTGTTGTAAGGGCTAAAAGACTTCTTAAGAAGCCAAATGAAGAGGCTAAACTGGTAGAAATTGGTGGAAAGAATAATTTCTTTGATGTGAACTCTCTTACTGATATACGACTCACGGTCTGTGCTATTACCCATGCACTTTTACAGAGAAGCATTTGCAGCCTTCTTGGCCCATTTCTTTCCTTGTTTTCGTGGCCAAAGTTCTGGAAAGCGTTCAGGATTCTTTCGAAAAGGTCAGAGGATTCATGAGGCTGCCTTTCAACAACATAGTCGCGGGGGAAATATATAGCCAGTGGGTATAAGGCTCTCATGAACGATTTTGAAGGGATGCCAACAACTGGCAGAAATCCCTCTGAGAGAGCCTAAGGGGGTTTTGTGAATATTATGTCACAGGAGATGCTCTGTAGTGATTCAAGATTAGTTCTTCTTTAATTTGTTCATGATAAAAGGTGTTAAGTTGTGCATGAAATGCCATTTTTAGACTGGTGTGTTTTGTTCTGAAACAGATATTGTTATTGGACAAAATAGTATTCTTTGATGAATAGATAAGTCAAAAGAAGAGCATTTATATGAAATAGAAATCATTTGCAACATTCTAAATGTATTTACTGTCACTTTTGATTCATTTAATGCATTAAAGCTAAATAAAAAAATTAATTTCTTTCAATAAACAATAGTTTTACCAACCCAAAACTTTCGGATGACAGCGTTTATATAGATATAAAAGACAAATGAGTTTTCTTATTAAAAATAGGCAGCAGTGTGCATTAACACTTGCGTTTGTCTTTGTCACAGCTCCACTGGTTGACTCCATCCCGAGACACAGCAGTTCTGCTATGCTGATGCTTCTGTCTGTGGTGTTTTTGGGTTTAGCTGTATTTCTCATCTACAAATTTAAGAGGTACATCCATGCAAACAGATTTTACATCACTTATTCTTTTTTACCAAGACTCGAGCCATTGAACTTCATTTCTTTTTATGCACACCATAGTTCTCGTTTCTGTTTATCTATATATAAAGATGAAATATAAAGTAAGATTTGATGGGACGGAATCGAGAGCGACTTTCCTTTGTATCCGGGATGTTTCGACAGTGCTATTTTTATTCATGCTAGTTGTAAAATCTAGTTATTACTTTGGAAATGGTAGAAACGTGAAGAAGGAAAAAACATTCCTGCTTCCTGAAAGTGTAGGGAAATATCAATGAATTGTTTAATATGCAGCCATGGTTCCTCTACTGGAAAACTGTTTTGTAGCGCTTTGAATAATTTATTTGGTCTCAAAATAATTCAAATGGAAAAGACTTATGGAAATGTTGAAACAATCATTAATAATGGATATAATTTTCTCCCCCAAGTAATTTAAAAAGGAAGCGTACTTATGGAAATGTTACACTTGGAAAACAAAGCAATTAGCTCACAAAATTAATAGTAATTTGAAAAAAAGGCAAAGACACTTATTCTAATTCATAAAAATATAAAGTGAGCAAATAGCAAATACATTACAGTGCGGTTAGTGTATTGGAAAAGCATGGCGTGAATTTTCGGGGAATTACAAAAGCATCGCTGTAATTCGTTCCGGATTGTCCCACAGTGTTATCAAGACGAGTGGCGAATGTATTTTGCTTCTCAGTACGTCTGATTGCCTGGGCCATAACTTCTCTAGAAGTTATTAAATACACTCAGCAATTTCAGGAATGCAATAAAGAATTGTGATTGCAATCACACCGTATTTAACAACTTGTTGTATTGCAGTTTAACAAGTTTGTATATGCACAGCTCTCACCTTGTGTTGTCATGCATGTCACGCCAATTTGCCGCTGAAATAGACATGAAGTCAAACATATTTTTTTACATTTGTCTTGTTTTGGTTATTTGATTTGAGATTTCTGAATTCATGCTCAAACAAACAGATTGCAATTCCATTTGGTGCCACTAGAGTCACAGAAATTACACTACACTTAAAAAAAAAAGATCATTGTTAAGGCTGATGGGTTTTTCCCAACAGAAAAATCCCTTGGATTAACATCTACGCGGAGGTGAACCATGAGAAAGAGCAGGAGATGATCAGTACGGTGGGCCAGAATGACGCCACACCAAAAATCACCCTGAGCGAGTTCTCCACCCAGAAAGAACTGATGGAGAAAGAGCTGGAGGCCCGTGCCAAACGTAAGTGAAATTATAATAATGTGTAAGATAAAACTTACTTTTTAACCCATTTGCAAATAGATTTTTGATTAAACATGATAATAAGTGGAAAAAATTATTGAATGCATAGTCCACAAAATGCAATATGTTGTAATTTGCAAATATTTCTGTAAAATTCCATTTACAATTAAATCTAAACACAGTTCCTTTGGTGAACAGTACTTGATCATAATACCATAATGTTTTAATGTTTTTTTTTTTTTAAGAAGTTTCTTATGCTGCATTTATTTGATGAAAAATCCAGAAAAACAACAGTAATATTGTGAAATATTATTTCAATGTAAAATAACTGTTTTCTATGTAAATATATTTTAAAATCGAAAAATACTTCTGTGATGCAAAGATGAATTTTCAGCATCATTACTCCAGTCAGTGTCACATGATCCTTCAGAAATCATTTTAATATGCTGATTTATTTTTAATGTTGAAAACAGTTGTGCCGCTTAATATTTTGTTGGATTTTGTCAGGATTCTTTAACAAATAAAAAGTTAAAAAGAAAGTTTGTGGTCAGTAAATTATTCTTCTTTCTTTTTTTCTTTTTTTTTTTTAAAGAAAAAAAAATACTTTCATTTACCAAGGATGTGTTAAATTGATAAAAAGTGTTGACAAAGTCTTAAAGATTTCTATTTGGAATAAATGCTGTTCTTTTTAACTTTTTAATTCATCAAAGAATCCTGAAAAAAAAATCTTAAGCAGCACAACTGTTGCCAGCATTGATAATAAAAGTAATAAATTAGCATATTAGAATGATTTCTGAAGGATCATGTGACACTAAAGACTGAAGCGATGACAATTCAGCTTTCTTTATATATAATAAATGATTTTTTAAAATATATTAATATAAAAGCATTATTTTAAACTGTAATAATATTTCACAATATTACTGTTTTTTCTGTATTTTTGATCACGTAAACGCAGCCTTGATGAGCATAAGAGAATTCTTTAAAAAACATTAAAAATCGTACCGATTCCAAACTTTTGAACGAGAACTTACATTTCTGAGTACTTTTTCTAGTGTTCTAAGTCTGAGTCATTCTCAATAGGAAAGTAAATTAAAGGAAAAGTTATTTTTTTCCAGCTTTAGTCTTTTTTTTCAGCCTGAGGAATATTTGAGTCACAGACCTGTGCGCTATTATAAAACTACTGTTGCGGTGGCAAGCTTTGTTTTACACTAAAAGTATGAATCATTCAGCTTTCAGAATTACACAGTACTATCAGACCAAAAACACCCTTTGGAATCAAGAGAGTTTATAATCGGACACACAATGCATGCTAATGAGAACTATCTACAGTGGGCCCAAGTGTCCTTATTTCCCAAGTGGATGCGTCTGTGATCATGTAATTGCTTAATAGCTGCAAATTAATATTTAATTGGTGCTGTTAAGCAGTGATTATAAAAGAGCACTGATTAAACTATAAAAAGGGTCAAATTGGGGTCAGTGTGATAACAACAACAGAGATGAATAAACATGCAACATTCGGTGCCACGCAAAAAAGAAATCCCACTGCTGTTTCAGTGGGTGTTTAATAGGAGGATGAAACATTTGTTTATTTGCTTGATTTCTTACTTAATGGTTCCGTTTCTAGCCTGCTTTACATTCATTTTGCTCGCCTTCACTAGGATATAAATATTTAATGACTTTGAAAACATCTAGTCTGTTCAGTTATAGCTGAGTAATATATAGTCGGGCATATAATCAAACATTTTAAGATAACATAAAATGGCATTCATTATGCATTTCAAAGCAAAACCATATTAAAGTCATGTTAAGATTTTTTTGCTTTGAGATTTTATTAAATAGTGGATTGAAGAAAAGTTCTTTCAGAAAGTTATTAAATAAAATGCAAGATTATGAAATTTCAAGTTTTCTTCTAAATAAGAAACATCCAGAAACATATGCTAAGAAGATAAATAGTCAGGTTGGTTTGTTGAATTTTGAAGGCTAATGTGTCATTTCTATGTTTTTCGGCAAGTAGGCGGTGTGATCAACACCTGTGAAAGCACAAGGGAGATCCCGAACTGCACGAGTGTCTGAAAACGTCAGGAAAGAAGGTGGAGGCGTATTGTAATAATGTGTACAGAGGTATCACAATTTTAAAGGTTGACAGGTTTTCCTTTTTGCTTTTTTTGTAATTTCAAAACACTGTCATTGTTAATAGTTTTCTAAGGAGCTCAGATTTGCATGGGTGTCTTGTTTGTTACGATCTGTGTGGAAAACAAGATTAGACTTAACTGCTGTACAAGTCGCCGAAAACGTGCTTGGGTGAGAAATTAGGAAATTGTCCAACATTTGAAATTCTGAAAGTTTTGTTCTGAATATTACAGAGCAACAAGCATAATGGAAAACTGGGAAGCAAGCCACTGCTCTCTCTTTTGAGTCAATTTATCAGAAAAAAAAGTGGCTTTTAGCATCAAACAATTGTGATTTTTGTTGGGTCAGAACTTATTTATGCCAAGTTCGTTTAACTGTTCAAACTGATTTTTCACACATTGTGAAGAGTGCATTTAGTGTCTATATGAACTTTATTTTTAGGTTTTTAATCTCCTCAGTAGGTCATCTCATTTTTATATTTGTTGTAACTTGAACTGAGGGAACAAAATTGCAGCTGAAGCATGCAAAAGAGCCAACAGTGTTTATATCCCTCTCTATATTACAGCTTCGCCTTCATGTAAGCAATCCTGCTCTGCAATCTTCTTAATTGGTGGTCGTTGAAATATTTTAACTTTTAATTACACGTTTATCTCACCTATCTAGATGTGGACTAAAATGTGAATTTTTCAGCTAAGAAGTGAGATACCTTTCCAAAAGCACTGTGATAAAAATGTCCATTTGAAGGCAAGCTTTTTGTACTTCTATAAAGCAGGAATATAACTACTAAGAATCACGTCTCTATAGCAAAACATTTTTTGGAGCTCAAACTTAGTTGAAATCCATGAAATATCATTGAGAATGTTTTGTGGAATAAATCTCTTGAGATACAACCATAGACACAATAGAGCTTGATATCTTTCTAAAAAAATTAACTTTAATTCTAACATACCTTCAGCTAAATGTAATTTCTTGTAAGCTCCTCCTGTTCGTGTGCATTCCATGAGGTTATTTTTCATTCAGTTTTATTTATTTCTTTTTCATAGATAAATGGCTTACAGAATCATTTTGCTTCATAAGTGAATGCCTTACAAATAAGAATGCCTTTTGAACAATGTGTATTCATCATAATAGCTGGCCATTTAGAATTTAAAATGAATTTATAACAGTTTAACACAGCCATTTTCTTAATTGTGTGCATACATTTTTAAGGTGTCTCATCTCCCAGGGATTGAAAAACCATTGAACTGTACAATATTCTCAGTAGGTCTCAAGTTTTACTTTCTTTGTATATACAGCAAGTGTATTTCATTTCATATCCTTATACTGTAAATATAATAGTGAAGACTGGAGTTCACCGGACACAGTCTGCTATACATTTCAGAAAGAGGGTGTTACGAATCCAAACGGTGATTCATTGATGTGCTGTAGATAAGCCAGTGCTGTAAATAGTTTTTTTATTCATTCATTGTACACGAAAAAAGAGTAAAGATGTATTGCATATGCTTCAATGTTGCCATTTTGGATTTTGACCTCAGATTTAAAGTTGAACCTATAGAGAGCAGTGTTTCAGTATATGGTTAGACATTTTGTATTGGAGTTGATTGCCTGTGTCACACGAAATGATTATAATTCATGAATAATAAACAGGTGGTTTCTTAGATTCCATTGTGAATGTAAATGTATAGCAATATATCAGAATATAAGTGACTTTGGCCAAAATAACTCCCCAAGCAATTAAAGGGTTACTCCACCCCAAAATGAAAATTTTGTCATTAATCGCTTACCACCATGTCGTTACAAACCAGTAAAAGCTTCGTTCGTCTTCGGAACACAATTTAAGATGTTTTCGATGCAAACCGGGAGGTTTGTCACTGCCAGGTAAATACCATAGACTGTAAAAAACATGGACGTAGTGTCCGTGACGTCACTCGTAGGTTTCCGAAGAGCATTTTTGAAGCTCTTAGTGGGCGGGAGTCGGCCGTCGCCATTTTGAAATCGCGTCACTGCACGTCACTCCCGGATAATCGAAAATGGGCAAATAGGCGGGACGTGGGTGGAACTGGTTGATGAAACTACGCCCGCCGAGCGCGACGGTGGTGACAGCAGCGGCAATCCACCTGTCACTTAAGTGGCCACGCCCTAAATTATGCAGAACTTTAAGGCTTAATATAAATTAAACGGATGAGTTATAAAAAATTTACCCCCCTCAGAGTTGACATGAAGGGCAAAATTAACTATATAGACCAAAACCACTTTTTGAACCAGGCTGTAAGCATATTTTTTTCTGCTGTGAAGTTGGGCATTTTAACATGAGGAGTCTATGGGATTTACTCCCTTTTGCAGCCAGTCGATGAATTGCAGTTTCAGTCACTTCCGTGTTGGCTTCACGAGGGAGACCGGGAGGTTGCCACTTGG
Organism: Cirrhinus mrigala; assembly: GCA_036247105.1. Lineage (NCBI taxonomy): Eukaryota > Metazoa > Chordata > Actinopteri > Cypriniformes > Cyprinidae > Cirrhinus > Cirrhinus mrigala. Next base: position 12,957,492 of record CM070007.1, on the reverse strand, counting down.
TAAATACCAATGTCAAGACCCAGAAAAGTAGTCCATTTGCCATCAGTGGTTCAATCTGAATTTTATGAAGCGACGAGAATACTTTTTGTACGCAAAGAAAATAAAAATAACGACTTTATTCAGCAATTCGTCTCATCTGCATCGTCGTAGCGCCATTTTGGAGAATATCCGCTGGACGCAAAGTGCGTACGCTGTTCCCTGTCAGATGCTCCACGCGGATACGCTGTTTTCGTTCGAATCAAAGCGTAAAGAACGTAGAAGACGTATCCGTGCGGTGAGGCTGACGGTGTTTCCACTACAGCGTCAAATCCGAGCTCAGTGCCGCCGGCAACGCTGCAACGCCGCTGCTTTGGGGCGTGTGAAATTGATGGTAAAAAAATAAATAAAAAAATAGCCGCTCTCAATGCTTTCTCCGCATCCCTTTCAATCCCATAATGCACCCCGTGAGCGTTTACACTCAACTTCCATAGGACTGAATGGAAAACGCTCGCTTTGCTCTGCTCGCTACGCTGTAGTGGAAACACAGCGTGAGAGAACAGCATACTCAGGCTGCGTCCAAAAACTCTAAAATGCTGCCTTCGGAGGCACCGTTCCAAGGCAGGGAGGCATCAAGGAACATGCGAATTCAAATTCTGCTTCACTTCCTGTCTCCGGAGGTGCCCTCTTCTGATCGAATTTTGAAGGCAGCATAGATGTATCCTTCACTGCCTTCGATTTCTCACAATCCTGTGCATGTGCTTCATATAGGCTATATAAATAAAGATATTCTGGTGAAATTAGACTTGTTACTTTATTATAATGGATGAGATCTTGACCATGACATACTTTATGAGTAGTAATAGTGTAAAAAGCATAATAAATAATATTGTTTTTAATAATAGTATTTTACAAAAATGGTAAAAGGGTTCAAATGAGTCGTGAATAAGAACAATATTTACAATATACTACCAATAATAACGAAACAGCCACTAATAACAATGACCCGTTATGCAATAATACTTGCAACAGTGCTTTTATTTTTTAAGCAAAAATGCCATTCTCTGCCGTCTTTTCTGACGCACAGACCTTCAATGACAATGACTTGAGGTCTTTATGTTATTAAATAATTTATACATAACTGTTTAACATCATTTTTCTACAAAATGTACAACTTAACCATTAGGTAACCTAGCCTAACCCTGCCTCTGAAGTCTGTCCAAAACTGTTTCTTAAGTTGCCTTCGCAGCCTTCAAAGTCACTGCCTGATAGGGCAGCGAGGCAGCAAGTCAGCTGACTAGGATTTCGGATGCAGCCGCAGTTTGTGTCCACCGGATATTCCCCAAAATGGCACTATGGTGATGCAGATGAGATGAATTGTTGAATAAAGTCATTATTTTTATTTTCTTTTCACACAAAAAGTATTCTTGTTGCTTCATAAAATTCAGATTGAACCACTGATGGCAGATGGACTATTTTGACAAAGCCTTTCATACTTTTTTGGGTCTTGACAGTGGTATTTACTTGGCAGTCAATGGGACAGAAAGTATCTTCCAAAGTATCTTAAATTGTGTTCAGAAGACGAACGAAGCTTTTACGGGTTTGGAACGACATGGGGGTAAGTGATTAATGACAAAATTTTCATCTTGTGGTGTAGTAACCCTTTAATTCCTGTTCTACTTAATTAGCGACATACTGCAAACCAAAACATTGTGCTTTATCATTTCCATGTAAAAGATGTTTTATGAGTACAAAGCTCTATTCAAAGACTTTATTTTATGTTCTGTATGAAACAGAACAATCAGATGTAATATTATGAACAAGTGAGTTATTATACTAAAAATCTAAATGGTTAGGTACCTCAGTAATGCTTTTTACCTAGTGTTAACAAGTGTTGAAGTCAATTTAGTTTTTTATAATTTTTATTAATACACGCACCATACATTAATGCTCTGTTTTGAAACTTAGTGAGCACTCTTAAACATAACCTTTGTCTATGTAGGCAGCATCTGTGTGTGTCATAAAATAGTGCTCCTTATGTGAAGACACTCGACTCATAGTTGATTTTCATGGAGTCTGTTGTTAGCATATTGCTAAGCTAAAAGCATAAAGCACTAATAAGCTTTAAAAATGCATAGCACACAAAATTAGGTTGAAATAAGAATTGACGTTTTCACCCGCTGCGCCGCTATTTAGTTTTCACAAGCGACAGCGGTGTACCAGGCAAAAGTTTGAGGAAAGCATGCTGACTGTTCTGTTTTTGGCTGCACAGACAAGCACAGAACACTATTTATTTTTGTATAGTATCTGAGGTATGAGTTGTAAAGGCACAGCCCTATTCTGGAAAAGGGGGTGGGAAGCAGCAGCTCATTTGCATTTAAAGAGACATGCACGAAAGCAGCTTGTTTCTGCTTCCATTCAAAATAGTAATTTTCAAAATGATATAATTCATGATCTGTGGGGTATTTTGAGCTGAAACTTCACAGACACATTCTGGGGACAGCTGAGACCTATATTACATGTAGTAAAAACGGGCATAATAGGTCTCCTTTAAATGATCACACATCAATGTGGGCAGAGAAATTACCCCACAAAACAATTTCAAGTCACTATTGTGTTAAATGAGAAAAGCATTAAATAGATATTACAAAAAGTAGCTTTAGAAATGAATATTTTGACATAAAATAGAATTTATTACACATGAATTTTTAAGAAGCTGTGGCATTTAGGTATATTTACAATTCAGAGTTGCAATGAATGCATTTACACTGCATAAATAATAAAATTGCATAAATAATGCTATAAATTGGCATTAATGGGTTTAAAAAATATAAAAATATGAAATTATCATTTTAAATGTAATTATACTGTAAATATGAAACTACAACTGCCAGAAATTAGCGAGTTGTTTCATTTGGAAGCAAAGCAAGTCACCGGATTTGCGTTGGGAGCACTATGATGCCTTAAAATGCTGCCTACCTAGACAGCTGACTAGGTTTTGGAACAGATTTCATTTTATACTGTTTATTTTGATCATTGCAGACCCAAAGTTTACTGATATTCCAGCCAGACTAACCACAACTTGACGTACTATGGTATATTCTAATATCTATCCAATATGACCTCATCTTAGATTTGGAAGTTCTAACAACTTAGAACTTCTAGAAAAAAATGTCTCACCACAGTATTTGAGGTATTTCACAGAAGTGAATTCAAAATTGGAGCCATCGTTCAAAAGTTTGGGGTCAGTAGGATTTTATTATTATTATTATTATTATTATTATTATTATTATTATTTTAAAGAAATTAATTTTATTCAGCAAGCGTGCATTAAATAATGATCAAGAGTGACAGTAAGGACTTTTATATTGTTACAAAAAAATTTACATTTATTCTATTTAGAGCATCCAAGAAAGCAAATATATCACAGTTTGTACAAAAATATTAAGCAGCACAACTCTTTATAACACTGATCATAGTAAGAAATGTTAAGTAAGCATCAAATAAGCATATAAGAATGTTTCCTGAAGGATCATGTGACACTGAAGACTGGAGTAATGATCCTGAAAATTCAGCTTTGACATCACATAAATTACATTTTAAAATAAAATATAAAACAAAAAATCCTACCAACTCCAAACTTTTCAACTGTAGTGTATGTGCATATTCAAGTCTACTGATGAGCCAAGTTTGCATACCTTTTAGGGTAGTTCACTTGCCATTTTTCCCTTTTTTAACAACTCTAGAGCTGCTGAAAACAGCTTTGCATTTGTAAACGTGAGCATATTCTCTGTTGCATACAGGCGTGCTGTTTATCCTTTACATATGCGCTTATCCTCCATAAAGGAACCTAAAATGGGCTACAGAGACTGGTTTAATACATGACATGTGCGCAGTCTAAAGCTGTGTGACATGAAACAGTATTTTACCCTTAATCTCGACTTTTCAGAGGCTCTATAGTGTGCTGAAGTCAGCACGCAATTATGCTAGCACAGGCCCTGAGCTGAGGGAACGGGGGAAAGCTAATATTTTACCATCCTGTCGCACATGCTCTCATTAACACGCGCAGGTTACCTTAGCGTCCCGCTTTATCTCTACTAGTCACAGATGTTGTCTCACTCTAATAGTGACATTGATTTTTTTTTTTTACTCATTGTGTACTCATATCTTGAGTCCCCCACTCACCTAAATCTAACAATGTGTACTTAAAGCCCAAAGCAGAAAATCAACAAGAGATAAAGCTCATTTTTCTCTTTTAAATTGCTTTGTCCATTAAAAGTTACAAGAAGCAAGATTTTTTGTTGTTCCCTTGGGTTTTGATGCACCCACACTCAAAAAAAGGCCTAAATTTGAGATTAATTTGAATTTCTTAAAATTTAGAAACCATTTGTATCACACAGTTTTAACATAAACTAATTAACTTAATATGATGAATATTTGTTGGTCATACGCATGTACGATTTCTGTAATAGTACTAATAAACTAAATGCATTTTAAATACATAATAAGCAGGTTTACACTTAAAAAAATGGTATGATCAAGTCATGACAGCATGTTTTTACATAAATGTTTTGATCAATAAGCAATATTCAACTTTTTTAAAGGGGTCATCAGATGCTACATTCACTTTTACATGTTTGAACATTAATGTGTGTTGGCAGTGTATGTACAAATCTACCCTATAATGATAAAAATTCATGCAGTGGTTTTTAATTAATCTTTAAAAATAATATTCCCTTTTTCAAATCAAGCAATTCTCAGATGCCGTTGTGCCGTCACACCGACAGAGGCCGCTTCCACCATAGTTGATTAAATAGACAATAACCAGGTATATATATTTATCATCAATGTTTTTTTTTAATTATTATTTTTAAATTTTTTACTATTTGAATATTGCTTATTCCACAGCTAGTCATATTTTTACCATGCTCATACTTTTTAACTGAATAATACATTTTAATTTTTTTTTTTTTAATTATTTCTTTTAACAATGAATAGATTTATGGGGATTTTAAGCAAATTGGAGAAAAAAGTTGATAATAGTTAATAAACTGTCCTATTTTTTTTTCTTCTTTTTTTATGAAACGGGTAAGATTTCTGTATAATAGTACTATAAATGCACAATAACCAGGTTAATATATTTAACATCAGTTTTATTGTTTTTATTCTTTAAGTTTTAACCAGTTGAATATTGCTTATTCCACGGATTTATGCTGATTCTGAGTGATTTAGAAAAAAGAAATTGATTAATTTTAAAAATGATTATTTAAATAAAATGAAATAGATGCAAATAACTCATAATAAATTCTTTTTTTTTTCAGTGCAGAAAATTTATGACTGACAAATATGCATCATATTAAGTTTATTAGTTTATGTTAAAACTGTATAATCCAAATGGATAAACCTTTTTATGCAATTCAAATGCATAAATATTACTTTTTAGGCCTAAATGCATTATTGAGTGCACAGAGAAATCTCATTGGTCCAAAATTTAGCTGATTGGCTGTGATTTCGTTGCAGCATTTCCGCCTTCCGTGTAAAAGTTCTGGTTAGTCTGGAGAGCCGTGCGCTTTCTAACGTGCCATCTAGGTTAGTCAGAACCTCTTTGTAATGTAGAAAAGTACTTGCTGACAACTATTTCTGTTCTTCTAGTTTATTTATTTAACGGCATTGTGTTTTAATGTGCCCTCTCTCCCTTGTTCAGTGGAGTTGTATGATATCCATCAGGTTTTATTTGCTCTACTGACACTCTCTTTGTAATATAAATCATGACTTTGTAACAATAACGACACCATAAACATTACAGCAAAATGAAGCTGGTTGAAAAAGAAACTCGCCATCCGATTTATGTGTGATAGAAAACCAGTAATGTTTTGACGAACAAATAATTGTAATACTTATCTCCCGTCGCACAAACTCTACAGCTGCATGACTCATGGTTATTGTTACATCTTTATTTCAATATTTCTATGGACAACTACTGTCATTTTGGAATCGTTTCAAATAAATGTATTTTTGTACATCAGAAACGGATTCCCGTCTGTGGTATTTTCGGATTCGCACTACGAGTTCACACTACAGTGGCGGATGTGGGGTTTCTAATGATATTTTGTTGTCATTAGTGTCTTTAGGCAAAATGCGCACAGCCGGTGTGTGCTGGAGGCGAACCGAGTGGGTACACAAGGAAAACCTTAGGCGACAACTTACAATGCTATCACAGGCCTCTCAAGTCTTTCTATAAACAGAAGCACAAAGGTGCCCTGGGTATTTGGAGCTGTGACATGTTTGCTGGTTAGATCTGCGAAAGAGGGTGAAATGCCTTTGAATCTGTTTAGTCCTTTCTAAAAATGACTGCTGTTCCAGCTGAAAAACAGTTTCTGCTGCAGCAGCCAATCAGAGATCAGATTCTGTGCAGCGTTCTGTCTGATTCGCTGATCTAAAACACACACAGGCGAGGTGTCCTTCACCGACTGACTGGGGAATTCTTATGTGAAATGACAGGTGGATGTCTTCATTCTGATACAGCGTAAATGATAGTTGCTATTTATGAGGGAATCTATATTTAGCCCAAGGCTGAGGTTCCTTGCAGCTCTGCAAGTCCGTAAATACATAAATTCCTCCACTGGCTGAGGATTTGTGAGTTCAGTAATCAAACACTGATATATGAAAGATACTCCCACTGGTGTTGCTTTAATTATCACTAGCTACGGGTTTTAAGTTTATAATCTTGAACGTACAGAAACAAACACATTCATCAAAGCTGCTTGTGGCCAGTGGAGTTTCTTCAACTTTACACTTTTCGAAACTGTAAATAAAACCAAGATTACTGTAGTACATTTTACAAGAAAATTCTTTATCAGTTTTTCTAAATTCAAAATTTCACATTTAATTCAATTTGTTACTTTCTGTTTCTTTGTGATTGTGAAATGTACTAGTAAACTTGTAAGGTGTATTTACACTTTTTTTAAGATCTTTTTACACTGAGAACAACTGAGCGACCCGTATGCAACTATTACAGAAGATTCAAACGCCCACTGATGCTCCAGAAGGAAAAACGATGCATTAAGAGCAGGGGGTTGAAAACATTTTTAATTTGAAGATCAGGGCAAATTTAACTTTTGTTTTCTGGAAAACATGTAAGTATCTTCTGTAGCTTCTGAAGGGCAGTACTAAATGGAAAAAAAAAAAAAATATTTAGGCAAAATAAGAAATATGTACTCATTTTCATTCTGATCAAAAGTTTTTACTCCCTGGCCCCTAATGAATCATGTTTCCTTCTGGAGCATCTGTGAGTTGCGTATGAGTCCCTCAGTTGTCCTCAGTGTGAAAAGATGGATCGCATACAATCATACAGTCATTGTTGGAAAGGGTTCAAATACACAAAAATTCTGAAAAACCAAAGAATTTGTGGGACCTGAAGGATTTTTCTAAAGAACAGCAGGCAGTTTAACTGTTCAGGACAAACAAGGGACTCATGAACAACTATCACTAAACAAAAAAAAAAAACAGCTGTGGATCATCATCAAGTGTATGTAAACTTTTGAATGGGGTCATTTTTATAAATTCAATTATTATTTTCTCTTGTGGACTATATATAAATGTATTTTATGTAAAATATCTCATTCAGGTCAGTATTAAATAAAAAATAACATGCATTTTTCTATTCCTATTATTTTGGTAAAATTTTGCAGATTCTGCAAGGTGTATGTAAACTTTTGAAATTGGAAATTTGATTATTGGGAAATTGATTTTTTTCTCTTGTTGTTTTCACAATATACAGTAAAAAAAAAAAAATAAATATATATATATATATATAAAATCAAATAAATGCAAATAGTTAATAATAAATTGACATTTATTTATTTAAACTTACAAATCCTTCTTGTTTCATTTATGACTGAGAAATATGCATCACATTAAATTTGTTAGTTTGCTAAAACTGTAATCCAAATGGATAGAAATTTTATATGCAGTTCAAATACATCAAACTTAAATTTGAGCCTAAATATTTAGTTGAGTGAACGGAGCAATCTCATTTGTCCAAAATTGCGTTTTACAGCTGCATGTCAAACAAGCAGAATATATGTTTATTTCTTTTTTTTTTTTTTTACATATCACTTTTTCGTTTCACTTCTCTAGCCCTAACTAGTGCCAGTGTGAAAACTTTGTATTAATGATTTATTTTCTAAACTTTTTTAACAGTATAACAGTATCATTTTATCATTCCTATTATAGTATTTATTGAAATTTTCTAATTTTTTTAGTCTTAGTCATTTTGTTATGTTTTTATTTATTCATTTATTTAGTGATTTTTGAACTTTCAACTTATTTATTTATTTATTTGATTATTTTTATTATATTAGTTTGTATTATTTTATTATATTTTAAATAAAATATTTCAATTAAAAAACATTTAGTAGTATTAGTATTATTATTATTATTTTATAAATCTAATTTTACCTATATGTAACATATATGTGACCCTGGACCACAAAACCAGTGAAAAGTAGTATGGGTATATTTGTAGCAATAGCCAAAAATACATTGTATGGGTCAAAATTATCTATTTTTATTTATGCCAAAAATCATTAGGAAATGAAGTAAAGATCATGTTCCATGAAGATATTTTGTAAATTTCCTACCGTAAATATATCAAAGCTTAATTTTTGATTAGTGATATGCATTGCTAAGAACTGCATTTGGACAACTTTAACAGCAATTTTCTCAATAATATGCACCTTCACACTCCAGATTTGCAAATTGTTGTATCTCAACCAAATATTGTCCTATCCTAACAAACCATACATCAATGGAAAACGTACTAACTCAGATGTATAAATCTCACTTTCAGAAAATTGACATATACGTTACCCCAGTTATATATCTTGTCTAGGATCAATGAAAAAACGTGTTGATATTATCACTTTCCTGAATATTTACATGCATCACAAATATATCATTCAGTGTTTTGTATAAAACATGTTTAAGATACAATTTGGGTTGCACGAGACGAACCTCAACAGATAATTACTGCCAGAAATTCACACGCTGTCGAACAAGACATCAACCGAAATCCACATCAACAGGAAGTAAGTGGAGTCTACGTGGGCGTACAGTGTGTTGGATTTTCTATCCGCGTTTTCTCAGTTGCTTTCTCCCCTTCCCGCTCCAGGAATGAAATGATTGGGACCTGGCTTTCCACAGAGCTTGATAAAAGACCCTTGTCAGGGAAGTTGGCAGCATTGTCATTGCACATTGTCATTTCAGGACTCGACCCACGAGATCGCTCTCGCCAGGGTAAGAAAGTACTCTGTCAGTTAATAGGGCTTCCCTCTGTTAAAGTTTATTTCATTATTTTATATTTTTGGGGGTGGGGGTACAGCTGGCTGATGGGACTTGGACATGGAATAGACATGCTAGATGGCAAGTTGGCATAAATACAGTCGATTTTTCTCCATCCGCGGAGGAAGGCAGCCAGACCGAGGCCTCATTACGCCACAGGTTAGATTAATCTCTCAACCTGTCCTTCCTTCTTTCTCCTACCCACATATACTCGTTCGCTCTCTTTCTCTCTCATACGCTCACGCAATTGCTATCTACCTTTCACATCCAATCTACTCCTCCATCTGTCCCTCCCGCCCCCCTGTCTCTCTCTCTTTCCCCTCCCGGTCTATTATTCGCTCACCTTCAACCTTGAGAGCGGATGGCGGTGTGGTTTACATCTCCGTATCCCCGAACGCGAGCGGCGGAGTCTAGTGGGGTTAGTGAAAATGAAAGAGGTAATGAAAAGACCTTAACTCACACGATGACTCGCACGACGTGTCGTGATTCTGGCAGGGGTCCTCATGTATAATTGCTTTTAAAAAACAATCAACATCTCATTAATCTTTGTGGTGCTTTCGTGACACGCTTCATGATGTGAGCGGCTTCCTGTGATGTACTTTAAAGAAGCCATGACATCAAAAACTCCAGATTTGTGGCCTTTAGTTCAAGTCTGTTAACTTTGTTAAGGCTGTAAGCCTTTGCTCTTACAAAGTGATTAAATTGAAGACAATTGTTTTTTTTCCGCCAGTTAATTTCAAGATTTGTCTTGATGTTATTGTTATTATTGTTTGTTTGTTTGTGTGCGTGTCTGTTGTAGTCCTTAATTGTATTGTTATTCATTTTATTTATTTCATTTTTTTAATGGAATACAAAAGAACTTTTATTATTGTTGATTATATATTGCTGTATTTATTTGTAGTTATTAAGTTTATTTAGTATATATTCATGTTATCATTTTATTAATAAGTTAATATATTGTTAATATATTAATTTGACATAATTAATATGAATAACATTAATAAATAATATATTTATATTATTGTTGTTGATGTTGTTTTTGAGATATTATTTTGTAATCATGTATTTGTAATTCATTTATTTTCATGGAATACAAAACATTTATTGTGTATATAGTGAAATTAACTTTCCGAGATTCAAAAAAATTCAAAATATTTTGTATTCATTATTTGTATTTTTTTTTTAATATGTATCTATTTATTTATTTATTTTCATGTTTTATAATCGTTGTTGGTATTTTTATTTATTCATTTATTTTTCATGGAATATGTATTAACATTTATTATTATTATTACTATTATTATTATTATTATTATTATTATTATTATTGTTGTTGTTGAGGTATTATTTTGTAATCATTTTGCATTTTATTTATGTATTTAATAGGCTCTCCTAAAACTTTTATCATTATTATCATATTTTATTTTTATAAATTGTATTTATGTTGTTTATAAAATGTTATTTATATTATTTTAATTATATTAATTCTGTTCTAATTTCATTCATAATAATTTATATCATTTATAATATTTTAATTTCTGAAATATATTTTTTTCAAAATAGGTATTGTTTTGTAAACATTTGTATTTTTTGTATTTTTATATGTCATGGAATACAAAACATTTATTGTTGTTGCTGTTTTTGCTATGTATTTTATAATCGTTATTTGTATTTTTATTTATTCATTTATTTTTCACAGAATATAACAGAACATTTATTATTGTTATTGTTGTTGTTGAGGTATTATTTTGTAATCATTGTGTATTTTATTTATGTTTTGTTTTATTTATGTATTTGTTTAATGGGGTCCTAAAACATTTATTTATTTATCTACTTATTTTTATTTCTGAGATTAAAATTTCTTTTTTTTTTTTTTTTTTCAAAATAGGTATTGTTTTGTAATTGTTATTTGTAAATGTATATTTTTATTTGTTCATTTTTTTTTTTCATGGAATACAAAGAACATTTATTATTGTTTTTGTTATTGTTATGTATTATTTTGTCATTGTTATTTGTATTTTAATTTATTCACTTATTTTTCTTGGAATACAAGAAGACATTATTATTATTATTATTATTATTATTATTATTATTATTATTATTAAATCATCATTTGTATTCATTTGAACTATATCACTGTTTTTAAATAAACATCTCAAAAAACTTTAGTGACTTTTCCAAGCATAGACTGGTTTTCTTTTGCAACTCTCTGATAAATATTAGAATATAAGAAAGTATATATATTATGTAATATATAAGAAAGTAAATATTATACTGCATTATCAGATCACGTCATAATTTATCTTTCATAACACTTGAGAAACTGTATGTTTAGTCCATTTATTTATTTGAAGTTGAGAATTCTTTGCCAAAAAAAAATCTTAAGATTTTTTTTCTATATGATCTAAACACTAATGAGGTAGAATGACCTTTTTGCTGGTTCCCAAGAGATTATAAATAATGTGTTATTTTGCACAGTGTTTGGATCTTATCAAATTTGTTGGGTGTTGTTCAGATATACCACATGATTAAAGCTTTTAAATATCATATTTCTAATCTTCTCTGCCACCGGTTAGAGAAGACGGGTTGGGGGGGATTTCATACATTTATGTATGACTATACACTTGCTTGTCTTCGGAGCAGATGGAAGTGCTAAATATTCAACATATGCCCAACATGGAAATTAATGTGAACCTTTTTGATCAGTTACCACCATCAGCCAGCGGTGATTTATCAGCCAACAAACTACATATTTATCACTATTTTTTACCTTCAGGTAAACTAGTGGACAGTCAGGAGTTACCATCATGCCTTAGTTTGTAACTTGCAAATACGTAAATGCTTATGATGTGCAAACATATAACAAGCCCATACATATACATGAACAAAAATGGGCCTAGTCTCACCTGAGGCCTAGTTTTGCTCACACGAATGCTTCCAACTTCGATGTTAATTAACAGGGTGACATGTGACCAAAAGGGTCTCATAAACTCATATTCAGTACCATAATTAGGCCTTTCGGAAATCATTGGACTTCTCGCTGATGTTTCATCCCATGACACAAGACCTTGGCGGATGCCCTCCGCAAGCAATATTCAGCAATGGAGGCACATCGATGATTCCAGATAAGAAAATGTTCTTCTGATATACAGATTATGACATTATCCCACTGATTTTAATTTAGATAGAATAAATATTCATAAAGATATTCATAGAGCAATCATGTATGAAGAATTAGGAAATTGAAGTCACTTCTGAGTTATTTTGTACATTTCATTGTAGTTTTATATTAGTTTAATCAGATCACATGGCTCAGATACCTAATATTGATCCGACGTTATTAATAATTCCATTTTGGCTTTCCTAAAAGATCCGAATTATCATAACGATGACTTGACTTTTCCACGCAACAGTTCACATCCTTTGGAAGACATATGGCTGCGTCACTCCCTGCTAAAATAAATACGACGCTGACCCAGAAATGTCAATAATGCACCAAAATGATCAGCACATTTAGTCAGACAACAGTAATGTGACACACTTAAGACGGGAAATGCGTTGTGAGTTCACGGGGTGTTTTGGAATTCCGTGAGAGTTCTCAAAGTCTTTGATGAAGTCGGATCCCCAAATGATTCCAGACAACATCTGTCCCTTCACTTTCCATTCCAGATAGTGTAACAAGCATATGGAATCTGTCTGAAGTTATTGTATTCTCTGAGAATACAATCCCAAAGCTTCCCACAAACCACCTTTATCTTAATGGACTGTTAAATCTTTCGGGAATTAAAGGTTCTTGTTCCAAAACCGATAATAAGAAAATGACATCTCTTACATAGTGGATACAGTAAAAACTACTTTTTAGAAGTATTTTGAACTTGTCAATGCTGTGAGACTAGATTTTCAATTACATAAAAGTGATGGATTTTGTGAGACACTACCACACGGGTTCTTTGCATTTATATTCACATTTGATAAACACAAAAAGTAGACTATAAGCAAAACTAATTTTCCTATTTTCCTATGGTGTACCAAGTCTGTAGCCATACGATAGATTTAAGTCTGGATATTATTTAGGTAGCATGATCAGATTATACTAATTCATAAGCGAACTGCTTATTATAACTTGCGAATTACGAATTACCAAGAGAGTGTGTTGCCAGAGCTCACCCCACCGTTTATTACGAGTTCTTACGATGCCAGATTCTAAATAATTCATTCGATTCACTGATTCAGCAAAAAAAAAAAAAAAGTCTGGAGCACGTTGGCGTGTTTTTAGAATTATTGCGATGCCAGATTCTCAAACCTTTTCAATGAATCAAATAATCCAAATCACTGAACTGGTCTGAATGATTCATTCGATTCACTGATTCAGCTACATTTATAAACACACCAGAAAAATGGTTATTTCTGTTAAAGACTAACTACATCGCTGTTTTTAAATAAACATCTCCAAAAACTTGACTTTTTCAAGCATAGAATGTTTTTCTTTTGCAACTGTATGATAAATCAGAAAGTAAATGTTTTTCTGGTGTGTTTATAAATGTAGCTGAATCACTGAATCGAATGAATCCTTCAGACCAGTGCAGTGATTTGGATTAGCTACTTGATTAATTGAAAAGATTCGAGAATCTGGCATCTTAAGACTTATAAAAACACGCCAACAAGCTCTGGGTGTTTTTTAGTTCCACCAATGAATCAAGTTAATCATTCAATGTGAAAGTGCCCACTTTAACTAATTTAAAAACAGCGATATAGTTAAAATAAATAAATGTCTTGAACACCTTTCTCGGAAATAAACGTTATGCTATATTATCGCATCATGTTGTCATTTCTTTCATAACACTTGAGAAAATATGTGCAAGGTTTTGTGCATTTTTTTTTTTAATTGAGACTTTGCCAAAAACAAACAAAAAATCTGTTTTTTTTTTTTTTTCTCTTTTAAATATGATCTAAACATTAATGAGGTAAAATGATCTTTTTGCTGGTTCCCAGATTCTCAAGTCTTTTCAGTGAAACAAATCATCCAATTCACTGAACGATTTAAATGATTCATTCGATTTTTCCAAAATGATACAGCTAAAAAAAAAACGGCCGGAGCACGTTGGCTTCAAATCACTGAACTGGTCTGAATGGTTCATTCGATTCAATGGTTCAGCTACATTTATAAACACACCAGAAAAACTTGTGTTTAACTATACCGCTGTATTTAAATAAACATCTCCAAAAACTTTAGTGACTTTTCCAAGCATAGAATTGTTTTCTTATATAAGTGTCTTTTAAATCAGAAAGAAAATGTTGGTGTGTTTATAACTGTAGCTGAATCAGTGAAGCGAATGAACAATTCAGACCAGGTCAGTAATTTGGATTATTTGATTCATTGAAAAGATTCGAGAATCTGGCATCGTAAGCATTCCAAAAACACGCCAACAAGCTCTGGCTGTTTTTAGCTGCATCAAAGAATCAAATGAATCATTCAGATCGGTTCAGTGAATTAGATTATTTGTTTATTTCAAAAGATTCAAAAATAAAAAAGATAATTTTACCTCATTAGTGTTCAGATATTTTAAAAAAAGCCATCTGATATATATATTTTTTTTTTTTCGGCAAAGAAGTGCCAACTTCAGATAATTACGAAACAGCAATATTAAAATAAATAAATGTCTTGAACAGCTTTCTCGGAAATAACCGTTACTATCATCACATCATGTTGTAATTTCTTTCATAACACTTGAGAAAATATGTGCAAAGTTTTGTGCATATTTATTTGAAATTGAGACTTTGCCAAAAACAAAACATAACAAAACAAAAAAATCAGATTTTTTAAAAATAAAAATCTAAACACTAATGGGGTAAAATTATCTTTTTGCTGGTTCCCAGATTCTCGAGTCTTTTCAATGAAACAAGTCATCCAATTCACTGAACCGATTTGTATGATTCATTCGATTCACTGATGCACCTAAAAAAAAAAAAAAAAAACAGCCGGAGCTCGTTGACGTGTTTTTAGAATTCTTACGATGCCAGATTCTTTAATCTTTTCACTGAAACAAATAATCCGAATCACTGAACTGGTCTGAATGGTTCATTTGATTCACTGATTCAGCTACATTTATAAACACACCAGAAAAATGGTTATTGCCGTGAAAGCTGTTCAAGGCATGGAAAAAGCTTAACCCGCGCTTTTCCACACACATGCGCACTCTTCAAAATAACAGTGAACACAAGAGAATGTTTAAATAGCGCGTGAACCGCGTTCATTGGATGAAATCCAGCTTTCATTTAATTTCATTTAAATCAAGCATAAGGAAAGCGCGCGGCGTTCGGGTTTTATGACGTTCAGAACGATGCTTTCTGCAAAGACCCTGAAAATGGAAGAGAGTCGACTTTAATTATATCGGAAAAAGAAAGCCATATGGGGTTAGAACGACATAAAGGTGAGTAGTTGACAAGTTTTTCCTTTTTTTGCGGTAAGCTAGCCTATTATTTTAAGGCAGGTTAACAGGCTTTGTGAAAAATTAGCTGAGATTTATTGGGAAAGGCTTCATTTTCGTCTGAATCCTTAAGCGGTTCTTATAAGGGCGAATTACTTAAAAGGCTTAGTCTGGGTCAAACATCTGTCACAGAATTTTCACCTCACCTTGCGTGCAGAAGTGTTTACCTCAACAAGTCTCAGCGCTGGGGCTCAAGTCTGTCATTTTGACGGCTCTTTGATCTGAGCGTAGCTGCAAATTTTAATACTTGATGCGCCATTAGATGAGGATGCGAAGGCGAATCTTCCATCTGAAATTAAAAACAGCCTCAGAATACTACCTCAATAATGCATTAGTGCCCTGATTTATCCAGCTGTAATGGAATATTTTGCCATGGGCTAACTGTCTTGGCCTCTTGAATATCTCCTGCCTCCAAAATATGCTCAGCTGTATGGGAGACACTGCTGCTCATTCCTTAGCTCATGAATAATGCTTGTGGGCATGATATATGCATACGGAACTTTGGAAATTGTAGCCCTCTGCATTAGAAACGATTATTTAAAGTTTACCACGATAAATTCTTAGCAGCTGACATTGAATGTCCATGTACATGTTTTTTTTTTTTTTTTCTGAAATTAATGTTTATTTAAAAAAAAAAAAAAAAAAATCTTTCTAGTGTTGCACCTGCTGAATTCATTCAACAGAAATGAAAGGAAAAACACATTTGGTTTTCTCTGATTGCTCAAGCTCCCCTGTGTTACACAACCAAATGAGCCAAGTCTCTTTAATCTAAGATTTGACATTCAGCGGTGCGCGAAAGTCACTGAACTTGAATCGCATTTGCATCTTTCTCATGATGGTTCAGATTAAAGAAACAAGATGATTGCGCAAGGTCCCCTGACAGTTTTTTTAGGCCTTATACCATCAGAATTAAAGGTAATCCTAAACTCGTGCTTCTGCGGATGTCCTCGTACATCAAAAGGTGTTTTGTATGACGAGAAATGCATTTGCATAAATAACAAACGAGCGAGCACATCGCAGATGCACAATGTTTTGGAATAATTTGAGAGAATATGGATTAAAGATGAGATCGTGAAATAAGCATCTGGAATTTGTTCATCTCTAGTCAAGATGTTAAATTTGGATTAGCTACAGATTGGTCATTACACCTGTGCAAAAGATGCGTTCTGTAACTTGTAAATCTTCGAAATGAACTGAGTTTGGTACAAGTGAAGCCAAATAAAGCTCAGTCATGAATCAGAATTGAACTCTCAAAAATGAAGCTTCTTTATTGGAATCCATGTTTCCATGAAGAATCTTTCCATTCCACAGAAGGTTCTTTTTAAAATGCTTTTCACAATGTGTTGGTGTGGGTCTACTGTGGAAATGCAGTGACATTTACTGAGCTCATGGACACCAGATTTCTCAGTAGGGATCTCTCATCAGTTGTCCATCCAGCATTCGGCACGTGTTTCTGTGGGATACCGCATGCTTCATCTCAGTTTCTGTGAACAGTGGATGTTATTTATGGACAGAAGCTGACATGAAACAACAGGGAATGACAGTTTAAAAGGATACTGCACAATCTGGCCAAATTCAAATATCAATGCAAAGGTCAATTAAGTTTGATTTTCCTCTTGCAGCTCATGCAAAATGACTCCACACGGACAGAAGAATTAATTAATGGAGCTTCGCAGATGGAGGCGTGTGTCCCGACCGATTGACCAGAAAGAGGCCGTAAAAAGTCTCTTTTGCGAGCGGTGTCAGCTCCACGGGAGAAAACACTCAGCATATTATTCCCTTCTGCAGGATGACTGAGCGTTTGATTCTATTCAATAACCCGGCACGGCCGAACAGTAGCCTGTAAATGTCAATATCCCCTGTAGGCTCCTGTGTTTGTGGTCAACAATCTGTCCTGCTGGTTCAGAACAAAATACCGAAATGCAAATAAACAAAACTGGTGAAACGAAACTTTTCAAAAAAAAAAAAAAATCAAAAGCCACTATAACACAGTGAGAGACAAAGAAAAAAATGAATCAACATGAATCAGTTTTGCTGCATTTTTATTAAGGAGAAGTTCACTTCCAGAACAAAAATGTACATATAATTTACTCCCTTGTCATCCAAGATGTTTGTGTCTTTCTTTCTTCAGTCGACTAGAAATGATGTTTCTTGAGGAAAAGATTTTAGGAATTATTTCCGTACACACTCTTAAAAATAAAGGTGCTTCACGATGCCATAGAAGAACCTTTTTTGTTTAAATGGTTCCATAAAGAACCTTTAACATCTGAAGAAACTTTCTGTTTCACAAAAGGTTCTTTGTAGCAAAAGAAGGTTCTTCAGTTTAAAAAAAAAAGGTAAGAAAGAGATGGTTCTTTAAAAGAACCTTTGACTAATTGGTTCTTTGTGGAACCAAAAATGGTTCTTCTATGGCATCGTTGTGAAGAACCTTTTAAAGCACCTTTTATTTTTAAGAGTGTAGTGAAGTTCAATGGTGCCCCCAAGTTTGAACTTCCAACATGCAGGTTAAACACAGCTTCTAATGGCTCTAAACGATCCCAGCCAAGGAAGAAGGGTTTTATCTAGTAAAACGATCTGTCATTTTCGAAACAAATTGACAATTTACATACTTTTTAACCTAAAACACTCATCTTGTCTAGGTCTGCGTGAACTGCGTTTTTTTTCCAGAGAAAATATGGTCAATACAGTTAGGGTATGCTGAAAAACTCCCATCTCGTTTTCTTCCCAACTTCAAAATCGTCCTACATCGCTGCAGAAATACCGACCCAGTGTTTACAAAGTGAACATGCAAAGAACATCAAACAGCTGCATTTAAACTGCATTTTTGAAGTTCAAACTCACGGGCACCATTGAAGTCCACTATATGGAGAGAAATCCTGGAACGTTTTCCACAAGAAACATAATTTCCTTACGACTGAAGTAAGAAAGACACGAACATCTTGGATGACAAGGGGGTTAGTACATTATCTGTAAATTTTTGTTCTGGAAGTGAACTTCTGCTTTAGCTGGCTCAAATTTTGAGCTGAGTTGGATACGCGTTGTACATCAGGATGAGAGATCTGTTTCTAGAATTGTGTGTAAATCCTGAAGCGCCTGCTGGACGTGGCCCTAGGACAAATAAGTAAGGGATAATCACAGACTTTCGGTCATTAACACTAAATAAACTCTGACAGGGTAATGAAGACTCTGGAGCAAAGTAGAGTAGCCACTTACTACCCAGCCACTTAGCAAATAAATAAATGATTACTACACATGAAATATTGATTGGAGCTGAAATAATGTTATCTTATATATAGATTAGCTGAAAGCTTCCAGTAAAACAGTCTGCGGTGTAGACAAATGTTGCTGCATATATGTGTGCTAATGTATAAAAGTATTCTTGTAGCTTTATAAAGTTACGGTTGAACCTCTGAAGTCACATGGACTATTTTAACAATGTCCTTACTGCCTTTCTCGGTCTTGAATGTGGTAGTTGCATTGCTGTCTATGCAGGGTCAGAAAGCTCTTGGATCTCATCAAAAATATCTTAATTTGTGCTGAAGATGAACAAAGGTCTCACGGGTTTAGAATGACATGAGGGTGAGTAATTAATCACAGATCTTTAATTTATGGATTAATAATAATTTGGTATCTCTCTAATTGTTTATCTACACCGTAAAGCTTTTAGGCCATAAAAATTGGCATGCTGAAATATATATATATATATATATATATATATAAAGCTGCATGTGGGTAGAACAGCTTGCCTTTTGTGGAAAGTAATGACATATTTGTGTACAGTGGAGGTGTGGTATTAACCTCAGAAAGCTGAAGAGGAGAGTTGTAGGATGTGCCATCAGCAGATCTGAGCTGTCAGAACCAATGTCTCAAACACAAGGCAACACATTACATTTTTAACAGTGGGAGTAAAAGAGGTGAATATTTCATCATCTTTTTCACTATTGCATTTTCTCCCTTTGTCATAGACTGGAAGCAAATGGTGTCAGAGCACATTAATAACAGAAAGTCATATGAAATAGAAGAACAATTAGGATCTTGGGTTGTATTGAAGTTGAAAGCAAGCTGTGTGCTGAAGAAGAACAATACATCGTTTTTCTAGGAATTATTTGCAGTGTGCAAATTAAAATCTATGCTTGTAAAAAAATCTTATAAATAAATAAATAGAATTACATACTGAAATTTAAGACACTGGATGTGTTTACATGCTCAAGTGGTGTTTTGTCGCATGACCTGTTGTATTTCTTTGATTCAACCCGTAAGACCGGCTGCCCTGATTCACACCTGTTAAATCATGAGGATATAAATAACACTCCTGAAATGGGTTTTTTTTCCTGCCCACTTTAATGTGTCCTCAGTATAACCCGAGTACAAACCCTACTCCTGCGGCTGAGAGCGCTGAATCACTACTTGACAAGCCACTGCACTTGCAATTTTGGAAAATACTTCAAAACTGAAATAGTCTCATGCTTGAAATATCTAAATACACTATGAATTGTGAATCCATTCACTTAGTAGTAGGCACATTTAATATTAATAAAGTAAAAGAGGTGTACCTATAAAAATAAAAACTATTTGCAAATACCTTGAAGGCGGTAATATTTCAGTTTGATTAAAATATAAACTGTTGCATGAAACTAAAGTTGTATTTTTACTCTTAACATCCTCACATTTATCTACAGCAGTGGTCTAATGACAGGACTACAAGCTTCATTTCTCCAGTGTAGTTTGGCAGCTGTGAGGGCAGATAAGTTTTGTAAAGTGACAGTGCTAATTCTGTGTAAACAGAGAAGAGTGAAGGTTAGTGTTCAGTGTCTCAAAAGCGAATCAAAGTTAGTTTATGGAGTTGAGTGGTGGTTAAAAATCTGAGCTGGCAAACTGGAAAGGGTGATCTGTGAACTGAAGAGCTCCCTAAATCCCACATCACCATTGTGCCCTTAAGCAAAGTGCTTAATTCTAGGTTTGCCCAAAGGGGACCGTCTCCATGTAGTAAGCGCAATGTAAGCCGCTTTGGATGAAAAGTATTTGCCAAGTAATGTCTGTCATTTTGAACGTTTTCACCATAAGCACCCTTGGAGAGATAAAACTAAATCATTGGTTCTCAACTGTTCAAGTATGTTTGATGCAGTCTAAGCATCTAGTCCCAAAACTGGCCATTTTGGAGCTCTGTGGATAAAACCAGCCAACCAAGCATATGGAATATTTATTTTGGAATTTATGTCTCAGTCACATTTTCTTGGGAAAAAAAAAAAAAAAAATCTATTTTATATTTTTACATTAACAATGTAATCAGTATTCTATTTATCAAAGCCAAGTATGAATCTCATGAAGTTAGTGTTTTTAAGGAGTTTACTATTATTCCAAAACAATAACTGAGGCAGTAACAATTTAAACAATATATTTTATTTGTGAACTTATGTTCAGCTATTCTTTTGAATAGTTAACCTTTAAATATTTTTTATTTATTTATTTTTTTTTTTTGGATTATCAGTCATCAGAACTCTGTAAATATTGGTCACAGACACTGACATTTGCATTAAATTTCACCAAGCTGATTATTCACTAAAAATTCCCACAGATCATGTTTTCATGCTATTTTAAGTTTTTTTTGACATAACAAAGTGGTTATATTTAAGTGTGTGAGTTGTTTACTTACTTTTTAAAATTAGTCTTCCCATTAACACCAACACCCATTAACAGAAGAGGTGGGATTTATCGTACAACCAATCACAGCCAAACATAACTGGTCATATCCAATCATATCGCGATGGAGGCATTGCCGTCTCTTACAGGACTTTCCCTCATTCATTCTCAATTACCCCCCACCAAACTCACAGCATGCTTTAGGGGGTCTGTTAAAACTCAATTGGCTTAGAGGAGGCAAGAAAGACAGACTCCCACTGTAACTTTACCTGCTGGTGTCTCTGTTGAACAATGTTTCTTTAGAAAAACTAGTGATTTATACACTTTCCAATGTTATATTTTTTAATATTAGTGTTGTTTCATTTTTGTGCAACAGATGTTTTTTGTCATCCAATATTTTAAGAAGGCACAGCAACCCTTGCCTCCTCGGAGGAAACGCCCCTGATATAGATATAGGTACATATACAGATGTAGATATATAGATCTAGGCATACTTTAAGAAATATCACACAAGCGAGAGTGTTGTTATTCCCAAATATCACCACATGCTGTTTCATTTCTGAGTAAAGTAGCATTTTTGGACAAATGTAAAGAAAGTGGCTTCATCCACAATTACTTATAGGCTAATCTTTAACACTTTTGCCATGAAACATTTGTTTGGATTGATCTGTTTTTACAGTGCACCTGAAATGCTTTTTCATAAGATAAATCGCAGGCAATTTTGCAAGAGGTAGGATTCAGTTCATGGCACTTCTCATTCATTTCTGTAGTATTCACAAACAAGGCCGCATTAACCATTGGGCTAGGCGGGGCTGAAGCCCCAGGGCCCGAGCAAGGAGGGGGCCCATGATTGGCTGTGGAGTAGATTGATTGGCCATAGGTAGCGCCGATCGCCAAAGCCCCACCAATTCCCCCCACATTAGCGCTATTAGGAGCTTTTCCATAAATTCCATGCATTACCATTAGAGATTAAAACTTTGCGTTTGAATTTGGTTTACAAATCCAATGCATTTATTCTATATTTTACTATTGAACGATGCATTCATCTCTCATTACTTCGTTATGGCATAATCTGGAAATGGTACGCAATAGAATTTATCTTCTTATCAAAGAGGCTATCTGAAAAAATGAGGAGAGAGGAAAACATGAGTTAGTCAAACTACCATCTAGGTTGTTTTACTAAAGCTGATGATGGTGTGAAAGTTGTGAAATAGCAAGTGGACCGGGCACATGGAGCAGATACAAACACAGCGCCATCGTTCTCACAGATTTAAGTTAAGTTTGATTATAAACGTGCTGGATGTATAGCCTATTGCTTTTTGTGTCTGAACAACGTATATTCGCTTATGGTTTGAGCGATAACCTGGTTGAAATATGTAAATCATTTTGCGCGTCATGATGTAGGCTAATCCTTTTATTTAAATACATATTAATCGTCGTGGTTTAAAACAAATGTAACTGTTCACGGACATGCCAGCAAGGCAGAATTAATTTTGGCAAATGCGCGCATTAAGATGATTTCAGCCTGATACGCACAGCGCGCACCTGCTCGTACAGCGCGTTCAAATACACATAGTTACGTGCCAGATTGCCTGTCTCCTCATCAACGTAGTCATTTGTGTCTTAAAAATGAACGTAGGTGTAGGGTGTAAGGTAAAGCATGTGTAGTAATAGGCTATATGAAATCTTGTCATTATATGATGAGATTTTAAAGGGATAGTTCACCCAAAAATAAAAATACTGTCATCATGTACTCACCCTCAAGTTGCTCTAAACCTGCATGAATTTCTTTGTTCTCCTCAACATTTATCGTCCCCACTGACTCAAATAGTGTTTTTTTTTTTCCATTCTATGAAGGGGGGTCCAGCAACTGTTTGTTTACCATTATTGTTTCAACTATATTTTTGCGTTCAACAGCAGAAGGAAACTCATACAGGTTTAGAACAACAACCGAATTTGTGTGGACTATTCCTCTAAAGCAGCCTAGATGCTGTTACCATTTGTGTCAAACATTAGAAAGAAATCACTCACTGTCCTTGACTAAATCACTAAATTACGTTTTTTTTCCTCCCATTCTATTATAAGTCGTGACTGTTTACTTGTCCTCAGTAAGCTTGTTTTTATTAGGCTTTTTTTTTTTTTGCAGACACCGGTTGTGCCAGAAGGGTTGTCATTTTTGCACGGATTGTGCTTGATATTTAATAATCATTTGAGACTTAGCAAACTGCCACTTCTAGTAGTAATGAAAAGTTTTACTCTGAACTATTTAATAATTAGTTAAAAAGAAATGTATACATGTATGATATTACGCAGTACCCCCATTAGACAAGTGGTTTGAAAAATGGATGGATGATTCAGCTGCAGGCCTCGCCATCTTCTGCCGAGATGCGGGGATTTATGTGGCATGACTCTCACAGTGTATTATGGGTATTCACCAGCTGAGTGTACATTGGTTGAACACTCGCTATTGAGGTGTATTATGATTGAATGAGTCTGCTCGATAACATTCACTACAAATGACTGTCACCTCAAATAGTGCTTTATTTATGGGTATAGGGGACAATTTTGGACCCAGACACATACTCTGACAGAAATTCAATGATGTCAAGGCTGTACTGTGATTGGTTAGCAAGACACATGTGATCCAAGTTGGCTGTTACGCTTTCTCCCATGTTAGAGCCTCAGACCATGGTATCTCTTAAAGAGCAGGCCAAATAGTATTTTAAAGTGTCCTAATATTGTGTTGGAGCCCCCTACAACAGATTTAAATGCATCTAAGGTCAGAAAACATTGTAATTTTCTCTGAATATACATTTATACATAGAGTCATTTCTCAGCGACTTAGAAACGATTAGTTCAATCAGTTTTGAGCGTAATGTCTGTAAACGCCTTCCTTCCATAACCCTACTCTGCTCTGATTGGTCAGCTGGCCAAGCCTGTTGTGATTGGTACAGAGGGGAGTACTCGAGCAAGTTAGCGAGCGCTGCCATCAGTGTTGCCAAGTCTGTGGTTGTTTTTGATGTCCGCAGATTGAAGCAACCCCAATAATGTCATATTTAGCCTCTGGGATGTGAATTTACCAGCGGAACCCGGACAAAAAAACGAAATTTTTGAATAGCAATTGGGTGGGTTCTGTTGTGAAAACCTGGCAACCCTGACTAGCATTGACAAAGCATGCACCAAAAACAATAACATAGTGCTTCAATCCATTTTTAAAATAATGACATTAAAACATTTGAACACTTATGCAAGCGGATCGTGCCCACAGTTTAGCTGCTAAACTGTTAACACTTAACAAAACAATAACGGTGGATACGTTAGCCGAGTGCTAACGTGACTAACTGATGAAAGAACATTTTGTAAACCAAAATATGTCTACATTATTAGAACATAATTAGAACAATGACAGTCTACATTAATCGACACATTCTTAGGAAATAGTGGGTTCACAGCGAATTATCAGAACTGTTTCAGTAAGACAGTAATATAGTGCTTTACCTGGAAACCTAAAGCTGCACTAGGTATACATAACATATTAGCACAAACATTTTGGTATTTTGAGCACTTAATTGAGAATGTACACATAACGTATCAGTTGTACATACAGGTTGTGGTTCGGTGACGCTTGTTAGTCCAAATAAAAAAGATTAGAACCCAACGAAGATAAAAGCCAAGATTAGAGAAGCAGTCGAGATTGCTGTGGTATAGTGGAAAAATTCATTAAACCACTGATTCTTCACATCATCATCTTTCAGCAATGAAAACAAAACAAACTCACTTCGACAGTGCAGAACACATTCACGGGCAGACGTTGTTTGCGGTCAGGTGGGGATTATGCTAATGTGTTACCTAGTGTTACAAAACTGTGGTTATTCTGCTGTGTTGTGTGTCTGTGTATCTGCTTTCTCATAAAGAAAAGCTACCGGATTGGCTCCTGCAAGCTGATTACTACAGTCCTCTGATTGGTCTAAAGACATTTAAAAGTCACGACATCACTTCCTCAGCAGTTTGGTTGCCATTTTGTAAACTGAGCATTGTGTTTTGTGTAGAGAGAGAATTGGGAGCCTAGAGTTCTGTTTGCTTGTTTGCTTATCTAGCTGCAAGTATCTTATCAATGATTTACCGGTGTATTAGACTTATTTGACTCGTTTGACGCTGATTTTTGGATTGCCCTCTAAATTTGATGTTTGACACATTCTTGTAAATACTGTAACTATTGAAATTGGGGGACAGTAGGGAGTCTGATGCCATTTCTTTTTTGAGCATTCTTTTGTTCTATGTTTTTGTGATAGGAAGTTAGGGAAGGGGATTGTATTTTATTTTTTCCTTTTTTTTTTTTTGAGTAGGTAAGGTAGACGTTTGAAAACCAGGATTTTTGTTTGTTTTTTTGGCCTTGTTAGCTCCCGAACCTAACCTCCCAATAAACATTTTTTGTAAAGAAAGTCTGTTGCCCTGGTTAGTCCTTTCATGTTGCGTCTCTTCCCTAGACTGGGCGTAACACTAGTGACATGTATCATAACAGGCAGAAGATTCGAAAATATGATGACTTGTTAAGGTGGCTCTGAGTCAACTCTTTCTCTTTTTAGAGATAATATCTTTGTTTATTATGCACTTTTTGAATTAACACATTTGCAGACTGTTTACACTGAAGAATAGCTACATTACAAACTGCAAAAAATATATATTTTTTGAAAACCCATATGACCTGCTCTTTAATAATAAGACCATATCTCATTGTGCATCCAGTGGACATTTTACTATCCCATAAGGCCACAAGAGAGGATTGTGAATGACAGTGAAACCACACATGTCGACAGATCACATGACAAAATGACGAATGCAGTACATACTTTTTGCAAAGTAAATAAAAAAAGTACCTAGAGAGTTTGCAATTTTTGGACTCAGCCAGTCACTTCTTTTGCTCCTGAATAAATGAGCATTTTTGAATGAATCAGTGAATCAATGATTCACTCATAAAGACAGTCACTTGTCGCCGCCTACTGGTGTAACAACTCTGTTAGTTCACAGACTGAAAGTTTCTGATTCATTCTTTTGGGCTAAACAGAATAATAACTGTACTTCCATGCCTCGATTACCTTGAATGTACAAAGTAGCTCTGAAAAGCATCTGCCAAAAATATAAATGTAAATGTGTCACTTTTTTTGTCATTCATCCCAGTTTTGCTGCTCTCTTTAGCACGCAGAATAAAATTGTGGTGCACGACCATCCAGCTCATTGCTTGTGAACGGTCAACGGGATTTGTTGTGAGAGTGTGGAACAAGCTTGTTTTATTAAAAAATAAATGTCATTATTATTATGCACATTTTATGTACATATTTGTATATTAGTATACATTTCCATCATATCGTGTAGCACAGTTTGAAAACCACTGAGCTAAACAAATACACACATACACATACAGGACACATATAGAATCATACATTAAGGGTGGAGGGGATGTTTGTCTAAGTACACTTGAATGGATATTTCTGAACACTTCACGAGAGTGTTGATACTAGCCGGTCCTCTGGGGCCATCCTCATGTCCCATCCAGCAGATCACATCTGCATCTGTCTCTATAAAACGAGGAGCCGAAAGTGATGTCTCTGATCACCCGGTGTGTGCGCCGCAGTGCCCATAAATAGAGTAGTAAATGTAATTACAGCGTGGATGGAGCGCAGGTGCCCGTGGTTTGGAGCGCGTATGTGCGCTCACAGGTCTCACCCATATGTCTTCACACAGATGTGTACTCTGTAGACACTCTGATATGACTGTTCCACAGAGACCTGTACTCCAGCTGGGGAGAGGTGTTGGCAGGTTTGTGTGCATGTGGAGGCTTTCACCGTCCCAAGCTGGTTGATTATTAATGCTGCAAAGTAGCTGCAGTAAACTTTGTTTATTTATTTATTTCCGTTTTTTTTTTTTTTCCATGTTACTTGGCTTTTTAATATGTGTGTTACAGGCATGATATTTTCGACTCAAAATTGTAAATCATGTGCATGAATATGCCATAATGAAAATCCTTTATCTAATTTGGTGTTCCTGGTCACAAATGACTGGCTTGTAAATCTCTCACTATTATCACTAAATCTTGGATTCAGTTATTTTATCAACTTGTTTTCTTTCAGTCAACAGATTGATTGCCTCACTGATCTGAGCTCATGCATGTCAAATTTCAAGTGAAAAAAAAAAAATTGTGGGAAATTTTGGCAGTATTCCCTCAGAAACTGAAGAGTATAAGCTTAGATCATTGAGGTCCTATGATCAATCAGTTCCAGTAAGAAATACTAAAGCTGTGTAATTGAATTAAACAAGTTGTTGAAAAAAAATTTTTTAGTTGGTAATAATATAGCATAAAGTGAAATGAATAAGTTTTAAGGTTTTTTGTTTGTTTGTTTTTTTGACTGAGAATACCACAAAAGTATAACAATCCATTTATTTATTTATTGTTGAATGCTGTTAGAGCAAAGCTGAAATTTCACTGTATTTTGAACTGTATTTTTAAATAAATGAATGCAGTCTTGGTGAGTATAAGCATAACCTTCATAAATTGTATAAATTGTCTTTCAAATTCTTTTATTAATACTGTCAAACCGTTAGCACAAAAAAAAAAACAAACAAACAAAAAAAAAAACGTATACATTATTTATACATATGTTAGTTGAGCATTTTTTTCTGAAATGCTTTAGTTGGACATTCATCTAATGCTTTTCAAATGTTACTTGTTTTAGAATGTTCAGAGAACAGAAAATGAAATGTTCCCTTAAAGGGACAGTTCACCTAAAAATGAAAATTACCACTTGATTTACTTACCCTCAAGCCATCCTAGGTGTATTTGACTTTCTTCTTTCAGACGAACGCAATCAGATTTATTAAAAAAAATGTTCCGGCTCTTCCAAGCTTAATAATGGCAGTGAATGGGTGTTGAGATTTTGAAGTCTAATAAATTGCATCCATCCATCATAAAAAGTGCTCCACATGACTCTGGGGGGTTAATAAAGTTCTCCTGAAGCAAAGTGATGCATTTATATAAGAAATGTAGGAGCAGTCAAAATTTTAGGAGCACCTGCTAATCAACAATCAAAAAAATCGATCAAAAATTAGCCTTCCTATTACGAGGTGATATTTGATTCCTTAAAATTATTTACAGGGGAATTTTGTTTTTACCTTTGTAATGACATTGTTCTAACTTTATTAAAAGTATATCATCTTTTATGTCATTTTTTTAAAATTATATTTTGAAAGCTTTTTAAAAGAGCAAGTAGAATAAGAATAAGTTACCAATCAAATGAAATCAGCATTAACAAAATTAATGTACTACAGAGGTGGCACAGAAGAACACAAAAGTGGCCTGTAGGTGTATTTTCGTATGTTTAATAAGGCTCAGAGGTGGCATGAGTGCAATCAAATTCATAAATTCATGTTGAGATTAATGTTTTAAATATAACATTTTGAATGCAGAAATATTAAATGATTACTGAAAAGATACTTTAAAAATAAAACTAAATCTGCCAGTAGGTGGTGACAACTCATTGATTTAATTACTCAATCACATCATTCATTTAATTCACTCAAACTGATGCTTCATTCAGGAATAAAGCAAGTGACTGTCTTTATAAATGGGACATTGAATCATTGACTCACTAGATTCGCTTAAAAATGCACCTTCGCTGGCGCCGATAGCCTTATGGACAGTGCGCCGATATACAGTGCCATCTAATATCTAATTTACAAACTCCCTTAAAAATCATTAAAAGCTGTCACTCATCTTAATCCATCGCAATCTCACAAAGTTTCATTATAATCAACAAAGCTCTCTACACTGCACAATGAATCTCTTATTTACACTCTCTCTACACTTTGTTTATGAAAGGATTTGTGAGATGACATTATTCAACGTTGCAAAAACACATAGAAACCTTTGAAGCGCCCCTCAACGTAAACACAAATATCCTGTTCGGGTCAGTTGCACATGGTGCTCCTAAATATTTTTTCATAGTCACACGCAG
Organism: Cirrhinus mrigala; assembly: GCA_036247105.1. Classification (NCBI taxonomy): domain Eukaryota; kingdom Metazoa; phylum Chordata; class Actinopteri; order Cypriniformes; family Cyprinidae; genus Cirrhinus; species Cirrhinus mrigala. The sequence continues at coordinate 12,928,037 of CM070007.1, read as the reverse complement.
TAGTTTTCAGTCGCAAGTAACATTTAAAAATTTCGATGTTTTGAACATTAGACCATTCAAAAATAATGTTTGCATAACATAATGAAAACATGACCAAAACCTTTTTTTGTTATCTGGCTGAGTGAAACACACTGAAGTGTGTTAGTGGCACATGTACGGGATAGCATGATTGCGAACTTCTGCAAACTTCTGCAAAGATGTTGCATCAGTCCTCATTGGTACAGAAAGGCACGACTGCACAAAAGATCATCTGCACTTCTTGCCTTTCCATCCTGTATCTTTTAGGTTCTCCTGTTTTCGTAGGTGTTGCGAATAAACCTCAGGGAAGCATCACGACCACTGTTGTGACATAAACAGGCATCCCAGCATGCTCAGCTAATGAGTATGCAGGCTCTGTCCCCTTCTCTCTCTCTCTCTCTCAGACACACACACAAGCTCTTTGCGATCAGTCTGTGACATGAAGCGTGGACAAAGTCCTGGAAGACTGCTGGAACTCTCAACTATACTGTCTACACCTGCTGTGGAGTGCTTTTCTTACACTGTAAAGGTACATCAAAATTAATCATCTCTGAGGCAGCTCACCTTTCAGAAGTGTAGGTTTGGGAAATTCATCAAGGATGCATTAAACTGATCAAAAATGACAGTGAAGACATATACGTATTTATCAAACAATCCTGGAAAAAAAAAATCAGCAAAATGTTAGGCTAAGCTTTGCTCATTCCTTTTTTCTGCATAACACAAAATAATATTTTTGAATTAATATTGTGCATACACAATACATTTTCTTGTACAAATATAAAAATTTCAATTGAATTTCAATTTAAAAAGAAAAATCTTTTGTGTTCCAAATAGTCATACAGGTTTTGAATGTCTTAAGGTTTAGTAAATGATGACAAAAATTCATTGTTTGCTTTATAATAAATTTGCATATGCAGTGGGACCAAGGGGAGTTATTCCCCGGCGTATTCCCAAAATATGCACCTCATAAAACCCAGTGTTTGGTTTTACTTTGAGTTCCATTAGGCTTAAATGTCACATATTTCTTTATAGCGCTAATTTTCCAGCATTGGTCCCTTAAGACATATTTTTGCACCGTGCCCGCTGAAACCTCGTTCCTCCTCCACCGATTTATTTCCCCGGCAAGCTGATGTTTTACATGTGGAGTGTTGTGTCCGGCTGACCATGACTTTCTCTTCATTGTGAATGCAGGCAGGAAGTACTGATGCATGAAGCCTCCGCTCCTATAAGGATGAGTCCCTCAGAGCATCTGTTATGAGATTATAAATGAGGCAGCCAGTGCCACAAGGACAGAGGAACTACTGATGGACTTTTGATCAAACCAGTCAACACCAACACATGGAGGCGTCTGCTGTCCGGGTGAAGAGAGAGAGAGAGAGAGTAGCAAAGAAACTGATCTGTTGTGGTTATTTTAATGATATCCAGTCAAATAAAAGATTATTGTCAATCAGACATGGCTATATGCCACAAACTACAGTTCCTCAAACAGATCCTAGTGTGTACATTTATATAAAACTCTGTGGAACACAAAGAAAGAATGCTATGCAAGTTTGTAACGGCATGAAGGCAAGTAAATTACGTCAGAATTTTTCTTTAAGCTTAAATCATGTAGAAAAAAAAAATGAATTTTTCCATGCAGGTCTAGCTAATATATGAAAAACACAATTGACTACAGCATCCTATTTCAAATTCATATGTTTAATTTATTTGTAAGATTTTTAATCACCAAGGCTGCATCAGTTTGCTCAATGAGTAAAAACAGTTAAACTGTTTCTATTTTAATCAATGTTGTAAACTCTTTTTGTTGCCAATTATGTATTTATTTATTTATCTGAAAACCATGCTACATTTTTTTCAGGATATATGCTGGTTCTAGTAAAAAAAATAGTAATATCGTTTCTATGTTATAAATGTTGAAAACAGTTTTTGCTGCCTATCATTTTTTTTTTTTTTTTTTTTGTGAAAACCATGATACATTTTTTCATGAGTTTCTGGTGAATAGAAAGGCCAAAAGAACAGCATTTATTTAAAATATAATTCTGTAACAGTATACATTTTGTCACCTTTGATCAATTTAATACGGTAAAGCATAATGGCTACTGTTTATTTTTTTCTTTAATACGACAAATGAATGTTGTTGTTTTTTCCACATACAGATTAAGTTCTACAAAAAAAAAAAAAAAAAAAAAAAAAAGTACAAGTAGGGCACAATGCAGTGGTAATAAAATTAAAAAAAAAATATATTGATTTTATTTATACATTTTATTATAACATTTACATTTGTTATACTACAAATTTAGTTACAAATTGAAATGGGCTTGTGCAATTTCACACGCACAGGTACTATTTAGTTTCTTAATAAAGACCTTAAACAAAGAGTTTAGCATCACATATTTTAGTCAACTTGCATAGCTTTAGTTATTTACAAACCAAGCGCCTAACAGACACATTGATTTTCCAGAGCTGAAACATCAAAACAACATAATCACATTTAGTAGATGTTTAAACCTTTTTCATTTATTTTACATTAAAGCTCTCAACTCAGACAAAACCGTTTATTGGCTCTCCTATGTTTCGTTCTGGCTGTTGTTAACGACAATGTATATTTGATCTGCTTCAAAATGAGATATTACTAAAACTCAGTACAGCGCTGTTGACAAAACAATAAATCATCAGGGATAATCAGCCCTGAGATGAAAAGAAGGTCCTGATGAACTGACCCTAGACCAGTCTTCACTACTCAGAGTCAGACTGAACGATTTGGAAATCCACAGAAAACCATCAGAACTAATCACAGATCAGAGGAAGTGAGCACTTTCACCACATTTCCCATCTACAGAGTGAATTTTCTCTATCAAATCTAACTTTTTATGCTTTCTCTCTCCTTCTGGTATTGATCAGAAAGGAGGCAGGTGACAGCTAAAATAATGCTTTTTTGAGGCTTGAGCGAGTGTTTCAAAAGAGATGAATTACACAGTGGGTTATAAATGTCCCACAGAGCTCCTGTTGGGTCCCACCCGGAACAATCTATTTGTAGAATGTCAGGAAAAAAATTGGGGATATAAATCTTTGGTTAGTAAATAGCAAATCGGGAATAATCATTGAAGTGAATCTGTTTTTGATGGGGGTGGCACAGGGGGGTTTTAGAGCTTTTGGATTTCATTTGTTACTAACAACATGATTGGTAAGAGCCCTAGCCAAACAGTTGATCACATGGCACACTCAGGTATGCATCTGATCGGATATAATTAATATTTCAGGCAATTAGAAGAGCATAATAAACAGATGTCTACTCAGAGCCTTATGATGATAAAAAAAATAAATAAATAAAATGCAAGAATTTGGCACTTGCATTTTTTGAAAATTTTCGTGAACAGACGATATTGTTGTCAAAACGATCCCATTCACACCGATTCATAAACTACAATGTTGCATGATGCATTTCAGGCCAGTAGTTGCCGCCGTTTGTAAAGAAACACTAACGGTATAGTTTTCAAAAACTTACACTTTGAAACCAGTTTTTAAAAGTTTCAGGCACCAAAATTCCATTGTCATGTAAATTAATGGCCAAAATACAAAAGATTTTTTCATTTTTAGTTGAAAAGTCAAAAAACTAATTCTTGCAAATTATAATTTATCTGGGAACCCCGAGTATTAAGACTTGTATGGCTTAATATAACAAATTATTACTCTTATTGAAATATGTAGTAAAAAAAAAAAAAAAAAAAAAAAACATGAAATTTTTGTTATTTAAATAAATCCACAATTTTATACACATTTTGAACTATATGGGGGCGCCATTATTTCGATGACATCAAATGGTTGCAATCGGTGAGCTACTGGTGCTACCTGTTGCTATTTTTTCACTGCAACTCGGAAAATAAAATACTGATATGATGCCACATTGTGAGGCTTTTGGTTGTAATTTGCAGTCGAAGGGCAACAAGAGAAGCAATGCAAGTCTTCACAGCTTTCTTATCAATAAGAAGAGGAGAAAAGAATGGGAAGATGCCTGTAGACGAATAAAACTTGAGACCTGCGTCTTTGTTCTCTTCACTTTAGCCTTGACGTTTTTTGAGGCTTTTAGTAGACCACATCTACTGAAAGAGCTGACAAGAAATGCTGCCATCCTAGCAGGGTGTAACCTAGCAAGTTTCTCAGCACGGATTTCACTCGGATTTCAGACTCCTTTGATGTTACAGTATTTTGTTTAAGGCTACACTTATATCCATCGCCACTTGTAAGCTCTTTCAGTAGCTGTGCTCACTGTATCAGTATTTTATTTACAGAGTTGTGTTGTAGTAAAAATAGAAACAGGTGCCAGTAGCTCACGAATTACAACCATTTCATGTCATCGAAATAACGGCACCCCCCCCTTAGACCAAAATATGTATAAAACGAAGTGGATTTTTAAAATAAAGTAAATCTTTCATTGGTTTTCTACTACACAGCCAAAACATTTCCTGTCAGCTGGGTTTGCTTAAGCTTAATTGTCAACATATTAAACAGCTATATCTATTGTTTTACTTTTTTTTTTCTTTGTTAAGCGCTTTTCTTAAAAAGTGTGCTTGCTGTATTGTCAAAATAAATGCAACTTAGTTTTGAATGTGATGAAAATTATTATTCATTATTTCGGGGTCTATACTGTATAACTACAAACTTTTTGCATTTTATCAACTTTGAAGTTTGTTTAATTTTCAGACCTACGTTACATTTGCAACACACAACATCAGAAATAGCTTTTAAATGAGTGTTGGCGTCTTTGTTACCTCAGTTTCTGCCTCCGCACAGTCAGCAGTCGCTGAGGGTTCACTCTAATATGTGATCGGCAGCAATTACACGTGTCTCCCCTGATGCAGAGCTAATGGGACTGGATGAGACCCAGTCCAGCTCCTCTGCTTGATCGGAAATCAATTTCACTTTTACAGCCCTACATAAATTCAAATACAGCGAGCCAGGACTGCTGAGAAGATACTCAAGCATAATGTCATTGGCGAGAACCATGAAATATTTCAAGACACCTCTGGAGCTGGCTGTATTTATTATTCTAACGGAAAAATAAGGCATAAAACATAAACTGAGGCGAGCTATACCGCACGGATGAGTCCTATTATAAGAGCCGACTGGGAAATAATCAGCTGAATGCTCCGGCACAATGTCATTTCACTTTACATTGGCGCATATCCAATTTGGTGGTGGCGCATATAAAATGTATTATATAAATCATTAGCTGTCATTTAGTCTGATTCGTTAACTGCGCATGTACACACACACACACAACTATGTGCAGACACTTCTTAGTCATTGGTAAGTTCACACTTTAAATTTATTGTAAATGAGTGGAATTCACTACTTAGTGAATCATCGAATCATTCATTCAACGGATTCGTAACGAACACTGAATCATTCAGGAATCAAGCGGTTCGTTCCCTGTAGTGATGGGAAGTTCGGATCATTTTACCGACTCGGACCTTTGAATCTCGTTCAGCAAAATGAACGAATCTTTTTTCTCGAGTCATTTCGTTCATTTTAGCAAAATTTAATTTAAATGTTACGTGTTGCCTCCCTAACACATCGACTGCTTACACAACCGTTGATCACTACAAACAAGACAAAACTATAATGCTATAAGAAATAGAAAATATTAATTCATTGTTTACCTGGGTCTTTAGTCTAAGATTAGCTCACCTCGCCTCTTCTCTGACAAGTTATCGGGTTTGAGTCGTTCGTTCATCACGTGACAGCCCAATAAGCTTAACCAATGCAGTGTGAGCCGGAAAAATAATTGATTAGTTCATATCTCGAGTCTTCGGGTTTGAGTCGTTCGTTCATCACGTGACAGCTCCATAAGATGAACGAACAACTCCAAAAACCTGAAGACTCGAAACAGGTGAACTAATTCCACTACAGAACCAAATAGGATGTTGCACATGCACGACTGAACGAATCACTCCCCGAGACGACTCGCTCGTCCCGAGTCACATTAAAGATTCGTTCAAAATGAACGAATCGTTCAAGAACGACCCACCACTAGTTCACTGATTCATTTAGAAACGCCTGCGTGGAGATAAACAACAAATTGCTCTCACGTTGTTTGGAACTGTTTTCGCTGGCAAAACAAATAAAATAACTGTCCATTTTGTGTCTAAAAAAGGTAAGTAGCTGATTTATTGACCAATACTATTGATCTGAATATATAACAGGTGTTTGTTTACCTTCGGTTGAATCGCGCAGTCTCTCAGCACACTTTGTGTGGTAATGTTTAATTATTAATACAGTCTGGATTAATAAGCTGTTGATTATCTTAAGTCTATGCAGTTTTGAATGTGTTTCAACTCGTTTTGAGAGTGAGACGGTAAAACGAGGGCGTGCGGAAATCCCTTATATAGAAATGGTTTCAGCTTGTGCTAATTACTAAGGCACATGCCCCCTCATTTAAAAAATGTTTAGAATAAACCAAATTAGTTAGTGTTAGAACAAGGATAAGAACAAATTCATTGTAAATGAATTGAAATGAAATATTGAGAATCCTTTCCAGTAAGTACAAAATTTGTTCACACTCATTACTGTATGTGACCTAAATGACTGGGGACAAAGTTTAACTGGAAATTCATGTTAAGGACCGCTCAACAAGTAGTTCATTAAAAAAAGTTAAAATAAGAACTCGCAAGGGCGTTAAAATTCATGGCTTTGAACATAAAACTCTGTTTAATTAATTATTAGACACAACCTTTACTTCTGGCGCATCTAGCTATAAGTTGTGCCGATCTTAAATGGTCCAAGGAGATATTTTTTCACACCACTGCTATCCAACAAGGATTTTTTTTTTTTTTTTTAAGCAGCAGATTGGGGACCAGCCTTGTGATAAATGCCACATTTAATGCTTGGGGAAAAATGATGGGCAGTGATAATTTCACTTCTGTAATGTTTGACCTGCTTGCAGTGCTGCATGGTGGAGTGATGGATGTTTTTTGCATCCATCAGCCTGGTTATAGTGGTCGTAATGAGGAACCGTTGAAATACTACAGAGACGCCAGGGTTCAGGGGCTTGGCTTCCTGAGACTTCCTTAGCGTAGCTTCTTATGACTTTACAAAACACAAGAGATGTGCTGCAAAATGCAGATTTAACAAAGTGGTGAATTGCCAGTGAGATGTACAAGCAGTTTTGTCTCAGGGGTTTTTAGGTGGGTGTAGCTAATTACATTGCTAATAAATGGCAAGCTTTATTTTTTCATAGGCAGCTGGCCAGGCGGCTCATTAAGGAGTGTTAATAAATGGGCCAGCAGTTCCTTTAGCAAGAAATGCATCTATAGTCCTTTAAGTCCAAAACCTCTTTTGAGTAAGAATCATTGACTGTAGATGTAAGTTCACTTCCTGAATAAAAATTTCCTAATAATTTACCTACCAATGTGATCCAAAATGTTCATGTCTTTCTTTCTTCAGTCAAAAAGAAATTAAGGTTTTTGAGGAAAACATTCCAGGATTTTTCTCCATTTAGTGGACCTGCATGTTGGTTTCAAACATCTAGTTCAAAACTGTCCTAGATTAGAAAATATTGAGTGAATTATGTCCTTCAAACTACAGTTGATGGAAATACTGCTTTGAACCTTGCATAGTTGCACCTTTGAAAATTTTGGATTTACCAAGACCTTTAATTTAACAGGGAAGCATTTAATTGATCAAAAGTGCTGGTAAAATCTTTTACATAGTTATATAAGATTTCTAATTTATATAAATGTTCTTTTTAACTATATTTATTAAAGAATCTTTAAAGAAATAAGATATATTAAGCAGCACAACTGCTTTTATTTATAACTTTGATTATCAATAACATTGCTAATAGTAAGATCTTTTTGAGCACCAAATTAGCATATTAGAATGTTTTCTAATGAAACAATGACTGTATGATTTTGAGATCCATCTTTTCACACTGAGGACTATTACAGAAGGTTCAGATGCTCACTGATGCTCCAGAAGCAACAACAATGCATTAAGAGCCGGGGGTAAAAACTTTTGAACAGAATGAAGATGTGTACATGTCTGATATCACTAATAATTCACTAATATCACTAATAATTTTGGGTCTTCAGGTCTTTGTCATCAAATATTCATCCTTCTGCTAAAAACTTAGGTGTGATTTTTGACGCTGATTTGAATTTTGAAAAACAGATAAGTGCTGTGGTGAAGAGCAGTTTCTTTCAGTTAAGGCAAATAGCCAAATTAAAATCTATGCTCTCGTTTAAGGATCTGGAGATAGTTATTCACTCCTTCATCACTTCCAGACTTGATTATTGCAGTGCGCTTCATATGGGTCTCAGTTTTTCAGCGCTGAATCGTCTGCAGTTGGTCCAGAACGCAGCCGCGAGACTGCTGATGGGTACTAAGAGGAGAGACAGCATTGGCTACCGGTGCAGCATAGGATAAATTTTAAGATATTATTATATGTGTATAAAGCAGTAAATGGTCTAGCCACATCGTACTTGTCCAAACTTCTTAGTTATTGGCAACCTTGTGCTCTCTCAGATCCTCGGAAAAACTTTTCTTTATTTGTTCCTCGCTCTGCCCTAAAATTGAAGGAAGATTGGGCTTTTTCTGTAGTCGGTCCTAGACTATGGAACACCATACCTCTGGACATTAGATCTGCGCCTTCTCTCCATGTTTTTAAATCCCGACTGAAGACGTATCTGTACTCCTTGGCTTTTGAATAATGTATGTTTGAATCTATGTTTCTGTGTATTGATTACCTGGTTTTGTGTGTTGTTGTGTTTTTTTTTTTTTTTTTTTTTTTTTTTTTTTTAAATCCTTTTACTTTATATTTTTGATATATGTACAGCACTTTGGTACACACTAGCTGTTTTTAAATGTGCTATAGAAATAAATTGACCTTGATCTTGACATGTTTCCTATTTTGCCTAAATATAATTTTTTTTTTTTCATTTACTACTGCCCTTCAGAAGCTACAGCAGAAGACAAAATAAGGTAAATAATCAAATATACAAAAATGCTGAAAAACCAAAGAATTTGTGGGACCTGAAGAATTTTTCGGAAGAACAACGGAGAGTTTAACTGTTCAGGACAAACAAGAGACTCATGAACAACTATGACTAAACTATGAAAAAAAAAAAAAGCGCTGTGGAGAATCAAGTGTATGTAAACTTTTGAACGGAGTCATTTTTATAAATTCAACTAATATTTTCTCGTTTGGACTATATGTAAATGTCTTCTATGTGAAATATCTTGTTCAGGTCAGTGCTAAATAAAAAATAACATGCATTTTGTAGATTCTGCAAGGTATATGTAAACTTATGGTTTCAACTGTATATATTTAAATTTTTATTTCTACATTTAATATTTTTTTAAACAGTAGCCAGTAGCAAAAGTCTAAATTTCTAATTGAAAGTTTAACAATTTAAAGGGATCGTTCACCCAAAAATAAACATTACCAAATGATTTACTCACCCTCAAGCCATCCTGGGTGTATACAGGCCTGGCGTCAAGGCGGGGGGGGGGGGTTGGGGGGGCTTGGGGGGGCTTGGGGGCTTGGGGGGCTCAGCCCCCCCCATGATGCCATGAAGCCCCCCCGCAATGATCTGAAAGACCGACCCCTTTACCTTCGGAATACGATTTTAAACGCGAAAGGTTAATTGAATGCGATTTCAACCGAAGGGTATTGCTCCGATCTGATCTGTACCACCTCAGATTCTATTTGACCCACTCCAGCCCCCCCAAAACTTGTTGATTTTAACCATTCGATGCGGACAATAACTGGTGTATTTAAACTTTAACTGCTAAATTCCAATGTGCTTTTGCGCCTTCTCTGGCGCTGAGCCAAATAGACGCACTCAATGCTTTTAGCCTATATGACAACCATTCAGTGTTTTGTCACATAAAAATAATGTTTTAGACATTTAAATGAATTACTAGCAAAAAAATACATTTGTTAAATACACACTGATGTTTGTGAGTTTGTTAATGCACTGGTGTGTGAGAAAAGCGGCAGTAATCCATTCATCTAAAATCTGACAACGCATTTTATTCATATATAATACCCTGATACACCCCACCCCACCCCACCCCGTAACCCCCTGAGAATCATACAGGCCCCCCGGGTTGCGTGTCCTGGTGCTGGGACTGGGTGTATATGAGTTTCTTCTTTCAGATAAATACATTCAGAATTATGCTAAAAAAATGTCCTGGCTCTTCCAAGCTTTATAATGGCAGTGAATGGCTGTTGAAATTTTGAAGTCCAATAAAGTGCATCCATCCATCATTAAAAGTAGTCCAAATGGCTCCTCTGGGTTAATATAGACCTTCCAAAGAGAATCGATTAACTTTATAAAATTTCTAGTGTGGAGCACTTTTTATGATGGATGGACGCACTTTACTTTGCTTAAAAATCTCACCTATTCACTGCCATTATAAAGCTTGAAAGAGCCAGGACATTTTTAAATATAAGTCCGATTGTATTTGTCTGAAAGAAGAAAGTCATATACACCTAGGATGGCTCGAGGGTGAGTAAATCATGAGGTAGTTTTAATTGTAATGGGGTAATTTTAATTTCTTTAACTTGTCAGTTCAATAAGATAACAAAATATTATTTTGTATATTTCTAAAAGGTAACATTGAAGCTTTTAATATTTAAAGTCACGATCTAAATCAGCCAGGTAACATTTGCAGCTGCAATCCTACGGTCTTAACAGATCACACTCCTGTCTGATATATATTAAAAGTTTATCCTTCTGTCAACGCAAACACTGCACTTAGCTTGCTTAGCCTTTGTTGCTGGGGAAGCTAAAATGTGTGCCAGTGCTGGAAAACGGAGAGGTCTCTCTATCGTTCGTTGTTTCCCTCTCTCTCTCTCTTTTTGCTGATGTGAAACAGGTCTTTCTGGCATTCCTCCTACAACATTAATTAATACTCCTGCTCGTGATGGATCGCTCCCGCTTTAGCCCATTCATCACTTCCTGTATGAGGCTACGACTCAAAGCTAGCTGGCTCCAGCTCTGTTCCTTCTCTCCGATCTGACAAACACTTTCATATTTTCTGTGATATTGCTGTAAAATCACGAACAGAGAGAGCTGCTCTTAAGCTCCTCGAGTCAAACCTGTTAGTTAGCATTATACAGATTAATCTTGAGCATTAGCGCTCATTCATCACAGCTTGTCGTGACATTGCAGGCTTTTGAGATGCCATAAATCAACGCCGGGTTTTTCCCATTGCTTAATGTTTTGACTGCTTCTGCGTTACGGAGGATGATAAAATAACTCAAAAGTGTTGTAAAAGCAACAGTGTTAGCAACATCGGATTTACTGCTTCCAAAACCTGTCAAAGTGTCTGTCCATCTCTTGGGCTTTTTATATGTGGCTCTTTAAACTCAACGGCGTTGCCTCTAACCTTCGGCAAAATGAAGCCCTGCACTTTAATTACAGGCCAGGAAAGGCTCTGCTAATGATTAGCTGTTAGCACTGACACCCTAATATAGATCTTTCTCTCCTCAGAGACTAGAAGGTGATGCATTGGCCCGCTTGGTTCGTAGAGACCCACACCTGCCAAGCGAAAACAGACCTAACGTAAATTAATATGCAGAGATGGCAGTCACTGCAGGCTCTCTCACTAGTCTGGATAACAGGGGTGTGTCACCGATGCGCTTCAACAAGATGAAACATTTTATTGAGGTGTGGGATGATTTAGGGGCCGCCGAGGGCCTGAGGAGCTGTAATGTTACAGTTTAAGAGGTGAAAACGATCTGAGGATTTTGACGGAAAGAGGATGTCATTGATTTCATCGTTTGCAGGTATGGTGTCTATGATCAAAAAAAAAGAAACAAAATATAAAATAAAACATAAAAAAAAGAAAAATGTAACACTTGGTTAATGTGAAAAAATTGTAATAATATTTTAAAATGATGATTATTATTATTATAATTACTACTACTATATATATAATTTTACGCTCTTAAAAAATGCTGGGTTAAAAACAACCCAACTTGGGTTATTTGGGAACCCCTGGGTTAAAAACAACCCAATATTGGACAGAACACATGCTGGGTTATTTTGACCCAGCCGGTTGAGTTAAATGTTTTTACCAAACATCAAAAATGTTGGGTTATTTTTTTTAAGTCAGCTATTGTTTTAAAAATTATTATATTACTGGTTTAAAATGGACTGGAACTTATAAAAACACACAGAATTACAAGAGGCAACAGCAATAATCAAAAAATGAACATTTATGATTAAGCAATTAATCCATCCAATTAATCCATTTTCATTAAGCATGGACAAAATACAAGACAAATTTAATTTAATTGGGTGAATACAGCATAGTATTACATACATTTAAACTCGTTTAACACTTTTTTTTAAACGTAACATTTAAAAGTATAATTTTAATTTTAGTGTATTCATCCGTTTTCTGTAATTGCTTTTTACCAAAATAGCGCTAATTCTCATGCCAGTGTGTTGCCGAAATCTGAGCCGGTGAAGGGATGCTGTTTGCCGGGTTAACTGTGAACTTCCGACCTCGCATTTCACTCATAGCTGAAAGATGCCATGACTGACTTCAAAAACTGCCCATAAACAAACAGTGTTGACATTAGAGAACATATTTTAAGATTAAACTCATTACAGTAACGAATAAAATCCATTTATTTTATTCAAGTCAAAAGGTGTTTCCTTCCTGTGAAACAACCGCTGCTGACGCAGCTGACTGACATCTCGTCCATGTGTTGCGTTGTGTAAAATAATGCAATTTACAGGACAGTAAAGACTTGGTAAAATGTATACAAATCTTTATTTCGTTGAAGAAGTGCAAATCGTCCTGTAGAGGACTCAAAAAGCCTATGACTGACTGTAACTCAGCAGCTGAGTTGTTTCATCAGAGACAGGCTCAACCCAGCGGTTCAGTAGAAAAAAATAACCCAGCATCTGCGTAAAAAAATATTAAAAATAACCCAATAAAAAAACCCAACAAGTTGAACCCAGCATTTGGTTTAAAAAAATAAAAATAACCCAGCACCTGGGTAAAAATATTAAAAATAACCCAATAAAATGATCCAATGGGCTGAGCCCAGCATTTTTAGAGTGTAAGTGCTAAAAAGTGACTTTTTCATGTGGTCTTTCCTAGAATGGTGAAGCTCCTATGAATATTATTTTAGCTTGTTAGCCTGATTGTCATGTTATTTACAAGCTCAAACTGTTTTGCATCAGTCTTATTACCTGCTACATTACTTTCTAGCCAAGCATTCTGTAACTATAGAACAAGAAAAGATAAAATGAGCAGGTGTCTGAAGTGGAGAACGGATTGTTAACTCTGGATGCTTGCTCTGTCTCTTACCTCAGATGACTCTTGTCCCAACTGCACCCCCTCGGTTCACATGGTATTATGCAGCCGCTCAGCATCCAGATCTGGAGCTCTCATAAAGTCAGTCTGGAGTCCTACCATCTCATTAAAGCTCTCACAGGACCTTATAGCACCTAACTCTCTACATGTCTTACAAAAGGTGTGACACTTACTGAATAAGCCATTGGAACAGTGCGGTGTGTTAGTCAAAGTTTCAAGATGTTGTTCCATAATTGTTGGAAAAAATATAAATGCTACTTTCTAAGCAAGTTTTGTCCTTGTAAATAGGACATTTTCTTCACTTTTTAAACAATCTGCTTTTCCTACTGTAATGTTATTACTTTAGTTTCTGTTAGTGACTATATTTTAAAGTTCAGCATCAAAGACTGCAGACAGAGAAAATATCAGCACAATTGAGATTTGTAGGAACATTCAACAATAGTATTAAGCACTACTAAAACATTCATGATTCTATAATTTAACATTGGTGGTAAAACAATTTTAAACAGTATTTTATATTTTGTTTTATAATATTTTATTATTTTATATCTGTGTTAATTTGATTATTAAATAATATGTACAGCATATATATAGAATTGCCTTCTATGAAGAAATTGTTTCTTTATTATTATTATTATTATTATTATTATTACTGATTTACTATTACCATATAAACATCTTTGATTGGTTTGTCAAATTGCAATTCTGGAATCAAATTCTGTCTGATTTTTGTCAAATTTGAGTCTGTAATTAAACACAAAGCTATTCTCTTATTCTCTTAAGATATGCTGTTGATGTTTATGTCTTTAGCAAGAAAATAAATACTCTTAACCAATCATCCTTTACTCAAGATTTGTTACAATTTGTCAGTTTGTTACAATATATATATATATATATATATAATATTTAAATATATTTAATAAATGATTTGTAAAGATGTGCATAAAGATGTGCATGTGTAGAAGTCTGAATACACACCAAAAAAATAAAATAAAATTAATAAAATAAAATAAAATAAATGCATCACCCTGAAAGGCTTTGATTATGAATAACATGGTTAATAAATAATACGTCATGAATAGTGAATAGTAGAAGTCTGAATACACACCAAAAAATAAAATAAAACAAAATTAAATTAAATTAAATTAAATTAAATTAATTAAAATAAATGCATCATCCTCAAAGACTTTGATTATGATTAATGATTAATGATTATGATTTTAATTAAAATGTAAAAAAAAAACAAGTTTAATGACATTTTTAAGCATTCAAATTTATAATAATAAATAAGTTGTTAATCAGTTTATAGCATCAGTTAAAACCATTTGTAGATTAGTGCACAATCATGTATAAATTGAAAGCACATTTTAATGTACATAATGATCTGTTAATTATTGTGTAAAGTTAATTAGTAAACATTTACAAGCACATTATTTCATATTTGAATATACTTTGTAAATGTACGATCTGTTAAGTGCTATATAATGTTTGTTAATGACTCGAAAGTTGAAGCATAAAAAATCCTGTTAAGAAGATTTATTTATTTTATTTTATTTTTTTTATTGCTATAATTTTAGCTTAACTTTTCTATCTATTAGTATTTTGGTCATTTATCTGGTATTTTGCTCACTGGATCTAACATAATATTAATAATTAAACTCTTTGTCTTTCTTTTTGTTTGTTCAAGTGTTTATTTCAGCTGCTTTAATATCTGTTTTAGCCATTTCTTCTTTCCTGTGCTCTTTTAACCCTGACTAAGGAGATATTAATGCGAGTTTACCAACTGTTTTAGTCAACAAGTGCGCTTCTCTGTATTTTTCTTTATTTTTTGCAGCGATATAAACAATATGTTTGGCTAAACAAAATCATACGGATTGAAGCGAGCGAGTCCCATCTGGTGTGTGCAGTGCTCTGCTGTTTAAAGCTGTATGCTAACGCTGCTCAAAGACGGACTCTCTGCTAGGCTTCAAACCCAAGAACAGTCACTGGAAAGAAAAAAAAAAAGAGGCTCGGCCGTGTACAGCTCATTTTTTCATCATCATCGTTTGTAGCTTTCATATTGCTGCTGCGCCTTTGGAGGCCTTCCATAGTATTGGATTGATTTCTCTTTGAGACAGATAATTACTCTCTCCGTTTGGCAAAGGAAATGTGTAAATAGCTTTACGAGTCCCACCCCAGAGACGATGTGTCTTTGCATGCCTTCCATCTGCCAGAGCTCAAGGGTAACAGCTAACAACATTTAAAACATTACAAGCTATTATACAACCCTGCTCCCCTGAACTAACATCTATCGTCTTAAAAAAAAATAACTGGAAGTACAGCGTGGAGTTGAGATGCACAGTGGGTGTTGAATTACAGTTATGATATAAATAACAAACACTTAATCACTGGTTTTAATGAGAACATCGCTCTTAATGAGCACTTGCTTTTATCATTAATTGTTTACTGCAAACATTAGGGTGTTGGTATGTGAGGAAATGGACAGTTGCTTCAGGCGGTGCTGTAGCTCTCTAAATGAGTTCTGTTGATGCCTCTGTTTCTGCATACACGCTTTTGTGTGTGTAAGAGAGAGAGTGAGTGTTGTTTTTTTCTGTCATGACTCATAAGAATCAGAATCACCATTGTGTAATTGCAAAAGTTAAAGGTGGTGTAAAATCAGGAAAGATATCACTCAAATAGGTGTCTTGAGAAATCACACCTGTTATAAAAAATCCACACCTGGAATAAAAAATAGTCAAAGAGGGAATAGCCCTAATATTTTTTAGTATTATATATACTACCAGTCAAAAGTTTTTGAACAGTAAGCTTTTTAATGTTTTTTAAGGGAGTCTTTTCTGCTCACCAAGCCTGTATTTATTTGATCCAAAGTACAGCAAAACAGAACAATTACTATGTAAATGTTTTCTTTTTGAATATATTTTAAAATGTAATTTATTCCTGTGATCAAAGCTAAATTTTCAGCATCATTACACCAGTCTTCAGTGTCACATGATTCTTTAGAAATCATTCTAACATGCTGATTTGCTGTTTAAGAAACATTTATTATTATTATTATTATTAGTAGTAGTAGTAGTAGTAGTATCAATATTTAAAACAGTTGAGTACTTTTTGTCAGTTTTTGTAAACTTACATTTCTAAATTATAAAAACTCCATATATCTAGTCAACTAAACATAAAATTGTACAATTTTAAGTTTAACTAAAAGTTCGTTCAACTTAATATATTATGTTGATTAAACATGCTTACATGTTTGTACAACTAATCATTGTTTAAGTTGAGTAAACTCAAAAATGTGCTAAAGGTGGTTGCCTTAAACTTTTAAGTTTTCTTAACTTCTGATTTTTTACAGTATAAAATGTCCAAAGATTAGCATTTATCTGAAATAAAAAGTTTTGTAACATTATACACTATACCATTCAACCATTGGAGTCAGTATTTTTTTTTTTTTTAAATTATTATTATTTCTATAAGAAATTATAGAAAATAATACTTTTATTTAGCAAGGTGCTTTAAATTGATCAAAATAGATCAGGAATCAGAAATATCAATATTCAAATAGAAAGCAGTTATATTAAATAGTAAAAATATTTTTAAAAAATGTACTGTTTTTGCTGTACTTTGGATCAAATAAATACAGGCTTGGTGAGCAGAAGAGACTTTTTTAAAAACATTGAAAAACCTCTGACTAGTAGTGTATATATACAAAAAAGGTTATATATTTTAAGGAAAATATTTGCATTCTAATAATTTGTATACTTTAAAATTTATTTTTTAATTGTAACTATTTATGTATTTATTTACTACCATTTTACCATTTAAAAGTTTGAGGTCAGTAAGATTTTTATTCAGCAAGGATTGATACAAATTCAACAAAAGTGACAGTAAATACGTTTACATTGTTATTTCAAATAAATGCTGTTCTTTTGAACTTTCATTTCATCAAAGAATCCTGAAAAAAAGTATTACTTTTTCAGCAAAAAAAGAAAAAAAATAGAAGCACAACTTTTTTCAACATTTCTTTTTTCAGCAAATCAGCATATTTGAATGGTGTCTGAAGGATCATGACACTGAAGACACGACACTGCCATCTTTCTAGTAATGATGCTGAAAATGCAGCTTTACATCACATCAATAAATAACATTTTCAAATATATTCTAATAAAAAAGTTGTTTTAAATTGTAATAATATTACACATTATTGCTGTTTTTACTGTATTTTTAATTAAAAAATGCAGCCCTGGTGAGCATAAGACACTTATTAAGCCTGATAGACAGACAGATAGACAGATAGATAGATAGATAGATAGATAGATAGATAGATAGATAGATAGATAGATAGACTTGTTATTGTGCATTATTATTTAATCCCATGTTTCTTTTGAACAGTTGGAGCCCCTGGTGCTCCCAGACTCTAGTATACTCTAGAGCTAGACACTTCCTTCACTAATGAGCATCCATGAAACAAGTATATTTGCCAGACAGGTGGTTGGACTTGCCAGCCAAGCTGGTTTTTAAGTGATCTGCCAGCTGGTCTATGTGTCTGACTAGCTGTAAAATGCCCAAAACCCCTTTCTAAAATCCTCAAAACAGGCTAGCCTAACCCTTTGGCTAGTTTAAGTTTTTTCCTCTGCAGCTTTTAGACCATGTAGAGGAAACTGATGTAAGACTTGGCCAACATACCTGGAAATCTTGTCAGTCATGACTGATTGCTTGGTGGTGCTCAGATCTGGAATAGGTTCTAAGCAAATGGATGAAGTGACTCTCAGGATTTAAAGGGACAGCTCACCCAAAAATGTCTTAATTTACTCATGATGTTGCAAACCTGCAAAACATATATGATATTCTGTGAAATGTCTCAGTATTTCGTCTCTAGTTGAAGTCACTGATCACCAGAATTGTTCAGATACCAACATTCTTCGAAATATTTTTTTTGTGCTCTGCAGGTGAAAGAAAGTCAGGTTTGGAACAGCATGAAGATGACTAAATGATGTCAGAATTTCTGTTGTTGGATGCCATTACTGATTATATTGTCCTAAATCTGAAGGGTTCAGTTTTCTTTTCAGTTTTGCTTCTGTTTATAGTTTCTTATAAATGCATTACAGACAAGAATAATTTATTATCTGTTTATGTTTTCAGTAAATAAACTGCTACTCAATCTCTCGTGCTTCCTTTCCCAAAAACAAGAGGAGCTTCTCACAGGAAAAATCCAAAACATAAGAGTTGTTCTATCTAGTTAAAGCATTTGATTGGTAGTTTAAACATTCTGTTCAACACATCAGCATATATGCAGTGCCATCTACTGCACAAGTCAGTGTACTGCAGACCAACACTAGAGCAAAACATCTGGAATAAAACCCTACCCTGCATTATAACTCGAGCAGGAACGAATAAACAGTAATGACTGTCAGATACATTAATGCATCCCACATTTGTCCGCTATTACTTTCGTAATACGTGTTCCTTGTCTCATTCTGCATAATTCATCAGGTTATTTCGAAGAAATCACAGGATGTAACAACTTCCTCTGACTCTGAAACAACGTACCTTTATAGTCGACATGGCTCCAATTCGGTATGTAATTTTAATGATCCAAAAAAATAAATACGTTTGTTTTTTTATTTATTTCCCCCCATTTTCTGCTAAATAACTTTATTACTGTTTCGCGAAGAAAGAAGCAGGTTTGGAATGGATTTTTTTTTTTTTTTTAGCGCAGTAGAATTTAATTTAATTGCAGCTATATGTTTCACTGTAAATGTCTATATCAATGTTACGCATCTCGGCAGAGAATATTTCACTCATCCCATTCTTCTTCCGAATTCCTCAGGCTACATCAGGTTGGATGGGGATCGATCGTGAACTGCAATCTTTAAATCGTTCCGGCGATGCTCAGTAAGACCGATGTCTGAATTTTTGGCAGGGCCACTCGAGACGATTAACCTTTTCTGCTTTGAAGTCACTCCATTGTGGCTTTTACTGTATGTTTCAGGTGCTATGGGAAGATGAAGTGTCTTTAAAGTGCCAACGTTCTTGCTGATTGCAGCACTTTATCCTTTGAGATATTTCTGGAGTTAGCTCCATCCATTATTTTCCTGCTACCTTTATAAGTTTTCCACGGAAAAGCTTTCCTTCCATAAGAGTGATGCTTCCTCCACCATACTTCACTGTTAGGAGGATGATATTCTCGGGGTGATGTGCTGCAGTCGGTTTGCACTAAACATAGCGCTTACCACTCAGGCCAAGAAAGTTCAATTTTAGAATCATAGAATCTTTCCTCAGTTTCTCATATGCCTTAAGGCGAAGCCCAGATGAGATTTGAGAGGATTTTTTTTTTCTACAAACGGTTTCTTTTCCCCATCTTAACACACATGGTAGCTTTATTGACTGGGTGTGTGTTGTTGTAAATACAGAGGGAAGAATACACCAGGAATACCGGCTTGTTTTGGAACACGCTGTCTGCGTAGTTTAGCACGCAATCCACTAAAGAAATTATGCAAATTAGATAATGGCGCAAACATGCCCTAAAAAATCGGTGCTGAACTCAATTTGCCATTTGCGAAATCCACGAAACGGCGTCGCTACACTTATTTCTCTTTTAAGTAAAATTATGTTTACCACCGGCTGGCTTTGGAAGCCAATAGTGCATTTTGTAAATTTTCAGCATTTTATAAAAGCTTTATTTGCATGGCAAAGAAGCGTGATTGAATTGAAAAGATGACTGACTTAAATGCATTTTGCACCTGCTTAAACTGGATTTCTACTTGGTTAGTAGGCCCAAATGTGGAAATTCTCTCTAGATTCTGTCTGTTTCTTGTAAGACTTAACTCTTTTAGAGTTACAGGGGGTCTAAGCAATCTTAACTTCTATATCTCTTCTTACATATGATCAGTTTTGGAAGATGCCCTGGGCATATTCACTGTCATCGTTCCTTGTTAAGTTGAATGTCAATGTGTTTCCTGTGAAAATGTATATTCACCACTCATTTTTCTCATTGCATTAGGTCTTCACAGAGTAGTTTTGGAGTTTTATAACCAGTAATAACCACAATGAAGGAGGTGTTCTCGGACACAGGTAATGATATGAATATTAATATAAATATGGATATGACTATGAATTTCAATGCTTGGAATCCCAAAGGAGCAATTGACTTTGTAGCTCTAAGTTGGTTCTTGAGGATTAATAAACGTGTATGGCAACAATTCTTATTTTACTGAGCAATAAAAGACTTTAATATGTTAAAGTTGACATGTTGCATAGGGATATGCCCAGTGGTCGAATTGTGAAAAAAAAAAAAAAAATTATAGAGGGATGGTGGGGCTGGGGGTCCTTTGATTAAACACATTTTTATTTAACAAAAATTTAGCTTTAATTAAATCAAATGGTTTATGAGCTGTTTATGAGCCCCAAAAAGTTTTTTTTTTTTTTTTTTTTTTCACAATTCGACCACTGGGCATATCCCTATGCAAAATGTCAACTTTAACATATTAAAGTCTTTTATTGCTCAGTAAAGTCTTCACAATAGGTTAAACCAATGTACACACACACACATATTGCGTGCATGCACGCACACAAACTATGTGTGTCTGTATGCCAAAAAGACAAAATTGTGTAATATTCTTGTGGGTATTTTTGTCAATAATGATAATTAAAAAATATTTATGCTAGCTTAGGCTTCTCATGGATAAATAGACACTAAATATGACACTAAAACCACCTGTAGGTGGCGGCAAGTCTGTTTTAATGAATGATTCATTGAAGCCTTCAGTCAAACGATTCTTTTAAAATGGCTGATTCAATTTGGATCGAAACAAATGGACTGTGGAATGGGTCATTGAATATTTGGCTCACTGGATTCGTTCAATAACGGATTCATTCAGGAAAGTTACACTGCAGTGTTACTCTGAGACACACAACAGCGCTGCTCTGGCTTTGTTTCGAAATATTTAATTTGCAAAACAGGAAAAAAGACAAAAATGTAACACTCAATTAACTTCTTGCCTATTGAACTGCTGTATAAAATTAATTTAACATTTGCGAACACATACGTGCTGATTCTTGTGTGATATTACATCATATAAAGTTAAAAAATACAAAAAAACCCTCACACAGGGATATTTTTCCTTTCTTTTTTTGAATTACAGAGGCATTCTGACTGCATTCTAATAGGCTTCATCACGCAGTGAATGCTTTTGGACTCTCAAGACGAGTTTTTTGTTTGTTTTTGCAAAGTCACTGACATGATAATGTGTTTTAGCATGAATTAGAACGGGTGATTATTTCTGAATGGAACACATCCCTTAATTACTCACCCTCATCCTCCCTGCCCCTCACAGTCACACGTAGTACAGCACAATAACGTTTTATGTCAGTGGAATGCCTTTAAACTCCAGTCAAGGAAATATCATAACTTATAATGTTGTCTTCTTTTTAAAGAATGTCAGAAGTTGCTCTTGAAACTTTTTGCATGAAAAATGATGAAAACATGCGTCAGCTTGCACACAGCTCATCAGTACTGAGCTCTTTTTGGCCAATCGCCATTTGTACAATAAGGTTTACATAATACACAGCATTATTAATCTAAAGGGGATGGTAAGGGGGATGGTGGTTTTACAGAGGGGATGCTTTTTGTCATTTTTTTCAACAAGGGGGATGCCATCCCCCCTCAATTCGAGCCCTGAATATGTCCGAATCCGAATAACTTACCATGTTTGGAAAGGAAATGATGTGCTACCCCTAAAGGGAATAAATAGGAGATGGGAGGGAAAAAATACATTTCAGTGCTTTTTCTAGAAATTAGGATATATTGTTGGGTAATTATACTGTATATAAACTTTGGGCATCAGGGAGCCTCTATTAATATGCAGGGCATTGAAATCGGTTTTGAATACATCCTCGATTTTTACTTTCACTTTCGAGATCACCGCTTTTGAAACACTGCTTCATGAAGCTTTGAAACTTTTACGAATCTTATGTTTCAAACCAGTGGTTCGGAGTGCATATCAAATTGGGAAAGTCACGTGATTTCAGCAAACGAGGCTTTGTTACGTCATAACTGTTTCGAAACGTTTCAAAATTTCAGTGGATCACCGCTGAGGGCCGAGCTCTGTGAACTCGTGAATCATGCAAGTTCATTGAGATTGACATCGAATCAGTGTCTATAGTTTTTAGCAATTTGTGGACATTTTTAACAAGGCATTTGAGTAATTAAAAGAATGAGAAGTAGGTAATAGTCTCTTACTGGCCTCTATATAGAAGCTGTCCATAAAACAAACAAAGCAAGCCCTGCAAATTAATATAAAATATTTTAAAAACCACATATCATGCAGACATTTCATACTTAATGGTATTTTATTATTTTTATTGCATTTAACATAGTATACTTTCAATAAAAAATTTGCAATGGGCTTTAAAGGGGTCATCAGCCCATAACATGCTTTGGTTAAAATTTCCGAATGATAGTGTAAATAACACCTTTTTTTACATTGCCAAAATCAGCTCTGCAAAAATCATCCTGTTCTGGTCGAGGTTGCTTTAAATGTTAATGAGTTCTGCTCGCCCCGCCCCTCTCTTCTCTCTGTGGAGTGACGAACCTGTTTACTTTAGCCACATTTAGCCGCGTTCAGCCTCTAAACTTGCTAACTAGCACGGGTCTGAGGTAAGACGCTCATGTCAATCAACTATCGTGGGCGCGGCCCATTCTTGAGCCATTCTGAAATGGATTTGAAAAAGGGGATATTATTTTTACAGATTATTTAAAAACCACTGCACTGATTTTTATCATTATAGGGTAGATGTGTATATACACTGCCAACACACATTCACGTATAAACAACATGTAAAAGTGAAGTTTGCATCCGATGACCCCTTTAAGAGCTGTTTTTATGAATGTTTTAGCCTGAGTTTTTGTTGCATTTACACACTTTTGACCAGCAGGCGTCACCAGCGTGTGGTGTTTCGAGCACTTCGAAACAATGAATCATTTTGCGAAGCGATTGGTCCAGTTGATTTGAAGCTTTGAAAAGCTTCATTTCTCCCATCACTACAAAGCGGCAATTCTTACCACGCATTTTACAAGTTTAGATGTTTGTCAGTGATGCTCTGGATCTGCAGATCATTCACTCTCCTTACTCTGTTTATGTGGTAATTGAAATTTTATGTAGCCTACTGTAATCAGGGTTGCCAGGTCTGTGTAACAAAACCAGCCCAATCGCGTTCTGGGGGAAAATGGCTATCAAAATCACATCAAAATCCGGCGCTAAAAACCTCTATCCAGGAAGTTCCCGTTCTGTCTAAATCGTTTTTTAGGGGTTTCGCTTCCACCCGCACACACAAAAAAAAAAAAACGCGGACCTGGCAACCCTGATTACATCAGACTTGGCAACACTGATGTACAAGGCTACCGCTAGCATGCAGCTAACCATGTCCGTTAGTGGCTCCGTAGAATGTTATTCATTTAAAACAACTGTTTTTTATTCAAATGTTTTATTTATTTAGAAATTTATTCCTGTGATTGCAAAGTTGAACTTTCACCAGCCTTAGTCTTCAGTGTCACATGAAAAGAGTTTAACCTCGCTGAATGAAAGTATTAAATCATAGCTAATCTGAACAATCTTCTGTCTCTATTGTTTATTTCCATAACCAAACAAATTAGGAAAAATATCTGTTTGCGAATAGGCTTTCGAACACTTCCCCCACCTTCCATTGAACAAACAGACAGTCCTGCCCCAGTCTCACGCCATTTTTTAAGTAAACGTTGCTGTGTCTGCTGTTCGGTATGCTTACACAAACAAAGAAATGTTTTGTTAGTTCCACTACAAAGAGTCTTTTTTCTATTATACAGTGTATATTAAAGCTTGAGCAGGAGGAAGTATTTTAACATCGGAAAAATTTGCTCTGTTAACTTCTCCTTTATGGCATATGTCAGACATGGCACCATTCTGCCAATTAAAGACTAGGACAGAACTGTATTCCCCTTGCTGTGGCAGAATGAGGAGTTAGAGGAACAAAACTTCTCAAACTGCTCTTCAAATTGCAGAAGGAGAAGTACTTCTACAATTTTTGTCACTTCACCTATAGGTTATGATTATAGTGTCACCTTAAGAGCTTTTGGCGGCTAGCCTGCATATCCTGGCTCTTGTCACATGGCCCTATGGGTTTTTCCATCCTCATGTATATTTTCAGCAGGTTAAGCTTAAACTGATGTATGACTTTGACAGTAATTGTTATTTAAACAAAAGGAGACATACTGTACAAGACAGGCTGAGGGGAGACCGACGATATCACTGCCCACCACTTAGCACTTTTTCTTTTTTTTCCTTCTATAGAACGGTCATGTGTTTGAAAGCTGACCGTGCGCTGGTGGTCCCACATCTCCCCCTGTGGAGAGCATGTGGTACTGCAACTGATGCACTGGGGAGAAAGTTAGGCTAAGGTACGTTATTAGCAAACTCTCATACATCATATTTAGGCATATGATGCGATCACAGTGGTTTTAAGAGGGATGCATTATGCAATGTCTCTATATAATCCATCCCTTGATATTTTAGATAAGTACGTATTATAGTTTCATGATGCAATTATGAAATAAATCATCTCCAATGTCCCCACTGAGAAAAATCTGGTACGAGTGTTTATATTCACACAGCTGTGATTAATGGCTTTGATTAGAGCTAAATCATTGTAGGGCATGCAGTCATTTATATACTTTGCTAACTGATATTTTATACTTCAAAACTATTACTTGGCAAAATAAACAATCTAATGAGAAAGACGGAGTCAAAGAGTTTATTGCTTTTTAATTTCATTAAGAGTACTATTCTTACATTGAGGCTCATAATGGTGTAGATAAAGCAAGTGATAATCATTAGAATGAATTTTCTTTCTAAGCAATATTAAGATATAAAGCCTGGGGCAGACATTGGAAAGAAATTCGAAATTACGTATTTTGCGCAAATGTACAATAGTTCTGGAGTGTTTAGTAATGGTATACAGTTGAAGTCAAAAGTTTACATACACCTTGCAGAATCTGCAAAAGCTAATTATTTTATCAAAATAAGAGGGATCATGCAAATTTATTTAGTACTGACCTGAATAAGATATTTCACATAAAAGATGCTTACATATAGTCTACAAGAGAAAATAATAGTTGAATTTACAAAAATGACCCCGTTCAAAAGTTCACATACATTTGATTCTTGAATACTGTGAATGCTGTGTTGTTACCTGAATCATCCACAGCTGTGTGTGTGTGTGTTTTTTTTTTAAGAGTCCCTTGTTTGTCCTGAACAATCCTTTAGAAAAATCCTTCAGGTCCCAGAAATGTTTTGGTTTTACAGCATTTTTCGATCTGTATGATTTCAAGATTCATCTTTTCACACAGAGGACAACCAAGGGACTCATATGCAACTATTACAGAAGGTTCAAACACTCACTGATGCTCCAAAAGGAAAAACGATGCATTAAGAGCCAGGGGTGTAAACTTTTGAACAGAATGAAGATGTGCACATTTTTCTTATTTTGCCTAAATAAGCTATAGAGGATACTTATGGATATTCCCCAGAAAACAAAATTAAAATTCAAAAGTTTTCACCCCCCGGTTTAATGCATCGTGTTTT
The DNA here is from genome assembly GCA_036247105.1 of Cirrhinus mrigala. NCBI lineage: Eukaryota > Metazoa > Chordata > Actinopteri > Cypriniformes > Cyprinidae > Cirrhinus > Cirrhinus mrigala. Next base: position 12,902,070 of record CM070007.1, on the reverse strand, counting down.
CTTCTAAAGCATCAGTGAATGTTTGAACCCCGGGAAGTTTAACTGTTCAGGACAAAAAAGGAACTATCATTAAAAAAAAAAACAAAAAAACATAGTCTCTTGTGGACTGTATGTAAATGTCTTTTATGTAAAATATTTATTCAGGTAAGTACTAAATAAAAAATAACATGCATTTAGTATGATCCCCCTTATTTTGGTAAAATAATTAACATTTTGCAGATTCTGCAAGGCGTATGTAAACTTTTGACTTCAACTGTATATGCTGTAAAATTGACTATTTAAGCTAACCGTTTGTTTAGCACTATTGTCTACATAATGTATAAGTTTGTGCCAAGTTAAAGAAAATAGCATTTAATGTCAGCACATAATCAAAATGGTCCACTTTTACTTTCTTAAAATTAATTTCTGGTGTTCCTCCATCATATGTAATAAGTTGCTCCATCTCTGAAATGCCTGATGTCACAAAACTCCTTTAATTTCAACCCTGCCCATCCAACTATGTCACGCAGAAATAACATCCAGCTTTCTCCACTGGTTTGTTCTGATGTGAAATTCTGGGTTTTTATGTTGCACTAAGTTCTCAATGGATGACATCAAGCCCCGCCCATTTATTCTCATTGTTTACCCTATTTCACTCTGCAGCATTTGACATTACTGAAGTAAAATGGGTTATGCACCTGGTTTAATGTTCATTCTACTCTTCCAGTATGTTACTGACAAAATAGGCAAAATAATTAAAGTATAAAGTTAATTACTGCAATCATGATGTCAGCGAAGTGTATGCTGATTACACTCCAGTGGAGCGTGGTTTTAATGACCATTTCTGCCACGGTGGGTGTTTCATTGTGCAAAAACAAAAAAACGGTTTGATCAATACATGAAAACATTTTACAGGTTGCATAGAAATGATTCAGTTTTCCGGCTCTGGGTTTTATTCAAAACTACGCAAGCAGATTAACGAGTAATCAGTTGTTTACATATGCTTCATTTGGAGCTTGCTTATTTTGCAGTTCCACTGAGCATGGTAATCAATCAGGCCCAAACACAGGGTTCAGCAACTATTCATTTGAAATATATAATTCCTTTTATGGGATGGTGTCCCACAAGGGTCAGTTCCCGGTCCATTTTCGTTTTCCTTCTGCCGCCCTTAAGACCCCTGCATGTAGTTCAGCTGCTTCGTTCTCATTAAAATATACTTCTCCTTCTGCTCTGCTGCATAAGTAACAAAGATTAATCATTGATGAAAGGAATATGCTCATGAAATCACTGTCAAATGATCACCGTCATTTTTCCAGTGGCATTAAGACCAAGGACACTGTGAGTCTCCAGAAGTGAAAACGCACCCCTGAACCTCCTAATCAAATACAACTTTCCTGAATGCCAATTACCAACAGACCATGCAAATCAGTCTGTAGAAGAGAGACTTTCTATTTGCTGGCCCGTGTTAACCTCTAGAGAACACAATCTGTCCCCAGGGAGAGATGGGAAGTTAATGAAGTGAATGGCTGGATAAGTAGTGAAGCTTGGTATTGCGCTCTCTCTCGCTCTCTCTCATGTTTAACCATTAAAGAGCCATCAGAGCCAGAAGCAAATTCCAGAAGGTCTGGCTGAGGTAAGGCTGCTCTCGGCGGGTTCATGAGCACTGAACGGCCACTGACGCCCTGGAGCTCACTTCTTCGAAAACACTGAAGCAATTTTTCAACTTTAACAAACTGCATATTTGAAGTCTAAACAAGTACATCCTCCCCTAAAAACATTTTAAAACTACATTCTGTGAAACAAAAACAGTATTATTTATAAAATTATGTTGGATTTGGGCATCCGCCATGACTCTCGTTGTGAGAAATGCTGCAAGCGGAGTGATACAAACGATGGAGAGGTTGAAGTTCTGATATCACTTGAATATTGCACTCCTCTCAGCCAATCAGATTCGAGGACCAGAAAGGACTATTGTAAATACATATTGATATATACACTACCAGTCAAAAGTTTTTGAACAGTAAGATTTTCAATGTTTTTTTTTTTTTTTTTTTTTTTGAAGTTTCTTCTGCCTGCATTTATTTGATCGAAAGTACAGCAAAAACAGTAAAAGTAAACATTTTCACCTTTTCTGTTTGAATATATTTTTAAATGTAATTTATTCCCGTGATCAAAGCTAAATTTTCAGCATCATTACTCCAGTCTTCAGTGTCTAACATGATGATTTGCTGTTTAAGAAACATTTTTGATTTTAGATTATTATTATTTTTATTGTCAATATTTAAAACAGTTGAGTACATTATTTTCAGGATTCTTTAATGAATAGAAAGATCCAAAGATCAACATTTATCTGAAATAATAAGCTTTTGTACCATTATACACTATACCATTCAAAAGCTTGGAGTCAGTATAATTTTTGGGGGGAAGAAATTATAGAAATTAATACTTTTATTTAGCAAGAATGCTTTAAATTGATCAAAAGTGATTATAAAGACATTTATAATGTTACAAAAGATTTCTATTTCAGATAAATGCTGTTCTTCTGAACTTTCTATTCATCAAAGAAACCTGAACAAATTCTACTCAGCTGTTTTTAACATCATCATCATAATAATAATATAATATTAGAATGATTTCTGAAGGATCATGTGACTGGAATAATGATGCTGAAAATTCAGCTTTGAAATCACAGGAATATATTACATTTCAAAAAATATTCAAACAGAAAACAGTTTTTTTAAATAGTAAATAGATTTCGAAATTTTACAGTTTTTGCTGTACTTTGAATCAAATAAATGCAGGCGTGGTAAGCAGCAGAGACTTTTAAAAAAACATAAAAAATCTTACTGTTCAAAACTTTTGACTGGTTGTGTATATATTGATAGGTTGTAAATATATATTAATATATTGATATGATTCATTTATTAAAATATTCACATGAATTAATAATGAACAAGTATATTTCTAAATAATCATTAATTTTCATAATTTTCATGTTTCGCTGTATTTTTCTGTTAGTGAGACAAACCCCTGGAGATACTGGTGAACTTATCTGACTTTAGTTCAGCATCTTTGGACTTACCAGTAATATAAAAGCATTATTTTCAATTTATTATTATTAGGACACCCAGCTTGATAGAATTATGTCTTGTTTAGAAAGCAACAGTCTTACTGTGAAACCACTCAATTCAAGTGATACAATGTCCTGGCAGGAGATCTGACACGAAACTGATTTTGCATCCATCATGATTGATGCTCTCTGTATATGCTGTTACTCTACATTGCCTGCTATCAAAGAAAAGAGCTGCTTTCATATGTATTACACTGTTTGGATTTTAACAGGAGTATGAAATGAATTACTAATGCAGTTTCCCCTTTGGTTTATATATGTGTGTGTGTGTGTGTGTTCCTCTCGCTCCCGCTGGCCTTTCTTTCCAAAGGTAATTAAATGTGGTGAGTCTGCTAGCTGCTAGCTGAGATGCCAGCGGTGGACGCTGTTCGCCGTAGGCACACGTGTCACCAGAAGAAGATTGAGTCTAATGTCCTTGGAGTAACTACAGTACGAACCCACAGGGAGTGGATTGAGCTGGTTATTATCCTGGCGGAGACAGGCCCCTGATGAACTTTTATTTGTACACAAGAGGTACGCTGGTCGCCTAATACTTTATCATGGGGACATGATTTTTTTATGGAGAAAATCAAAATGTTTCATTAGGCTTGAATTAGCCGTGTCCTTGACTGCAATTGCGTAACAGGCACATACACAAACACACTCACAGTTCCCTGGGCGTCGTTGAAAGTTACCTTGAGATGTCAGCAGAGCCGGGGCCCCTGGAAGCATTGATTGCTCCTTAATCTGCAGTCTCATGTGCCTTCCAGTTAACTCCCTCACTCTGTCTCTCTAGCCGCGCTGTCGCGAAACCATTCATCGCTAATGGCTGCTCATTTCTCCTCTTTTCTCACATTCTTTTTCTCTGGAAGGGGGTAGAAATCATCTTATGACTAGCATAGTGTGAGCTCCTGTTTCAGCAGAACATTACCTTTTAGTACTTTTTTCATATACATGTATGTGCTGTGTTTGTTTTCTTTTATTCAGCAAGGATGTGTTAAATTGATAAAATGTGACAGTAACGACTTACATTGTTAGAAAAGATTTCTGGTTTAAATAAACTCATCAAAGAATCCTAAAAAAAAAAGGTGGATTAGAATGATTTCTGAAGGACCACCTTACACTGAAGACTGGAGTAATGATGCTGAAAATATATTTTAAACGGGCGTTTCCTTCGAGGAGGCAAGGGAGGCAGTGTCTCCTCAAAATATTGGATGAGAATAAAATTCGTATTACAAAAATAAACGCCAATATATATATATATATATATATATATATATATATATATATATATATATATATATATATATATATAAAATAACGTTTATAAAACACTTATTTTTGTAAAGAAACATTGTCCAACAGCGACACCAGCAGGTAAAGTTACAGCAGGAGTCCGCGTGTTTCTCCTACACGTGCAAGTCACGTTAGAGGAGGCAACGCCTCCGTCGCGATCTGATTGGATATGACTGGTTATGTTCGGCTGTGATTGGTTCATGTGATAAATCCCGCCTCTTGTGTTTGTGCGTGTTCAGCGTTCGTGAATCAGTCTGAATGAACAATATAATGGCCTTAATGGGAAAACTAATTAAAAAAAGTAAGTAAACAACTCACACACTTTAGATATAGACACTTTTTATGTCAAAATAAGACTTAAAATGGCACGAAAACATGGTCTGTGGGAGTGTTTAGTGAGTGTTTAGCTTGATGAAATTTGAGAAAGTAAATCTGCGTCTGTGACCAATATTTACCAAGCTTTGATGACTGATGATCCGAAAAATCCAAAAATAGTTACAAGCTAACTATTAAAAAGAATAATAAGTTCACAAATAAAATATATTGTTTAAATTGTTACTGCAATGAGTTATTTTATAATAAATGTAAAATGTTTAAATGCTAACTTGATAAGATTCGTTCTTGGCTTTAATAAACAGAATATTGATTGATTTTTTTTTTTTTTTTTTTTTTTTTTTTAAGTAATGCTTAATGAACCAAGAAAATATGCATGGGACATGAATTAATATTTGATAAAAAAAAAAAAAAAAAAAAAAAAAAAAAAAAAAACCCAAAAAACTAATTTTAAAGTATATTAAAATAGAAAAATGTTATATTAATAACATTACAGTTATATAACTGTATTTTGATCAAATAAATCCAGGCTTCGTCAAAATTTACAATGGCAGCTTTAAGAAAAATTCTTTTGGAGCATTATATTAGTTGTCTGGACCATTAAATTAGTATTGTAATCATCAAAGTTGCATTCACAAAGGCATCATTGAACGCTTATAAATGAAATAAAACCATAGACGGTTTTAATTGATACTTTATTTTTATCTATGATTTAAAGGTTACTTCAGCAAATTACATAATGTTTTTACAAATACTGTAAGAAAATCAAAACACAATAACAGGGACTGAGTTCATTTAATAAATACGATCGCACCAAACAGAAACAATTCCACAGAGCACAGAGTTGAGGTCAAAGAAAGATAAAAAATAAAGAAACAAAACATTACACACCGAAAATTTGTATATATTTATATATATATATATATATAAAATCTTTACAGTAATAAAACTCTTGTCTTCTACAAAAATAATCTTCCTTACTCTTAAGAGAGAAGTGGCAGCGCTAGATTATGACTTCCTGGCTGCCACAGTTTGTCCATTCAAACCTCATAAAGTGTCTTGTTTTGTAGCCAGTGGTTTTAACAAAAGCTCTGTCTTCAGTCTAAATGTACAACTCAATTTAATAATTAAAATGTATTTATCTTCAGCCACCAGGTTTGAAGTGATGTCATTTTTAGATTGATTCTATCATACATGATTTTTTTTTTTTTTTTTTCGGCCTTTCAGCGGAAATAACTGAATGATATTGCTATTGTTCCTTTAAATAGCCCCTCCCTTACCCACAATGCCCTGCACTCATTTGATTGACAGTTTCAACTCATAACTTCAGTCTTGTCATCCATCTCCTCATATTCTAAAGACAGCGTCAGACCGCAGCGTGTGAAATTATGAAAATATAATCTGTACTGTGATTGTGTCAAGTCCATAGTGAATTGTCTTGAGTACGAACATCCTCTACTGCTGTGACATGATATTTATACGCCGTGTACAAAAGGTGACGGACAAGGACAATTGAAGTAAAATTAGCCATTAAAATCCCCTTTTAAACATGCTGTTTTCAATATCCTGACAAGATGACCTCCAGTTACATTCAGCGGTGTATGAGAATGGAAAAACTGACAATAGCTGTAATATAACCTTGATATTCAAATGAAAACGCACTGAAAGAACAGAAAAGGGAAGCAAATAGTCCATAGATATAACAATAAGAAAAAGAATATCGGTACCGAGTGTGACAAAGATGACGAGGAGCATGACCTCTGCCATGTGTGTAACAGCATCATTATATTAAACAGGAGGACATGCAAAAATGATCTCCGTATTACTATTGTATTGTTATTGTACTAAACGTGTATTGTACAAACCAAACTTGCATTCTGGCACAAATTTTAAATTAAACGTGTCATTTGGCTATCCAAATTAATCATATTCTAATATTGACAAGCTGTGTGAAGTTGTCAAAAACTAAAATAAAAATAAAATAAAATTAAAAATAAAATATAACAAATTAAAATAAAAGATAAAATAAAATTCAAATTAAATTAAAAATGAATCAACAAAATAAAAAAATTAAGAAGATAAAAATGTAAAATAAAAATTGCATTTTAAAATAAAATTAACTCAAAAATTAATAAAACAAAATAAAACTTACATTTAAAAATAAAATAAAATTACACGTTTAAATACTAAAATAAAATAATACAATAAAAATTAAGTTAAATTAAAATGTAAAAATAAAATAATTAAATTAAAACTTACATTTTAAAATAAAATAAATAAAACAACTGAATAAAATACAAATTTGAAAATAAAATAACAAATAAAATAAAATACACATTTAAAAACAAAACAAAATTGAAAATAAAACAAAAATGAAATAGAAAATAAAATAATACAATAAAAATTAAGTTAAATTAAAATGTAAAAATAAAATGATTAAATTTGAAAAAAAAAATTATAAAATAAAACAAATTTGAAAATAAAATAAATAAAATTATTAAATAAAATACACATTTGAAAATAAAATAAAATAAAGAGATAAAATAATAAAATAAAATATACATTTAAAAATAAAATTGAACTTAAAAATAAAATAAAATTGAAATAAAAATTGCATTTAAAAATGAAATAAGACAATAAAATAAAAAATAAAATATGTAACATGAAATGCAGCTTCATATAAATATGGTTTGTACCAACAATGTGTTTTGTGCTGTGAATTGTGGACAATTTTTGAGTAGCTGAAACCATCAACTTGTTACTATATATATATATATATATATTTTTTTTTTTTTTTTTTTTTTTATAGTTATAGAATAATGGCTATAAACTAGTGGATTAAGGTCTGTATGCTGCCTTCCTGACGTGACAAATTATTTTGATTCGTTAGTATTAGTCGATTTATCAACTGCTCCCTGTGATTTTATACTGCTCATATGTAAAGAGGGAAAGTTTAAAAAAAAAAAAAAAAAAGTCTTAAATATTTAAATATGTACTTACACATTCATACATTCATATCCGTCAGCCTGTACAGTTCACTTTTGGTATGTCGTGACTGAATTTAAATGCACAAAAAATAACAAATAAACAAGCGAAATGAAAGCATAAATCATGTAACACTGTGAGTGCACATAAATTATTCAATACAAAACCGTTTATGAAACACTAGACACAGTATATGATTATCATCTTCTGCTTGGCCATAACGTCTCAAGAACATCAAGTTAGTTTACACAGCATATCTTGACACTGATTGATATGTATCTGTAAACCAACAGTCAGTTATTTCTACGTAGAAACACAAAGAATTTATTCTACTAAGAAAAAAAAAAATACTCTGATATTGCAGAGAAGCAAAACAAGATAAACAAGCTTCAACATTAACCCTGTTTCATGAATAAAAGCATGAAACTCATATAATTAGTGGTAAAATCTACATTTCTGTGTTACATGTAAAGTACAGATGTGCTAGATATAGTTTTACAAAATGAAACCCAGGAAATGCGTTTCATTTTACGATAATTATTAATAACTTTACATTTTATTATTAAAACACTTTCAAAATGTCACATATCCGTGTTTCACGCTCAAGAATACTGTACTGCCACTGTTAGCGATAAAAATAAACAACAGGTAACCAAGTATAATTCTTTTTTTTTTTTTTTGTTCCACCCTTCATGCTGGCCTTTCCCTCGGACTTTGTACACACTGGCATCTTTATAAATGAACAGCATCAAAAATGTTTTATTGAATACACAGATGTATAAAAAAGCTGTACAAAGTTTGTTCTAGTATTCACAGAGCACAGTAAAGTTAATGTCCAACATGCACAAGTACTGAATAAAGCTTGAAACCTTTGTGTCCGCATGACCAAAGTCCTTGACATGGCGGAGGCTAGAGTTCAAACGTCGATGTATGTAGGAAGATCTGATGAGAATTTGACACGTGGATGAGGTTTGATGCATTCTGGGAAATACAACGACACAAAATGACAATAAAAAACAAGTCACTCAACTGCAGAATTATAAATAAATAATATTTTAGATTCAAATAAGTAATTATTATTATTTTATAATTATAAAATAATAAATAGATAAAATAGATAAGCTTATAAAATAAAATAATAATTGAATATAAATTTTATTTTATTTACCATGATATATTTAAGTATCATTATTATTATTATTAAATTATTTAATTATTATTTTAAATCTTTTAAAATATTTTTAATATATTAATAATATATCAATATTTTTGCTGTTTTATTTATATCACCATTAACTTAATATAAAAATGTGAAAAATGAAAAAATGATTAAAATAAAATAATAATTGAATATATATATATATATATATATATATATATATATATATATATATATATATATATATATTACCATTATATATTATTTTAGACTCATAATTACTAAGAAATAATTAATTTTTTATTTTAATTCTTTTAAAAATATTTTAATATAAATGAAAAAAATATTAAAATAAAATAATAATCGAATATACATTTAATTTCTAATTACCATTATATATTATTTTAGAATCATAATTACATTTTTATTTTAAATAATTTAAAATATGTTTTAAATATTAATAGTATATTAATATTTTTACTGTTTTATATCACGATTATTTTAATATCAGAATAAAAAAATGGATAAGGTTCGATGCATTCTAATAAATGCATCATTAAAATAAATAAAATAAAAATAAAATAAATAAATCATTAAATTATATATTAATAATTTATTAATAATATTAATAATCATACATATATATAGCTATTTAAAATAAATTTAAAATAAAATCAAAGATAGATTTAAATAAAATAATCGTGATATAAAACAGTAAAAATATTAATATACTATTATATCTATCCATATATATATATATATATATATATATATATATATAATAATAATATATATTTATATATATAATAAAATCAAAGATAGATTTATTATTTTACAATTATATATATATATATATATATATATATATATATATATATATATAAATATATCATAGATAGATATATTATTTTACAATTAAATATAGATTATATTATATTTATAATTATATATATATATATATATATATATATATATATATATAGTAATTTAAAAAATAAATAAGAAATATATATTATTTTCTATCTATCTATCTATCTATCATCTCTCTTTCTCTCTATATATATATATTCTAATAATTATTCAATTATAAATCTATGTTGAATTTTGTTTTAAATGTTATGTAAAATGTTAAATCATATAATGTATTTATATAATTATATTGCACTATTCAAGCCACATCTGTGTAAAAACATTCCATTCAGTCAGACTGGAGGGGTACATGCTTTCTATTCTTTCTTTATCAATGTATTGTCTTCTTTCCAAATGTCAAAACAGCCTCAAATGAGAGTATCAGTAATTCCGACAGTAGCCTCGAAACCTGAAATACATCATGACATTTGCTGTTCTGTTGATTTATTACAGGGAACATCAGGGGACAATAAATTGAGAAACCAGTGCTTTTACCTGCAATCAACAAGACCCTCTTTGCCAACAAAAACTGCTGAAGCCATTTACAGGAGTCTGGCTAATGCCCAACTGAGCAGAGTGACAGGAAAAGTATGTCTGTATGTCTTCCCAAGAATCAGAGCTCTGCGTTCAGCAGAAGAGCAGAGCGGAGTGGAGTAGGGAAGCACTTCAGTGTTAAATGGAGGAGTATCAGTGCTGGGTGCCGAGGGCCCGTGTGACACCGTGAGGTACTCACCGATGGTCTGGGTGTTGGGCTCTGTGTCCAGAGGCTCCAGTGATGTGAGCAGCTCTCTCTGAGAGCTGCAGCTGGGTGTGCTGTCAGTGGGAGAAACTGGACTCTGGATCATTTCTTGCTCTTTTTCGTCCTGCATCGCTGCATAGACGTGGAGGCCTGGGATCTTCCTTGAGGAAAGATTTACAATGAGACATAGGCAAACAAAACTTGATGCTACAACATATGCTGGCGGGGGGAATCAGCCAGAGGGAAACGGGGGGACGGGAGAGAAAAAAAAAAAAAAAAAAAAAATCAATGTTGTCAAAAGGTAAGCAACCTTAATAACCAAAGGGGACAAGTCCGCTAGACTTTTAGAAGTTATTTATTCATTCTGAAGTTCAACTTTCCCATTTTTAGGAAATAATTATTGTACGTTAAAGGAGAAGTTCACTTCCAGAACAAAAATACAAAAATATTACAATTACAAAAATACAAAAATTACAGATAATGTACTCACCCCCTTGTCATTCGAGATGTTCATGTCTTTCTCTCTTCAGTTGTAAAGAAATTATGTTTTTCAAGGAAAACATTTCAGGATTTTTCTCCATATAGTGAACTACTATGGTGTCCACAAGTTTGAACTTCCAAAATGCAGTTTAAATGCAGCTTCAAATGGCTCTAAATGATCCCAGCCAAGGAAGAAGGCTTGGCTGGGATCGTTTAGAGCCTTGTCTAGCAAAATCTTGTCTAGCAAAATGATCAGTTATTTTCTTAAAAAAAAAAAAAAAAAGACAATTTATATACTTTTTAACCTCAAATGCTCATCTTGTCTAGCTCTGCGTGAACTCTGTGTATTCCGGTTCATGACAGTTAGGGTATGTCGAAAAACTCCCATTTCATTTTCTCCTCCAACTTCAAAATCCTACATCGCTGTTTTACCTTGTTTTGTAAAGGGCGTTTGACCTTCTTTGTACGTTCACTTTTTAAACACTGGGTCAGTACTTCTACTTATCTGCTTTTATTTTTGTTCTGGAAGTAAACTTCTTTAAAAGTTTCAACACGATCCCAGCTGAGAAATAAGGGTCTCATATAGCAAAACAATCTGTCATTTTCTTAAAAAAAAAAAAAAAAAAAAATTACATACTTTTTATCCACAAATACTCGTTTTGCACTAGCTCGACTTCACGCATTACATAATCACGTTGGAAGGGTCACACATGACATAGACAGAGGTACCAACTGAGTGTTTACAAACCGAACGTGCAAAGAAAGTCAAATGCCCTTTATAAAAAAGGTAAAACAACGATGTTGGGCAATTTTGAGGTTGGAGGATGTGGGATGTCTACCCTACCTTTTTGAACCGGAGTACACAGACGAAGAACTAACCGTTCCTGATCTTTCAGGAATGCAATTATGCAATTATGTAATGCGTGAAGTTGAGCTAGCACAAGATGAGCATTTGTCATTAAAAAGTATATAAATTTTATTTATTTATTTTGTTTTCAGAAAATGACCAGTCGTTTCACTAGATAAGGCCCTTATTCTTCGGCTGGGATCGTGTAGAGCCCTATAAAGCTGCACTGAAACTGCAGTTTGGACCAGAGTATGTGAGCGGAGTGGTGCGCTCCATCACGAGTACAATTCATGCCAACGGCCCGTAATATAACTGCATATTTAGCAAGAAGTCACATGTTAAACAGTCAGCTAGCTTGCTATAGATGGATCACTGAGCTCAGAAAGAATGTGAAGATTATAATGACAGCAGTATACATGAGCGGGAGTTTTAGGAGGATAGTTTTCGAGGAATTTGTCTGCTCCTTCTAGATACTGAATATTTTCAGATGAAAGCATGATTTAAACAGGTACAACACTTATTTACACACGCAGTTGCTATCTCAATAATGGATTCAATCAAATGTAATTTACAGCGCTGCTTCATCTGTATCCGATTTCAAAAGAGCAGAAATCTGTAGGAAATGCAGCAATCCATAGATAAAATAACTGACAAAAAAGAACTATTATTTTCATCCTTTACAAACTAAATTTGCACTGAAAAAAAGCAGATGACTTTTCTTTGTTTTTTTTTTTTTAGAAAAAACAGTTTGCACTAGTGGTCCAATAAGCCACAAAACTTCTCTCCTAGTATTTTATTTTGTTTTATTGTAATATATGATATGTGACATTTAAAAACATACTGAAATACTTTAGCCATAAATTTCCTTGGAGCGAAGGTGGAGCGGTGTTCCTGATCAGCTGAGCGAGGAGTGGAGCGGGGAGTGGGAAATGGTAAACCCGGAGTGGAGCTGGAGCGGAGTGATTATTGAATGCTTGGAGCGCGGAGGAGAAATTGTTGCCGCTCCACTCCGCTCACATACTCTGGTTTGGACTTTCAACCCATTGGTCCCCATTAAAGTCCACTATATGGAGAAAAACCCTGAAATGTTTCCTAAAAACCTTCTTTTCGAGTGAAGAAAGAAAGACATGGACATCTTGGATGACATTAGGTTGAGTAAATTATCTGTAAATTTTAATTCTGGCAGTGAACTAATCCTTTAAGACAAACAAGCTAACGGTCATCTACTGTGACTAGCAGACACTTATCTTTCAGCAAGGACTAATGGCCAAATGTTACCTAATTAATATTCATGAGCTCTGCTGATAAGGTTCATAAATGTGCTCTTCTGAACTTTTCTAAACATTCTGATGGCCCTGACATTATCAGCTTTGCAGTTCACATCATTCTGTTTTTTTTTTTTAATCACAGAAAGCACAAGACGTGTTTATAGTTTGTGAGTGCGGTATAGTGCATTTACAAGCCGAGGTCTGAAATCTGCCTCAGAGAAAAGTTACAACAAGACACGTAAATAAGAAAAACAGACCTCTCACTTAGGGGTTACAACTAAGCTGTTAAAATAAAGCTCCCCTTTATAGAGGTGATTTTATCCGTCTTGGTCATGCAGACAAAGACAATTACGGAGGGAGAAAGCCACATAAGCAAAAAGCAGAACAGAGCTTTAACAGGGCATCGCCTAAGAGGATTCAAAAGCAAATTTATTGTGCTAAATACAACCGGAGAGGGATTTAGCAGAAAGAAAACACAACTCAAATGGACAGCTCATTAAGATGTGATCTAACACCCTCATTAAAGGACTGGTTCACAAAAAGAAACTGAAATTATGTTACCATTAACTCACACTCATGTCACTCTGAAGCCACTTTACATTTGATGCTTTTCTTTACAGCTTACTGTACTGCAACTGCAATTAGTCCTCATGGGACATGAGGCTTTCAAACTTCAAAACAACGCAAATGCACCATAAAACTAGCCCACACCACTTGTACTCTATATTCAGGCCGTTATTCAATGATATTCTGAGAACTGAGTTTAGAGTCGTGTCAGTTTGATTCATGAATGAATCGCTCAGACTGGTTTTGTGAACTAGAACTCGAGTCATCATTAAAATAACTTTTTAACATGAAACTCCTCTTGTTCCTAGCAGCTGTAGTGTCACCGAAAGCCAGACTGTTATGTATTAAAGCATCAGAAAATTCTTGGCACTTCTGTTGTCTCCCTCTCCTGTCTCAGATCTTGTCTTATTGACCTCTCGTGCCCTTTTCTCTCGGTCCGGTGACGGAAACGGTGCAATCATTTAACATTTCATAAAGGTCAACTTGAAAAACTCAAAGGGCTAAATATTGATAATGTCTGTGCACTGACTGACATTTCTCATTTGTTACAAGCGCTTAGACAAAAAAAAAAAGAAGACGGTTCTGCAACAGCGAAAGGGTGAATCACCACTCGACATACCCGCTCAGCGGTTTAGCCGTTTTGTTTCGTGAGCTAAACTAAGCCACAACACCTGAACTTGGAGTTTGGAGAGAATGAAGATGATTTGAGTCCTTCTGCTCTGCTTTTTTGTAATAATATTAAAAATAACTGGCATTTATTATTTTATTAAAGGGATAGCTCACCCAAAAATGAAAATTATGTCATTAATTACTCACCCTCTTGTCATTCCAAACCTGTAAGACCTTCGTTCATCTTAGGAACACAAATTAAGATATTTTTGATGAAATCCAAGAGCTTTCTGACCCTGATAGACAGCAACTACCAGGTTCAAGGCCCAAAAAGGTAGCAAGGACATTGATAAAATAGTTAATGTCACTTCAGTGGTTCAACTGTAATTTTACGAAGCTACAAGAATACTTTTTTTGCGCAAAGAAAACAAAATTAATGACTTATGAATGTGGTAGTTGCATTTCTGTCTATGCAGGGTCAGAAAGCTCTTGGATTTCATCAAAAATATCTTAATTTGCATTCTGAAGATGAATGAAAGTCTTACGGGTTTGGAACGACAAGAGGGTGAGTAATTAATAACAGAATTTTCAATTTTGGGTAAACTATCCTTTTAATTATACCAAACACCTAAACTTAATAACTACCTTACTAATATTAATAACCAGCAAATTAGGAGTTAACTGAGGCAAAAGACAATAATAATTAGTTAAAATAATTAGTTCCAGAATTTACATTTTTGGGTGAACTATCCCTTTAAAAAATATATATACTTTAGGGCTGCACAATTTTCATATTGCGATTATCGAGGTCAATATTGCGATATGCGATTGCGATTATAATAAATGGTATTGCGAGTCAACTTGATGGGTTTTTAAAGAAAATGCACACACAGATTAGTGATATTGCTGAAATGTGTATTTGTAAAACTAGAAATGGTTTCAAAATAAATTCTTTTTACAAAATGAAATAGCTTTTGCATTAATGTAAACTTGTTTTCTCAAAAGTATAGCTAAATTAAATAAAACAAAAAATAAAAACTTACACATTCTAACAAAAATAAGATATTTTAAACATTTTGTCCAAACAAACAGACATTTATGCAGAATGTAACATACGTAAACTCTTTTGAAAAGGAAACCGGTTATGTTTTTGGTCGATCGGATCACAAGTGGACAATGGAGAGAGCCATTTACACCTGGCCTTTTAATCCGCCTCTTCATTCCACTTTCGACCACTTCTGACCACATTATACCCCCGTGGTGCTGATTACAGTACATCAAGATGAGGATAAATGGACGGATCCCTCTGTCGGCGTCAAAACAGGAGCGGGAGGGGTAAAGTTATCACGCACTTGTACTTGCAGCTGTTAGTGTTATAAGAAACACGCTGCACAAAGTTTTGTTCATGTATATGTTTGGGCTTTTTCAGATATTTCAGAACAATGGAAGACATGAGCTCAGACAAATTTCACATGTTCGCAAAATTAGACAAAAGAGAAAATGCAGAGAGCAGCCGCTTTTGTTTCGTTTCGTCCCGACAAAGTTTAAACCCCATCTGATAAGCGTGTGTCCTTGCGAGTCTCGCAATGGATAGTATTACTAATACTGTATTAGGTAGGCGGAGAGAAGACCACCTCCGGATGTGGTCGTAAGTGGACAAGCTTAAAACGTTTTACACCCCGTTTACACCTGTACTTAGCATTGTCCACTTGTGATGAGATCGACGAAAACGCTTGTTAATACCAGGTGTAAGCAGGGCCTTTAATTTTGCAAATCTTGCACAGTACCTCTCTCTGCTTAGTGTCAGTAATATCAAATCCAAAATATCGCCATATAACAAAGGTAGTTCTTTTTTTTTTTTTTGGCTACCAGATCAGTGTTGATCTCCTCTGCATCCATCTTCGTTCTAGTCTCTCTGTGCTGCGCACACAAGTGAACACGCACGCACACGTGCACTGTCTATACTGAGTCTAAACCTTTTTTAATCTTTTTTTTTTTGTTTTGTTTTGTTAGCAGCACAGAAAATCAGCAAACTGTTCTCAGAAAGTATGTGTTCTCAAGTCCACACACTTATTTATTTAATATAATCGCAACATTTTGCCATCATATAATCGCACAGGCTGACATCGCGATTGCAACTGCGATACGATTAATCGTGCAGCACTAATATACTTTTATCCTTATTTACAAAAATAATTAAAAAATTGTGATTAGGTAGTTTTCAATAGTTGCAGTACAGTATTTTGACTGTAGTTGACCACTTTATAAATAACTTGTAATCTTTCAGGCTTCCCCAAACTTATGCCACTAGACATTTGTGAGCCTGGACCACAAAACCAGTCTTAAGTAGCACAGGTATATTTGTAGCAATAGCCAAAAATACATTGTATGGGTCAAAATGATTTTTCTTTTATGCCAAAAATCAGTAGGATATTAAGTAAAGATCATGTTTCATGAAGATATTTTGTAAATTTCCTACCGTAAATATATATAAAAAATAATATTGGATTAGTAATATGCATTGCTAAGAATGTCATTTGGACAATTTTAAAGGCGATTTTCTCAATATTTAGATTTTTTTTTTTTTTTGCACCTTTAGATTACAGATTTTTAAATGGTTGTATCTCTGCCAAATATTGTCATATTATTATGCTGTCAGCTTTCAGATGATGTATAAATGTCAATTTTAAAAAACTGACCCTTCTAACTGGTCACATTTTAGATAGCTAACCATATTTTTAACTGCTAACACATGCAGTATGATCAAGGTTGAAGTTTTAAAAATGGATAACAATACCTTTTGAATTTATAGATGAGGAACACGGCTAAACCCACCACCACCACTGAGAGGAGCATGAGCATTGCTGAGCCACTATGATTCTCACTTGTGTCCACTAGAGGCGCTAGACACAGGGGAAAATAAGACAGACAACTGTTGTCAGTGTGCAGTCTGGCATGCTTCCAATCCTCCTTTTAATAAACAGACACAAATCACATAAAAAATTTTAATCATATAGAAAAGAGTCCTCTATACAATCAAGGTCAATAATATAACAGCCTTCTTTTGTTTTTATCTAAAACAGCAGTATTTGATTCTAGTTCATTACCTGCTGATAAATGTGCAGCGTATACTGTGATCTGGACTCCTGGTCTGAGTGTGAACTGAACCAGATTCTGATTCAGAGCGCTGAGAACCAGTTCTGAGAGCTGAAAGCAAAATCACATTATCATATTCATACCACACTGGATAAGAAAATGCTTCCTTGTATATGATACATGCAAATATGTTATTAAATTACATAAACAGTCACAATAAGATGTAAGATATTCATGTCCCGCAGGTATTTGATTTTCCTGTTTCTGTGCCAGGTGAGTCCTGATGCATTGTAGTGTTGGCTGAGGCAGAGCGTGGGCTCGTTATGTTGTTTGTCGTACGCGAGTACGTGAACCACACTTCGGCATAAATCAACTCTATCACCTTCACTCACAAATATAGATATATGACATAGGAGGGATCTCATTTAGGCCTAACATCTCTCTCCTCTTCCTCAAACACACACAGAGCCCTTGACTGTCGGCTGCTTTTATGTATGCATAAATCTTGAAAGCAGATAGTTATTTCCTTCCCACAATAAAGCCTTGTTTGTTTTTTGTGCTTGATTATGGCAGATCAGGTTTTTAGGGTCATTCTGAAACAAGTGCTTCCAGTTGGATGATTTTTAAAGTACTTTTTTTATTTGTCTGTCAGACAACGTGCTTAAGTGTTGGCACTGTGACCTCTCATCTCATATTAATACAGTTTAATTACATCTTGAGAAAGTTGACACGGTTTATGGCAACAAGATTGACAGTTTAATTTGACATTACAAGACTAAAATACAATGTGCTTCTCAACTAAAGTTAATGCCTAAATTTATAGACATTTCTTTTCCGTTATTAACTGTTTTGCAATCATTGTAAGAGGGCTGACAGGATTTAAAGATCAACAAAAACAAAAACAAACAAACAAAAAGTAAACTTTCTTAAAATGAAGAATGCTGTTTCTGTTTATTTATTTATTTATTTTTTTAATGGGCTATTTTATTACTTTAAATAAATATTAATAAATATCTAAAAAAATTCATAGAATTTTGTTTGTTATATAAATACACTGCCGTTCAAATGTTCGGGATCAGTAAAGATGTTTTTAATGCTCATTAAGGCTGCTTTTATTTGATCAAAAATACAGAAAAAAGCTGTAATATTGTGAAATATTATTTCAGTGTAAAATAACATTTTTCTATGTGAATATATTTTAAAATGCAATTTATTCCTGTGATGCAAAGCTGAATTTTCAACAACATTACTCCATTATTCAGTGCCACGTGATCCTTCAGAAATCATTCTCATATGCTGATTTATTATCAGTGTTATTTATATATTATATTTGTGTAATAATAATAATAATAATAATACTTTATTATTAAATATATTATTAAATATATTAAATATTATTAAATAATTTATTATTAAATATTTATTAATATTTTGTAAATATTTATTAATATTTATAAATATTTATTAATATTTTGTTGGAACCTGTGATTTTTCAAGATTTTTTAATAAAAAAAAAATAAATAAATAATAATAATAATAATATTCATTTATTTAATATAGATATCATTTGTAACAATGTAAACTATCATTTAAATGTTTGCGCTCAGTAAATTTTTCTTTTCTTTATATATATATATATATATTTTTTTTTTTTTAAGAAATTAATATTTTTTTCAGCAAGACTTACATTGTTAGAAAAGATTTCTATTTTTAACAAATACTGTTCTTTTTATTTTTCATTCATCAAAGAATACTGAAAATAAATAAATAAATAAAATAAAAATAACAACAACAAAAAAGCAGCACAACTGTTTTCAACATTCATAATAAAAGTAATAAATCAGCATATTAGAATGATTTCTGAAGGATCATGAGACACTGAAGACTGAAGTAAAGACTGATGAAAATTCAGCTTTGGATCACAGGAATAAATTCTATTTTTAAATATATTAAAATAGAAAACCATTATTTTAAACTTTAATAATATTTTACAATATTACTGTTTTTTCTGTATTTTTGATGAAGTAAATGCAGCCTTGATAAGCATAAAAAAATTCTTTCTGAATCTAACTGATCCTAAACAAGTGTTAAAGTGTTATTTTTTTCATAAACAACTCTTAAGCTTCATCTTTCAGATTTGAGTTTAGCAATGATAATGCTAAATCTCATATCAAACTACTTCCTGTTCCATAAGTCCCTTTTTTTTTTCTTTCCACCCAAGCTTCATTAAATCTGTCTCATTTACTAAATGACTCCTGACTTATTTCTGCGCTCCTTTATTTCGTCGTCGCTCTCACCTTCTGTCTCTCTCTCTCTCTCTCCTTATTTCTCACCCTTTTAAAATTAGACCATTCCATGAATAATTACTTTCTTTATGAATTGTACCAGGGTCAGTCAGTCTATTATACTTTTTTAATAAGGCTATCTACACATTATACTTTGAACACGCCACCCTTGAATAGAGATTTATGAGGATCTGCAGTGAAAGGTCCATTGCAGATTCAAGGTAGGTTTGGGCGAGGAAAAAAAAAGGCAAAAAGTTGCTGCTTAAGCAACCATGCATGGACATCCACAAAGTGCAGATATCCCTCTATCATCCGTGATATAATATCTCTAGCCTATAAGCGAATTGAGGACTGAACGATCTAGTGGATGGATTACTAATGACCTCCTCTATAGTGAGTCTTTATAGTGAGAAATTACTGCTTCAAAATATATAGATGACTCTGCATGTTAATATGGGAGGATATGAGCCGCCATCTCATATTTGGTAATGGCTGTTCTCTGTTATGGCCAAATACATTGCAATATGGCCAAAATTACCCATGACCTAACGGTTCAACCCAGTCGATGTCTAATGTCTGAAGCAACTTTTTCTAAAGCAGTAGTTATGTGCTTGTCTCATAACCAAGTATTTAATTTCAGGAGAAAATTAGACATTTTCTGATCAAGGAAAAATCAGTGGACTAGTAAAAACAGGCTTTTGTCAAGAGTTAAATAGGCCAACATTGACATCTGCTGGAGACCGTAAGAAACTCTTGTCAAAATCCTCTTTTTACCCACTATCCTTTTGTATTTGAATATCTGAGCCTTTTCTTCTGATTGAAAGACAAAAGTAAAGCAAAACATTAATTATAGCTGAGTGTCTCACGACTGAGATTGAAACTCATGCATAATGTAAGATGAGGGTCATGTCTAGTACCTGGTCTAAATGGGTGGCTGTTTTGTCTGGTTTCCCCTCTGTCAGCTGTTTGTCTGGTAACAGGAAGAACTCGGCCGCTGTTGGCAGTCCAGGCAACACTGTGACCAACAGCTGCTCTGGATTCACTTCTGTCGCCTGAAGACCAGGAAACACAGTATTAGACATGCAAACGCCCGATGAACAGGATTAGAGAAATACAAGAGTCAAAAAGAAAAAAAGACAACGTCTGTCTTTTGAGATTGACTGTTTTTGCCCCCAATAATGTTATGTTTTTTATTGAATTACTATTATTATTATAATAAAGATAGACGTCATTAATTCGATTTTTTAATGGATATTATCATTATTATTATTACACATATATTAATAACTTTATTCAGCAAGGATGCAATAAACTGATCAAAAGTAACAGGAAAAAATTGTAATATTACAAAAGATTTTAAATAAATTCTGTTCTTTTGAACTTTCTTTTCAACAAAGAATTCTGGGGGAAAGAAGACAATGCCTTTAACTCTAATATTTTTTTGAGACAGTTTTTTTGTTCAATAATGTTGTTGTTTAATGAATTATTATTATTATTATTATTATTATGATTATACAGATATTAATACTTTTATTCAGCAAGGACACATTAAACTGATCAAGCGACAGTAAAGATTTATAATATTACAAAAGATTTCAAATTATTCCTGGTTAAAGATAAATATTAGCTGCATAATATATTTACTGCATTTTTGATCAAATAAATGCAGCATAAGAGACTTAAAAAGGCATAAAATAACAATGCCCTTAACTCTAATATTCTGAGATTGACAGTTTTTTTAATAATGTTGTTTTTTTTTTTTTTAATAATGTTGTTTTTTTTTTACATTGTTTTTAATGTTTATTATTATTATTATTATTATCATTATTATTATTATACATAAATTAATAGTTCAATAATGTTGTTTTTTACACTGTTTTTAATGTTTATTATTATTATTATTATTATTATTATTATTATCATTTATTATACACATTAATACTTTTATTCAGCAAGGATGCATTAAACTGATCAAAAGTGACAGTAGATTTATAATATTACAAAATATTTCAAATAAATTCTGTTCTTTTGAACAAAGAATTCTGAAAAAAAAAAAACAGTTTTGACAAAAATATTAAGCAATTACTGTTTTTACCGCATTTTTGATCAAATAAATGAAGCGTAAGAGACTTCTAGAAAAAAAAAAAAAAAGGAAAAGACAATGCCTTTAACTCTAATTTTCTTTTAATTAATTGTTAATTTTTTTTGTTCTACAAAATTTCTTATTATATATTGTAATTATATATTAATAGTTCATTTTTTTGTTTTACAAATATTATTATTATTACACACATACTACTTTTATTCAACAAGGAATGCATTAAACTCCCCAAAAGTGACAGTAAAGATTTATAGTATTACAAAATATCACAAATACATTTTTCTCTTTTAAACTTTCTATTTATCAAAGAATTCTGGAAAATAATTATCACAGTTTCGACAAAAATATTTATGATTAATGGATTAATGGCTACTGAAAATTCAGCTTTGCATCACAGGAATAAACTTTATTAAAACAGAAAACCTATTTTAAATTGTAGTAATAACAACACATATTAATACTTTTATTCCACAAGGATGCATTAAACCGAACAAAGTGACAGATTAATAACATTACAAAAGATTTCAAATTACGTTTGTTCTTTTGAACAAAGACTTCTGGGGAGAAAAAAAAAATACTGTTTTTACTGCATTTTTGATCAAATAAATGCAGCATAAGAGACTTCTAAAAAAGGCAATGCCTTTATTCTTTTGAGATTGACTGTTAATACTGTTATTGTTTTTTTAAGGATAATGTTTTTTTTTAAGGAATTATTATTATTATTATTATTATTATTATTATACAGATATTAATGTTTTACAAAAATTCTTATAATTTTATATATTTTTTATAATTTTTATATAATTTTTCTTATTAGAATTTTAATTATTATTATTATTATTATTATTATTGTTGTTATTATTAATACTATTCTGCTCTTTTGAACTTTCTATTAATCAAAGAATTCTGGAAAAGTATTATCACAGTTTTAACAATTGATTAATGGCTGCTGAAAATTCAGCTTCACAATTCCTGCATCACAGGAATAAATTTTATTAAAATAGAAAACTATTATTTTAAATTGTAATAAAAATTCACAATATTGCTTTTTTTTTTTTTTTTTTTTTTTTTTACTGTATTTTTAATCTAAATGCAATTAAAATTTTACAGTCTGATGTAAAGATGCAAAAATATCTATAAAAATTAAAGCTTTGTCAATTACAGCTGCAGTGCATTTAAAGGTTTAGTTAAAAAAATTTACATTTCAGCATCATTTACTCCCTCATGTCTTTTAGATGGGTTGAAGCAGATTTGACATCATGTCACACATCATTGGTTCCCACTCTTGCAACAAATCAATTCTTCAGCATTTCTCCTTTTGTGTTCCATAGACAAAAATGGTACGGCTTAGAAACGAAATGAGGGTGAGTAAATAACGATAGAATTTTTATATTTGGGTGAACTATATCTTTTAGACATAATCTAAATGTACAAAATTCTCCTTGTTTCATGTTACAAGGTCACAACGTCAACCTCGTTCTCGTCCATATGCCCAGCGCAAAACTCATTACACACATTACCACTAACCAACTGGAGCAGAACACGCATATGGCTCACATGAGAACCGTTATTCTCAAGTGTCATAATCCATAAACATCCATAAAGAAAGTCTCCATGTTCAGTTATAATGGGCCTCTTGAAAATGCCACGGGCAAAGCGCAGGAGAACACTGATGATTATTTCGGTCTGTCACGCCATATGTTTGAATATTCGCGAAGCTTTTCCTGTCACGGTGGTGTTTTCCTTCCATCAGTGAAGGTGAATCTGGAAGCCAGTTTCACAAATCTGTCAACTTGAGTTCTTCAAGCAAAGTGTGGAGCATGAAAAACCAACAAAGCTCCAGACTACACTTGTATTTGTACTTTTCTTATACCCGTTATTATGAGAAAAACATCCAACAAGAACATCTAAGTATTTTGACAATAAAGTCAAAATTATTAGAATGAAGCTTGAATGTTTAGAGAATAAAGTTAAACTTTATTCTCGAAACTTTCAACTTTATCTTTGAAACATTTCGACTTCATTCTCGGAATATCAACTTAATTCACGAGTTCAGACTTACATATAATTAGCCGGAGTATGGTAATGCATATTTGGCGTGCTGTCCGGGGAAGGGCTCCGAGCTCGGGAATGGCCCGAACCCAGAGAACCCCCCTAGGTGTAGTGAGAACTCGTGTGAGTAGATGGGGTGGTGGTGGGATGCTGATAAACCATCAAATGGATAGAGGCAAGTCAACTGTATTTAAATTGTAGCGTTGATTAACTTGAGTGAGCTCCTCCTGTGATAATTAGGCTAGATATCTGACGCGCTCCTCCCGAACCTTGTTAATAAAACATCATTTCATAAAAAATTTCGACTGTATTTTTGAAATATTTAAACTTTATTCTCAAAACATTTTGACATTATCTTCGGAATTTTAACTTTGTTTTGAAACATTTTGACTTTATTCTCGGAATTTCAACGTTATTCTCAAAATATTTCGACTTTATTCTCTGAATTTCAACTTTATTCCCAAAACATTTCAACTTTATTCTCGGAATTTCAACTTTATTCTCAAAACATTTTCACATTATTTTCAGAATTTCAACTTTATTCTCGAAATATTTCAACTTTATTCTCGAAACATTTCAACTGTATTTTTTAAATATTTCAACTTTATTCTTGAAACATTTTGACATTATTTTTGGAATTTCAACCTTATTCTTGAAACATTTTGATTTTTTTTTTTTTAAATATTTCAACTTTATTCTCGAAACATTTTGACATTATTTTTGGAATTTCAGCTTTATTCTCGAAAAATTTCGACTTTATTCTTGGAATTTCAATTTTATTTCAACTATTTCTGAAATATTTCAACTTTATTTCAACTGTATTTCTGAAATATTTCAACTTTATCCTTGAAACATTTCGACTTTATTCTCGGAACTTCATTCTTGGAATTCAGACTTTATTCTCGAAAGCCAACAAAGCTCCAGACTACACTTGTATTTGCACTTTTTTACAGCTGGAATTGTTCTGACTCTGAACATCTAAATGCCTTCTTGACGGGTTTCCATGGATTTGCTCAAGTAGAGCTTTAAATGGAGATCCTCTGAAAATTATTTTTAATGACTACTTGTATGACGACGAAAATGATTTTTTTATGCTGATTATATGCTGACAAATAATGCTCAAAACACATCACGAAATGTCATCACCTTTCTGAAAAACACATCCATTAGTGGTTTATCGTCATCTTTTGTGTTTAAGATCTATAGAGGAAATTCCTAGAAGACCTCGATCATTGTTTGCTAAAATCATTTGCAGTTTGTCTTTGTTCTTGATAGAAATGAGTCATATTCTGTATCATATTCATATTCTGAGTCAGATCAGAAGATGAATATTCTTGCATACCCTTATTTAAACTTTGTACAAAGAGCACAGACAGACATTAGTGAGAGAATGTTCAAGTGAAAAGAGAAGTAACAATTTCTTTCTTCTTAGAAATGTGAACCAGTATTTTACATCCTTCAAGGAAAAGAAAGACTTTTCAATTTGAATATGTATATCTGTGTATCTACCATATATATCACCTCAAAGCAAACAGACATGATTGCCTCTTCATGTTTTATTTATATATGTAATGAAGCATTGTATGTTGAGCTCTTTAATGTCACTGAATAGAGAACTGCATTTTCAGCTGTGTGAAAAGTGAATGTTTTTTTTTTTTTTTTTAAATGGTAAATTGTTTGAACTCACCTGCACCATAGAGGTTTTAATGACTCGACTGACATCAAGCCTCCATTCAGCCACATCAGGGTTGTGATCATCAAGATTAGATGAAAAGGCAAGAAGATGAGATCTGAAGTATTCTATAATTACAAAAAAATATTATGTTCTTACGATTATTATTAGTTTTTGACTACTGCACTGCAGTACACCTAAGCTACAGCATTTGTTTTCAAAGCGTATTTACTATGATATAGTATATAAAATGCGATATGAATGTGGTTTCAGACTTCTAACATTTCTGAAAAAAAAAGCATCAGAAATAAATTGGATTGTAAATAGTGAACTTGTCGAAATTATGAGAATAAAGTCAAAATATGACAAGAATAATGTCAAAGTATTTTGACAATACAGCTGAAATATTACAACAAAGTCAAACTTTATTCTTGAAAGTGTCGACTTTATCCTTGAAACATTGCGACTTCATTCTTGAAATTTCAACTTTATTCTCAAAACATTTAGACTATTTTCAAATATTTCTGATTTATTCTCGAAACATTTAGACTTTATTCTCAAAACATTTCGACTTCATTCTCGGAATTTAGACTTTATTCTCAAAATATTTTGACTTTATTCTTGAAACATTTCAACTTTATTCTCAAAATATTTCGACTTCATTCTCGAAATATTTGGACTTTATTCTCTGAATATTTAAACTTTATTTTTGAAACATTTCAAATTTATTCTCGGTATTTTGACTTTATTCTCAAAACATTAAAATTTTATTCTCGAAAGATTTTAATTTTATTCTCGAAACATTTCAACTTTATTCTCGAAACATTTCGACTTCATTCTCAAGATTGCGACTTTATTCTCAAAATATTTTGACGTTATTCTCCAAATATTAAGACTCATAATTTCAACTTTACTCTCAAAAAATGTTAACTTTATTCTCCAAATATTACGATATCATAATTTTAGATTTTTTAAATTATTTTTTAATGTTGAACATTAAAAAACGCTGTTGTTCAAAACAAATCAAACCAATCCTTTTTACAGTATGTAACATAAGTCTCAGGTGTCCCCAGAATGTGTTTGCGAAGTTTCAGCTCAAAATACCCCACAGATCATTTATTATATAATTTTAAAATTGCCTATTTTTAAGTGGAAGCATGCTGTTTTTGTGGATGTCTCTTTAAATGCAAATGAGCTGCTGCTCCCCACCCCTTTTTCCAGAATAGGGCTGTACCTTTACGGCTCCAACCTTGAATACTCTGCTAAAAACATCTGTTTGGTAATATACAGCATAATATAGAGTAAATAAATTAATAAATCTACTGCTCTCGTCTCCTCTAAGGCTGGGACTTTAAATAGTGTTCTGTGCTCGTCTGTGCAGCCAATGACAGAACTGGCACATGTTGTCGCTTGCGGAAACAAAATGGCGGTGCCGTTGGTGGAAATGTGCAGATTAAGGGGTGGTAATATTATAATAAGATCCCCTTACCACATCACGAGGGGGAGCGAAATCTAAGCGCCTCTTTTTTTCACAAGCTTGCAGAGAAAGGTTTTCCAAAAATAAGTTACTGGATTGTTTTTTTCTTATTTTTTATTTTTATTACATTTTCTGGGTTGGTAGATACAGTGGGGACCCGTTTATAGCACTTAAAAAAAAGCATGGAAAAGCATGGAAAAAGTCAGATTTTCATGATATGTCACCTTTAAAGTGTTAATGTTTTCAAAATTTATCACAAATGAGCAAAGAACAAAACATATTTTGAGAAAGCTTATTACTAATATATAAAGCTATCTTTAATACCTAGCAGTCTGTTTACTGGCTGCATGTAGAACTCACCGTGGACAGCAATGGTTTTCCTGTCTTGCAGGATGGTATTCCCAGCAGACACCTGTACAGTGACAACGCTGATTCCCTCTCGAGAGAACGTGAACGCCACACTCCCCTCCAGCGTGATCACGGGCTGTGAATACAGTGTGAGAGAGACTCTCTAGAGGACGCCCTGTCAGTGCGGTTGCAGTGAAGATGCCAACTTTATTTACAAGGCACTTGGCGAGGCAATCACAAACACATACACACACACACACACACACTGAGTCATGCACAGGTGTCTAGTAAGTCACACATGGAGACTTTACCTCCGAATTGTTCCCAAGCCACCAGATATAGGTGACCGTTCCCACTTGGCTTGGTGAGAGAACCACAGTCAGATTGACTTCTTTATTTTTCACAGCAACAAATGGGGCGGAGAGGTGAATAGACTCCAGCTGACCTGCGCCGAGACAGAAAGAAAAGAGAAAAGTGGGGTTGGTCGTATGAGCATGTTATCAACATTGACCAAAAAAAAAACAAAAAAAAACTCAAGCACCAAATCAACATTAGAATGATTTCTGAAAGATCATGTGATACTGAAGATTGGAGTAATGATACTGAAAATTCAGCTTTACAAATTAAATTTTTTTAATATATTAAAATAGAAAACAGTTATTTTCATTTGTAACAATATTTGACAATATTTCTGTTTTTTTTATTTATTTATTTTTGTATTTTTGAACAAATACATGCAGCCCTTGGTGAGCATAAGAGAATTCGTAAATAAGAACCGATTTATTTTATAACTTATTTTATAACTTATTATAAGAACTTTTCGAAAGTTTCAGGTCAAGTTTTTTTGTTTCTTTTCTTTTATTTTAATAATAACACTTTTATTTAGCAAGTGCATTAAACTAATAAAAAATTACAGAAAAAGACATCTTTACTATATATATATATATATATATATATATATATATATATATATATATATAACAGGAAAAATTACATTTTAAAATATATTAAAATAGAAAACAGTTATTTTAATTTGTAATAATATTTCATAATATTACAATTTTTTGTTTGTTTGTTTGTTTGTTTTGCTGTATTTCTTAAAAAACAAAACAAAACAAAAAAAAACATGCCACCCTTGGTGAGTATGACAATTCTTAAATAATAACTAAATAATTTTATAACTAAGTTATAAAAACTGAACTTTTTGAAAGTTAATAATAAAAGTTAAATAATAATACTTTTATTTAGCAAGTGCATTAAATTGATAAAAAATTACAGCAAAATCATCTTACAGAATA
Source organism: Cirrhinus mrigala (assembly GCA_036247105.1). NCBI lineage: Eukaryota > Metazoa > Chordata > Actinopteri > Cypriniformes > Cyprinidae > Cirrhinus > Cirrhinus mrigala. Next base: position 12,873,461 of record CM070007.1, on the reverse strand, counting down.
TTTTTATTTCAAATAAATGCTGTGTTTATATATATATATTTTTATATATATATATATATTTTCATAAAACATGCAGTGAAGATGGCACTGAAGACTGGAGTAATGGTGCTGAAAATACAGCTTTGCATCACAGGAATAAACTACATTTTGAAATATATTCAAATAGAAAGCAGTTATTTTAATTTGTAATAATATTTCACAATATTGCAGTTTTTTAAATTGCATTTCTAAAAAAGAAAAAAAAAACATGCAGCCCTTATTCAGCGTGACAATTCTTACAAGAAAAACAGAAGAACTTAAAGCAGTAGTATACATAATTTATTCTCATAGAATTATAGATGAGCAAATTATAGTGGAATATGGTTCTTATTTCAAAGAGGCTTGTGACAAAAAAAAAAAAAAAAAAAGAAAATGTCTTAACAAAGTTACAGCACAAAGTAAACATCCTCCTAATGATCCCACCATATATTCTTTCATTCACAAAAACTTCTCATAGGAACACCAAGCCATCTGCGTGTGAATTTCAGCTCATGCTCCAGAGGCCCTATTTGCTTTGCCTGGCACGACAGGATTGACAGATTGGAAGCGTTCCGTCTCCCTGATCAATATGTCACTGCAGAGGCATCTGTCTGCCTGGATGTAGCAGTGGGGTGGCAAGTTCACCGAGTAGGTGGACATGAGAAAAAGGGCGAACATTTGAATCAAACTGCTTAGTTAATCTCTGTTAAATGCTGATATTTAATGATCTTCCTCTAGCACGAACACAGACTAAAACCACAAAAAAAGCTACAAAAACTCAGGCCATCTGCTCGTAGAATGTGTTAAAACAGCGTGTTCCAATTTCATTGCTACATAAGAGAATAGAGTTGTCTGCTTGAAAGTTTGTAAAGCCAGAATTTTCGATTATTGGCATAAAGTGTGATCCATATTCTGGCCAAGAACCACCCACATAGACAGGAACAGGCCATTTGACCAACATGTGAAATGACCAACCACATTTTTTTTTTCTTTAAAACATTTGGGGCAAGTACATCAGAAATCGATGCATTTTAATGACTTCTAACAGTTTGTAGAAAAAGCATGAAGGCATCTCAATAACTGGTATCAACTATATTTTAAACAACAATATTAAACAAGAAAAAAGTTGGTAACTTTTGTTAATGCTACTCATAATGTCTCAGTAGTTTTAAGTACAACTTAACAGCATGTCTATAAAACCTTTATAATCGCAATCACATCGGAATATTTTAACCTGCTTTCGCACAGCTGCTGATCCAGAGAGAGCTCTGGTCATGTAAGTCAAGCTTTATGTTTGAACAAGCTTCACGAGCAGAATACACGGTATAGGCTACATTTCTGTGTTGCAAACAATAAATTATAACTAAAGTATTGGGAAGACTGATCTAACACATTGATCAAAGAGACACAATCTGTTTGATAAATTTTGCCTTCTCAAATAATCACAACTTGCCTAAAATAAAATCTATAGTTCCGATAGCCTATAATCTATAGGCTATCGGAACTGTTAAGGGTCAACTTTTATTTGTGTGCACTCACAATATCAACAAAACGTTGCAAATGGTGCTTTTATTAAATAAAGAAAACAAACATAAAGCACTTTCTAATGGCTTATAAGTAAATAATTCAAATATCTCTTTACTGTTTCCCCCGACATTGTAATTACATTTGCCGGTGATTTGTGGCAAGTTTCAGCCTATTTCAGCTAAAATTTGGAAAAGCCTAAAACAGGCCCGGAGCCAGGCCCGCACCTGAACTATGACGTAAAAATTGTCCCGAAGCCCTTATTGTCCCCATTTTAGACTCATTTATAAAATTAAATAAAACATTTTTAACTAATAACTATACTATTGACATTGTTTTTAATATTAAAATGTAGACTAGCATGTAAAATGTATAATCTTACAGACTTTATAGAGCCCCCACCTGGGCCCCCCCTTCTTTTGGTACGTTCCACGATCCATGAATCAGACTATACAGGTTGTGCTGAATGTTTATGATTCACTAAACAGAATTGAGTCATAAGAGTCAATCATTAGAGAATCAGACTAATGTAGGCATGCTGTGTGTTTGTGGCATAAAGAATCAAGAGAATTAGAAACAAATATTTTAAATATCCGTGTAATTAGACTCCAAACCTTCCCTAAATTAAACTTTTAAATATCTTTTTATACAACAATATTTAAAAAGGGGGGTGGGGGGGTCGCTTATTAATTCATTTTTAGTAATACTACTCATAATGTGCACTTCTTATAGCCGTATGAAGTCTCAGGAGTTTTATGAGCAACATAAGAGTAAATTATATACTGTTTTTGTTTGATTCACCTAAAGGAATTGTTATTCATTAGAGACATTCATTTGAAAATCAGATTATGCAGGTTGTGCTGTATGTTTGTGTATGTTGATTCACTTAAAGGAATTGTTCAAAAGAGTCATTTGTTTGGAAATTGGCTGGATTACACTGTTCACATTGTATGGTTCTAATTTACTTAAAAGAACTGATTCATTAGTTTGACAATCAGACTGTACAGGTATATTGAAGTCTTTGGAGTCTTACACAAATATTTGGAATATCAAGAGAATTAGAATCAAATATTTCAAATATCTGTGTAATAGGACTCCAGAACTTCCTTGAATGAAACTCTTAAATATCTTTTTATTCAGAATTATTAAAAAAAAAAAAAAAAAGCATAATTCTTTTTTTTTTTTTTTTGAATAAATTACTACTCATTAAGTGAACCACTTATAGGCATATGAAGTCTCAGTTTTTTGTTCAACAGAATAAAGTGTAAACTGTTTGTGTTTGATTCACTTAAAAGAATTGTTAAAAAGAGTCATTTGTTTTTGGAAATCAGATTATTCAGGTTGTGCTGTATGTTTATGATTCACTACACAGAATCGACTCAGAGTCAATCATTATGGAATCGGGCTAATGTAGACATGCTGTGTGTTTTGTGCCATAAAGAATCAAAAGAATTAGAATAAAATATTCCAAATATCTGTGTAATAAGACTCCAAACCTTCCTTGAATTAAATGCTTGAATACCATTTTAAACAACAATATTAAACAAGTAAGAAAAAAAAGCATTCATTTATTTTTATAAAATACTACTCATAATGTGTGCTACTTACAGTCATATGAAGTCTCAGGAGTTTTTTTGAGCAACATAACAGTAAACCATAAACCATAAACTGTGTTTGATTCACTTAATTGTTCAAAAGAGTCAGTTGTTTGGAAACTGATTGGACTGTTTGTGCTGCATGGTTTAAATTGACTAAAATTAACTGATTCATAATTGTAAAAGTTACATTAAGTAAAGTTCAACAGACCTGGATGATATTTCAGGTCCTCAGGACCTTCATCATACACTGAAGTGTCTCTCGGCAATAACTAAGAGGGATGATTCCAATCTCTTGGTCCAGTTAGAGACTATAAGCTAGAAATCTAGATTGCTTAATGTGGAGTGCAATACGACCAAGGCCAAATGAGATTTTTCTGGTCAATAAAACATAAATGAGTTCAGAGTGCTCAGACCCAGTGGGTCTTTAAAATACATTAAGGATATAAAATCAGAATACGATATGGCTGTCTGTATTATGCATATTGTTACCCGCCCTCCCACGTCTTGGCTTACACGTAATGTGTAGGAAGAGGAGCACCATTTCAGAGCCCAGACTGTTCTCCGCCATGGCTGACACTCTGTAGATTCCCACGTTCTTGTAGATGTGTTTAATGCCATCCTCGATAGAGCTCACGTTGGAGTAGGTGAAAGCGTTTCCGTCGCCGAAATCCACCGTGATGCTGGTTTTCGATCCATCACCCTAGGAAAAAAAAGGATAACATGAAACATCGAGTCTAGCCAAAAAAAAAGACCACAACCAGACTGCTGAACAAATGTTCTTTAGTCAAAGAACTTTTTGTAATATCTGAGAATTTTTCCTTTTTTTAGGCAGAAAGCAAAAATGTTTCTGACTACGATACTGGCAAAGCTCTGTGCACGATTCATTCAGCTGTCAGTTCATCTGCTTTGGAGGATGTCTTGTCTGTCCCAGAGCGGTGATCTACCACGGGAAAACATTGCTCTTGTGCAGGCAAGATGGTCTCTCATGATTTCCCAGCTTACAATGCCCAATTTATGGTGGATGCGCATTATCTCTGTACTTTGGTAGGACCCTATGAAATCAGTTTTATTTTTTCCCAAATTCTGTTTTATTTTTTTCCAAATTCCGTTTTTTCCGTTTTAATTTCGTTTTTCATATTTTAATTTTTCTCAACTCCTTTTTAATGGTTAAATTAAATTTTATTAATCAAAGAACATGTCTAATTAATTAAAATCATGAAACTTATACAATTTCACATCAATTTAATAAAGGTTTAACAAAAATGACATGTTTAGGGCCCTATGAAATGCTTTATTTTTCTCACCATATGTTTTATTGTTATTAAATTCTGTGCTTTAGCATGCCTATTTATTTGAATGCATACTTAATTTATTCAAATTTATTCATAAAATAGCCTTATGAAAGTTTTTTTTTTTACCCTCAGAAATTCTGTGTTGTGTATTTAAAATGTTTTGGTTATCAAATGTAGGGATAAAACATTAATTTCATTTATCTTTTAATTATTGAAAATTAAGCAAACTTTTTTTTTTGGCAAACAAAGGGGAATTTACTATTAAAATTAAAACATGGAAGAAATGTTGTGTGATTATACCCTAAAAAATAATGTTTGTTTCATTTTAGTAGTAGTAGTAATAGTAGTAATATATTTCTGGCACAGTGTCTTCAAGTTAAACCTGACTTTTATTTTGATGGGGTTGCCTTGTCTAGCTTTACATTTCTGTGTGTATTTGATATAACGCTAGTTTTCCTAAAATGTAATGGTCAAATGCTCATGAAGTGACTCTCAGCAGATATTGTTCATGTATTTATGTCCTCATTTAGTGAGACGACAGACGCTGAAATCACCGCGAGCGTCACGCGCGCTTCAGTGTGTGTAGTAAACAAAACCGCTCGTCTGCTCCATTCATTAAAACACGCAGAACATGCAAATTCACATTTAAATGATATTTTTGCGGCGTAATATTTAGAGATACTAGTCCATATTGCGGATTGATTTAAGTGGAATGACCTACTTTTGATTAATTAATTCAAACTTTGACAAATTCCGTGACATTCCGCGTTATTCAGTAAATTCCGTTTTTATGACTGGATTCTACGATTCCGTCTGCGTTTTCCGCATCATGGAAATCATAGGGCCCTACTTTGGGGGTTAGCAGTAGGTAGATACAGTAGATTGTAATGGTCACACTTTATCCAAAGCATTTGGATTTCATCAAAAATATCTTAATTCATGTCCCGAAGATGAATGAAAGTCTTACAGATTTGCACCGACATGAGGATGAGTAATTAATGACAGAATTTTCATTTTTGGGTAAACTATCCCTATAATGGATCTAAAACATGGTCACGCAGAATAAGGCATTAATATGTGCTTTATTCTGTAAATAAACAGCCAATAAGCAAGTAATATGCATGCTAATAAGCAACTAGTAAATAGTGAGAATTGATATGTAAAGCAAAGTGTTACTGCTCAGACTGCAAACTTGCATTTCCTAAAAGATAATAAATGCTTTTGTCACTGAAAAGCAGTGCAGGAAACACTGAATCTGTCTGTACCTCCTCCAGGAAGACGAGAAAGGTGACGTTGCTGGCAAGAGTAGCTGTTAGCTTCCCTTCGCTGGTCACTAAGTGCAGGCCACGAGGGGCCTGGCTTGGGCACAGCTGTCTACGAGCAGTGTACTGCTCCATCACCCCACCGGTGCAGTTGTTAGACACCACCTTTCTGTACCTGCACACACACACAGACGCATGACACATATTTAGACAAAGCACATTTATAAACCTGCTATGAACCTACAATACAGAATGATCAGTGACAACATTGAAATTCATTAGTCTGCTTATCAGCAGCAGTGAAATTACACACTTTCATTTTAAATGAGTCATACATCAAAATCATTTGAGAATAAAGACGGTGAATATTTTAAATTGAAAAACTCACAAACTCTCAAACATTTATGTAGCTAAATGGGGACTTCTTATAGCTACAAATAGTATAGTGAATATACTATAAATTATAAATAGTATAATCTGCCCTAACTCTAACAGAACAATTTCTGCATTTTCTCTTCCTGCTTTTTTACAAATCAGGCCATCCCCAAAAGGAGGTTTTGAGGAATTTTGTCAGGTTCATCTCACTTTTGGGTACAAATTTGTCCATTTGCTCTCAAAATATGGTTAGGTAAGTGAACATACATAAAATATCTACTGTACAATATGTGGGGTAGGGCTGTCCTCGACTAAAGATTTTTCTGGTTTATTAGTAGTCGTTCATTTTAAGCATCAGTCGACTATTAGTCGCATGTTTATTAATGAACTATATAAATCATAATAATGAGCCTTTAATTGCCTACATAGCCTAATAAGCGCTTAAGCGCACACAAAAAAGCTGGCTAGAGATATAATAATTATGAATATGTCCAGGAAAAACAGCAAGGAGACTGCATTAACGTTTTGTTAATTTATTGATAAACTAGTGCTTTCTTTGTTTCAGTTCTTTCTTTGCTTTCTGTAAAGTTGCTACAACTTACATATTTCAGATGAAAAGCCATATTTAAGGCCAATGAATGACAGGCGAGTGTTTGGATGTCCTGCTCGATGTACTATATTACCACATAAACCAGCCGTTAACGATCTGTCCATCACGGACAGCGTGACTTTGCTACTTCCTGTGGATTTTTTTTTCTGTGACTAAGCGACTAATAAAATTTTGGTTGACCAAGCCCAAACGGTCAGGGGGCAGCCCTAATATGGGGTGTTGAAAAAGCTGATCATGCATTAAATTTTTTATGATAAAAAAATACTTGAACAGCATTTTTTTTATACAAGTTAAAAAAACTGCACATATATAATTAATTCCATGAAGAAAAAATGATCAGATGAATGCATCACGTGAGATCTCACCCAGTGCTGTTGAGAAACGTGTGTTCTGTAGTACAGGTCCGAGACATGGAGGAGGGGAGGAACCAAAATGCCGGAGTACATTTTCCATCAGCCCTCCTCTCAAAGCCATAATCACTGGAGAAAAAAAAAAAAAAAAAGGTGCGAACAGCCATCAGTTCTCAACTCTTGACTTTGGGTTAAAGTGGTCATGAATTGAGAAATCAAAATTTCATTAATCTTTTGACATGTAAGAGGTCATTGTACTAGAAAAACATCCTGCAAGTTTCAGAACTCAAAACCCTCTCATTAATCTAAAAACAGCTTATATTGAAGCCAATCTGCCAAAAACGACAGGAGTGGAATGTGCAACTCTATGACGTAATAGTGTAGTTAAACTCCGCCTCTGCTGAAAATGCCTGCTTCTACTGTACATAACTGCCTGTTTAGCCCCGCCCACTGATTCATGCATGTAGTGTAAATAACACGAGGCAAATGAAGGTCTATGCAGAAACCAAACGAAAAAGATCGCTCCAAAAACAAGATACTATTGAATAAAGTTCCAGATCGCATCAGCAAGAACTTGGTCCTTTGTTTACTTAATTTTACAGCAGATTTGTTTAGAAACAAGGTACAATTCTATGCAGAATTCAGAAAGACTGAAACTAAAAAAACAATGCTGTGCCGACAATAAAGTTGCACCACACAAGTATAAGTGACTGTTATGACATGATCACTATTGATCTGTCTGTAATTACAAATCATTTGATTTGTATTGAGTATTTATGTATTTTTAACCTAAATCACATTAGCGTCCATCTATAAAGGATGTAGGCTGTAATCCGCCACACCTATTTAAAAAAAAAAAAAAAAACAGGACAGAAAATTGTCTATTACCTCTAAATTAAGTTTTCTGATGTAAAAATCTTGATAACATTATAAGTGGACCTCAAAGAACAGTACAAAATAATAAAAAAGGGCAGTTCATGACCCTTTTAAATGATTTAACACAGTCATCCCACTGGTCAAAATAATAATAATAATAATAAATAAATAATAATTATAGAAAAATAAAAAAAATATATATTTAATTTTAATTCTAATTAATTTAATTATAATATAATAATAATAGATAAATTTAAAAACATTGAGAGAGCTTTAAGAAATCATAATACTGAATTTAATACAAGAAGTCAGAATGCCAGTCTTGCTTGCTACGATTAACATAACTCAATAATTCTCACCTTTACATGGACATAATTATCGTAGCTGCCAGGAGTAATATGTATTTAAAGAAAAGGCTGAAGTGTTACCCACACTATAATTATTGAAATGGACTATAACTTTTTTTTTTCTTACTGGCAAGTCAAGAAAAGTCTTTCACTAGATATTTTAATCATAATAATAATATTCATTACACGCTTTAAAGATTCAGTCTTTCTTTTCAGCTATATCATTTTTATTTTCTAACTATTGAAAAAAAAAAAGTATAGTAGCCAGCAGTTAAAGTGCAAGCATCTGTCATTCATGTTAACATTTAACGAATAACCTAGAGATAAAATTGGCATATCTTGGTAGCAGAAACATACTTGGCATCTAAAACTAATTTTGACATCTACATTATATATTCATTTATCTTAGACTTAACCATCAGACAACACAAGCCAAAGCTGTTTGTCCTGCAATGCAACTCAACACCCCACTCAAGAAAACAAATGACGCTAATTAGCATGACAAGCTACACAGATGTAGCCAGCTTGTGTTGGTAAACGCACAGCGTTTCACTCCCTGATTAACAACTTTCACACTTTGTTCCATTCGGCCTCGAGGGGCCTGTGAATGTGGAACTTTCCAGAACAGTGACATTAATAACTTTGATAATTCTGGGGAAAATGAGGGGAGAGGCCACATTTACATGATGAGAAAAGCATGTTAGGAATACAAATGGAGGCTTTAAGCCACAAAGCGTGGGGCGTGAAATACTACAGAAGAGAGGGTGGTGACAGATGGACAGAACAGTACTATTGAGGAGCCGCGATTTTCAAGAAGTAACACACGTCTGTCTCCATTTAGCTGTCTTCACACAGCTTGACTCGTTTCCTCTTAGCAAAGATCTACTTTAAAGGAGAAGTCCACTTCCAGAACAACAATTCACAAATAATTTACTCACCCCCTTGTCATCCAAGATGTTCATGTCTTTCTGTCTTCAATCGTAAAGAAATTATGGTTTTTGAGGAAAACATTTCAGGATTGTTCCCAATATAATGCACTTCCTTAATCTTTGCGCATTCGTTTTGTAAACACTGGGTCTGTAGTTCCTCGTAACCTTTCGACGTGATTCAATAGTATGTACCGTCGTGAACGCGCATTCCAGAGCCTGTGCTACACAAGCTTTTGTGCTTAAAAAGTATACAAATTTTTATTTTCTGAAAAAACTGACAGATCGTTTTGCTAGATAAGACTCTTCTTCCTAGGCTGGGATCGTTTAGAGGCCTTTGAAGCTGCATTTAAACTACATTTTGGAAGTTCAAAATCGGGGGCACCAATGAAGTCTATTATATGGAGAAAAACCTGAAATGCCTTCCTCAAAAAAACATAATTTCTACAAAAATTAGCCACAACTTAATTCTCAAGTCCTTCATCCTGTTTTTCAATTGTCTTGACAAGCCATTGGCTGCAATGCTTCCCAGAAGAAAAAGTGATTGCTCAGAAGTTGTCTTTTGACAGCTAGAGAGACTTAATGGAGTTCTCAGTCATGGTTTAACTTTGACTCAGATATTTCTTCAAAAATTTCAATTGTCTCAACAGAGATAATTGCTCACATGCACTACCATTCAAAAGTTTGGCATTGATTTTTTTTTGAAAGAAGTCTCTTATCTTCATCAAGGCTGGATTTATTTGATCAAAAATACAGGAAAAAGTACTAATTACAATTTAAAATAACTGTTTTCTATTTGAATATATATTTAAAATGTAATTTATTCCAGTCATTACTCTAAGCTTAGAACAAAATCATTCTAATTTGTTTTGTTGTTGTTTTGGTGTTCACAAAGCATTTCTTACTAGTATTAACATTGAAAACAGCTTAATTTTTAATTAATTATTTTAATAATACAAATTATTTACTGTCACTTTTGATCAATTCAACGCAGTCCAGCTAAATTTAAATGTGTCCTCGTTAAAATAAAATAAAATAAAATACAATTCTTTACTGTAACTTTTGATCAATTAAATGCATTCTGGCTGAATTAAAATGTGTCCTTCTTAAATTAAATAATATCCTGGGTGAAATAAATAAAAAAATTAAATAACAATTTTTTTTTTTTACTGTCACTTTTGATCAATTAAATGCATTTTTGATCAATTAAAATTAAATTAAATTAAAATAAAATAAAATAAAATAAAAATAATGTAAAATAAGAAATGTGTCCATTCCATTCCATAAAATAAAATAGAATAAAATAAAATAAAATAAAATAAAATAAAATAAAATTCCATTCTATTCTATTCTATTCTATTCTATTCTATTCTATTCCATAAAATAAAATAAAATAAAATAAAATAAAATAAAATAAAATAAAATAAAATAAAATAAAATTAAATTAAATTAAATTAAATTCTTTACTGTAAATTTTGATCAATGCATTCTGGCTGAATTAAAATGTGTCCTTCTAAAATAAAATAATAAAACAAAATCAAATAAATCTTTACTGTCACTTTTGATCAATTAAATGCATTTTTGATCAATTAAAAATAAAATAAAATAAATATTTTTCTGTGTTTTTCAAACAGGCATATTTTTGTGTTTGTTGTGCAGTCTGTAGTCATCAAAACATCACAATAGGTTTCAAAACAGAGCTTGAATCTTAGAAGAAAAATGCTTGTTTGCTTACCACTCAAAGTCCGACTCAGTGCAGTCACATGGCTCGGAAATCATTGTGACAGAGTAGGTTTTACCCATAACACACCTTGCTATGGGTTTCAGCTTTCGGTAGACTCTTTTGACTCCCATGAGGCAGCGTTCACCCTATAAGCAGGAATTCAACACATACATACATGCATGCATACACACAAACACAGACACAGACAAATATTTTTTAAGAATAAAGTTGGCATATGGTGTTCTCGTTCAGGTTTATTTCAGTTCTCACATGAATAATTCATAACAACGAAGCATGTGCGCATCACCCTGAATTTAGAAAAAATAAGAGACTGGAGAAAATAGAAAAGAGAGAGAGAAAAAAAATGTTTCCACTCATTGTACTCAGTTGTTCCATATTTCATATCTCACATCCGAACTCTGTGGGGTTCATTTTGTGAAAGGTTTGAGTGTCTAGGCCTCTCGCTCACATTTCATGTAACGTCTTTTGTTAACAAAATTCAAATTAGTGCTCCAAATACCGCAGTTTTATTTTGGATTTGTGCTAGTTGAATGGGAAAAAATAGTTACAGTTGCGGTCCATTGCTGGTCATGTCCTCTTTTTTTGGATTTCATATTTATTAGACTAACTGGTGCAGAGCGGAGCGGAGCAACAAAACCCTGCAGCACAGGACGGTACAGACAGACATCAAATGGCTTGATCTCGTCGGCATAGTACTGTAGCCTACGGCCCAAAAGCTGGGTTTTAACCATCCAAACTCTGACGTCGTTCTGTTTTCTGTCGACGTCTCTTGTCTTCAAGTCGGTTTCAGCTTCTTAGAGTTTGTCACATAAATAGAAAGTACCACTAAAGCTTCAGGTTAAAGTAGGACAGTCTACTGCCATGTCCTTACAACTAATAAACGTACATCTATTATCCTCCTGTGAGAGGACACTTGGCTTCTGGCTCGACTTCTGGGATATATATTATTCTATCTGTTCAAATATAGTCTCGCCAGTGGACCCTGGGACAGCATGTCAGGGCCGGTTAGAAAGAGCCAATGCGGCATACTCTTTAGTGCAATCTAAAGCATCAGGCCTCACTGGAGTGTTTATTATGCTGGAAAGACCAGACGAAGCAGAAAGGTATCTGATCAAGACTTCACTGGGCTCCCTTAATTTTGAGGCTTGAAATGCAGTATAGAAGCTGAGTAGAGGACATTAATGACATTAAGATGGGGAGATTCGTTTACTGAGGCCACGTGATTGTCACAATGGAGCCCGAGGGAATTTAGAACCTTTTTTTTTTTTCTCTCCTGGAAAATATTATCCTTGTACCTTTAATCAAAGCTGAAAACTTGTTTGCTGTTGGTGACAGTGACTGATTACAGTTTGCAAATTTAAGATTTAAGATATATAAATTCAGTATAATGAATAGTTTTTTGGCCTTTCCATTAATTGGTCATATATATAATAACATTTCTGTATATATATATATATATATATATATATATTTATTATTATTATTATTATTTTTTTTTTTTATTTTATTTATTCATTCTTATTTATTTGAACTTGTTTAACTAAAACTAAATAAATACAAATTTATATATAAAAAACTTTAAATATATAAATAAATAAAAATATAAACTAATTAAATAATATAAATATAAACTAATTTAAAAAAAACTAAAAACTAAATGGCAACATTTCTCATTTTTATTTAGTATAACTTAACTATATAAAAATAATAAAAAAACTGAACAGACATACTTAAAAAATATAATAAAAATGACAAAAACACAACAAAGTTACTAAAGCTTTATTTACATTTAAAATAAAAAAACAGAAAATATGAAAATTAAAACTAATTAAAAAAAAGCAAAAACAAAAACAAAAAATATTTAAAATATATATGTTTTTAGCTAGTGCAACATAGGGCAACATTTCTCATCTTTATTTAGTTTAACTTGTTTAACTAAAACTAAAATTAAATAAAAATTAATAAAAACTTAGACGTATTTAAACAAAAAATAATGACAGAACACAAAACTTAGTAAAACTTTAAAGTAAAAGTAAATTTGAAAACAAAAACTAATTCAAAATATTAATAAAAACTAAAAGAGAATTTCAATGAAATAACACTGATTCTATGAAAACATGTCTAACTTAATGGAATTTAATATTGAAAATTGGAAAGTCTGTGTGTTTGTTTTTGTGTTTGTTATATCATATGTGACCCTGGACCACAAAACCAGGTTAATTTAAAAAAAAAAAAAAAAAAAAACATGATTTATATATTTATATACGACCGAATAAATAAGATTTCCATTGATGTATGGGTTGCTAGGATAGGACAATATTTGGCCGAGATACAACTATTTGAAAATTTGGAATCTGAGGGTGCAAAAAAAAAAAAAAATCTAAATATTGAGAAAATCGCTTTTAAAGTTGTCCAAATGAAGTTCTTAGCAATGCATATTACTAATCAAAAATTAAGTTTTCATATATTTGTGGTAGGAAATTTACAAAATATGTCAATGGAACATGATCTTAATATCCTAATGATTTTTGGCATAAACGAAAAATTAATAATTTTAACCCATACAATGTATTGTTAGCTATTCCTACAAATATACCCGTGCTACTTACGACTGGTTTTGTGGTCCAGGGTAACATATTCATCATTTATTTATTTCTTTTTAAGAATTACGCATTTAAAAAGAGACAAACATACAACACTGTGTGAAACAAGGATTTAGGCGAATATTCAAATTGACGTTAAAATAATAAAATAATTTCTCACCTGGTCATGTAAATCCCATGGCACATAGTCAGACTCGATGCATCTTCTGTTAAAGATAGACCTGAAGTCTATCTTTACCAGCTGCCATTCTGAGCGGTGACTGACATGACCGAAGATCCTGCAAACAAAGGCACAACATCAGCCGCTGTATGTCTGGCGAGCGCTGGCATATCGAGAGCGCGGTGACTCTAATGATTAGAAAGATGTAGAGCGGACAGGGAGAGGAAATGCTTAGCAATGTTATCCAAGTCAAACCACATCAGTGCAAACCTGCGTCAAACTGTCAACAAAAAGTCGGAAACTCGCATTGAGAAAGTCTGACACTCAAGAACAGTGTGACACTTTTAGGGCCTGTCAGAAAGACAGCAGAAAGTATCTAGGAATATCCTACAAAGGAAAACTTCATGAAATACTTCTCAAAATTATTTTAGGTTGCGCCCGGATTCAGGATGATGGAAAATCAGAACTGGCATGATGGTTTTAATGACTTCCCTTTTCAAACAGGTGATTCATTACCGGAAGGTCTAAAAATAAACCACTTGGTTTATCATTAATTGCTTTATTTTTATCGGCAAGCAAATCAAGCAAAGCACTGAGCATTTTATACTCACACATTTCTTTTTCTTTTTTTTACAATTACCATTTATTCTTATAAAAGTAAAACATGCAATTGTGACAGAGTTTAAAATAAGGAACGGTCACAATGGACAGTCAATCAAAATAAAGCCATAATTGTGAGATATAAAGTCAAATTCTGTTCTGTCCTTTGAGGTTTACAGTGTTCATCACATAAACCATATTTCATCAAGCACCATTTTCCCATTTCAGAACGATCGAAATGTATTACTATTGCATATTCATCGTACTTACGTCATTATAAGCGTTTCCTCGCCCGGTTCGCCCAAGACCCCGTCCACAAACAGGGGCGATGAAGTGAAACTATATTTGTTCCACACTCTCCCTTCATCAAAGCTCAACCTGCATAAAAACCAGCAGCACACACCTGAAACTACGATACAGAGTAGAAAAGATTGCATTTCCACACACAGCTGGCAAATAATTCAGACAGGACTTTACTGCGCCTTTCCGACATTTAATCTAGATTACTAGACAAAAGTATTACACAGTCTACTGGCTTTAATGAGAATGTTCACACTCCCCGTGATTATGTGTGTCAGCCCGGTGCGATTGCATTGACTCATCTTTTATGAACGTACGCGTGGAATATTAGTAATGATACTGGTGCAGGATTACCAGAGGTGCCTGATGGGAAGAGGGGTGTGTCTAATTGCCACTAAAGCTCCGCCTTGATCCAGATACAGCACGCTGTATTCTTCGTCAAATATCTGGAATAGACATAGATTAATGTTTAAACATTCTGAATATATGAGTGTGTATGTGTGTTTGTGCCCTAGATGTCTAATATCAAGAAATAAATAAATGTATAAATAATAAGCTGTTCCATTCATTTCGATATTTTCTTCATATATTAAAAGGCTGCGTAAAATATAACTAATATATGAAAAAATATTTAGTTTCCTTTTATCACAATTTAGTGAACATGGGGTACATCTGAAGTCATTTTAATACTTGGATTTCAGCAGATGTTGCTATTTTGTCATGCCATCAGCATGCTAACTTTTATAAAAAACAAGACAATCGTGACCCTGGACCACAAAACCAGTCTAAAGTCGCTGGGGTATATTTGTAGCAATAGCCAAAAATGCATTGTATGGGTCAAAGTTATTGATTTTTCTTTTATGCCAAAATCATTAGGAAGTTAAGCAAAGATCATGTTTCATGAAGATATTTTGTAAAATTCCTACTGTAAATATATCAAAACTTCATTTTTGATTAGTAATAGGCATTAATAAGAACTTCCTTTGGACAACTTTAAAGGTGATTTTCTCAATATTTTGATTTTTTTGCACCCTCAGATTCCATATATTCAAATAGTTGTATCTCAGCCAAATATTGTCCTATCCTAACAAACCAATAGAAAGCTTATTTATTCAGCTTTCAGATGATGTATTAAGCTCAATTTCAAAATTCAAAATTATAACTGCTTTTGTGGTCCAGAGGCAAAATTTATAAATAAATATTCCAGGTGTAGAAATGTTCATGTTTTTCTGTTAAATAAAAGATTCTAAACAAACAGAGATGGGGAGATTCTCTTAATCGGCAATCGTTTTATAGGTATTTTCTGTGACCTTAATGTCACTTTCAATCATTGTTGACATTATTTTAGACAGAAAACAACAGCACACACATCAGCGAGTATTAGCAATTTGATAAATTCAGTGAATTTGATCATATTTGTGGGTTTGTCTCAATTTAAAACAGGGCTGTCAAAATGATTAATCACGATTAATCACATCCGAAATAAAAGTATGTGTTTACATAATATATGCGTGTATACTGTGTATAAATGTATATATAAATACACATATATATGCGTATGTATTTAAGAAATCATATTGTGTAAATATCATGTAAACACAAACTTCTATTTTGGATGCGATTAATCATGATTAATTGATTTGACAGCCCTATTTTAAAGCATTCTATCCTGTTCGACTAAATTACATTCACTGAAAACTGATAATATAAACAGATTAAAAAAAAAATAGTCTAAATGAACTTCAAGCAATTTGTCAACAAATGCAAATGCTAAATGTAACACTTTATTTTCAACCTGTTTGCTTCCATCCCAGTAATCTTCTAGTCGTTGTGTAAATAATCAATTTAGCATTTTTATGAAAGTCTGTTGTACTCATTAGTACAAATTAGTGCTGCCCATTGATTTAAAAAAAAATAATGTAATTAATCCCACCTAACATTAAAGTTTTTAAATATACTTTTATGTTGCGCTAATATCACATTCAATCTTTAAATTAATGTGGATACCACATAAATACAGTATATTTTTAATATCTGTTCAATATTTTTTTTTATGACTGAAGGTATCACTGATAGCAATATTACTCCAGGAAATTGTTCTTTTTTCCTAATATTTAATCACTGACTATAGCCATTCAACATTACAATATAATTGAGAGCTATCAATTTTAACATTTATGAGACTTCAAAAAATAGCAACTTGTAATTTAAGTGAACTTAAAACAATCTTCACAAAAATCCATTATTTACCTGTGCCCTTCAGCAAGTAGGAATCATACAGAAAGTGAATAAAGTTATCAAACACTAAATTCTAAATTAAATATAGAAGAATCTTTAAAGCTACAAAAGTTATTAATTTTCCTCTTTTTTCTTTTGTTCTTTGATCAATAGACATCACAGCAGCTGGGTTATTAGCTTATTTGGCTGCTATTACTTTAAGAGCTTTACTTTAAGAAAGTGACGCAGATCTGACATGCATGCTTGTAGTTTCATTTGCGCTTTAATATGAAATGATACACACTACAGTGCGTGCCGCCACATTTGTGCATGCAATTGAAGCTTAAATATTTTAAACACTGTTAAAATGGAAAAAACTGGGGCAATACCTTTTCAAAAGGATACTAAATTGTATAATTTAGGTACTTATATATAACTTTAAGTTACTATTTTGTACTCGTTAGGGATAAAAATGGTGTTAAAAGGGTACCTTTTGCCCCAGTACTGCCCCAGTGACAGCTTATATACATTTTCTTCTGAGAGTACACACAAGCATATTTTTGATAAAAATAGAGCTCAAAAAAAAAAAAAAAAAAAAAAGCCTTAAAGAAATGACCCCCTGCAGTCACCATTACAGAACTGCTAGTAGTCGCAAACATGTATGAAACAAGTAATTGCCTTACAGAGAAAAATCCAGCCAGATGCTAGGTTGACCTACTGCAAAGTTGAACTGAAAATTGAGGCCCTCATTAGCAGTTTCCATTTGTTTGCCCTAGAGCACTGATAACTTCACTGTATGTGCTGTGAATTCTTGCTGATATGAGTTCCTGTTGAGTTTAGGCCTTGGGGCTTCAAGCATTTAGCATACGCAAGTCTGTTTAAGTGGAGAAAAACACCATCTGATTGGCTTAAGCACTTCATGGGCTAATGATTACGAGGCTGGTGTTTATGTTAGCGGGATACTGTTCGGGGTCTGTTTTGTTTTGCTTTGGCTGTGAACACACTGTTGGATCAACCAAGCTACAAGCCACACTAGAGTCATTATAACCGAGAAATGTATCTGACCCTGGTGCTCTGATCTACATAAATCTATAATAAATGAGGACTGTATATTTCTGAAATGATGGTTGGTTTGCTGGTTTAGCGCCAATGTAAAAAAAGAAAACTTCACATTATGTACTTCTGCTCATATGTGTCTCAGGCCATTGTTGCATATGTTCCCGTGCTATTTTCATTCATAATGTCAGATTGGCTGAGTTATGACAATATTTCATATCCTTACTCTTCTTGGGAGGGCTTTCAATTTGATTAGATGAAAGCTGGCAACCACAGGTCTGCTGTCCTTGAAATGATGCTATTTCTCAAATCCCAGTGATTGTAATTCTTACTGACAAGATTTATGACATCAAACCCGTGCCCTACCCAGCATGCTTTAACTTTTTTGCCACATCAATTTTCTCTTAATTATTTGAGCTCTCCATTTTTAATTAGACAGCTGGCCCCATAAATTTAAATCGCATCATCAAACATGCACCCACGGGCATCATATATGTCATTGAATTTAGTTTTCTCTGAAGGTGTCATTTGATTATCGGCTCTGAAAGGCAGCACATGGATTTATCCGCTCAAAGATATGCATCAGTGGTGAAATTACTGCCCACCCCCATCTGGCTGAACACCCCACGGTCAGAGTCACCTGCCGCCACGTGTTTCCAGCGTCGGATGTGATGAACATGCTAACGTTGCTGCTCGTTAACTCTGCACCGATTGCACCTATGGAGAGAAGAGCAGAACAATTATAGTCATGCTTACCGAAGCAGATAGAGAGTTGATAACTAAAGCTATATGAATATGAAGATTGAGTGCGTTGTGGCTTTTTGCGTCACAAAAGTCATACGTACTCTACTCCAGAAGCTGGCAAGTGCTTTATGGATTTTGTCAAAACTTGTATTTCTCTTGATCTTTCACCTGTAATGACTACATCCCCTAATTTGTGATTATTAATGTTGACTAGACTAGTTTGAAGGCTAGAAAATGCATGTTTTTTGGACTGTAAAATACAAGGTCAGCACATTATTTGTGGGGGATATAAGAGAGTATGGCAGCTACACAAGATCATATATTCTCTTTCACTTTTTCACATATCGCTGTAGTGTGTGCAATATTCTGTGACAAAATAACTCTTGTGTAACTTGGTTTTGTTCCATTATGTACTGCAGGTTTAAGAAAAGGTTTCAGTGAGAAAAATTCAAATGATGCACTGAAACTCAATTCAAATGACGCACATAGATAGATAGATAGACTCATTGATGGATGGATGGACAGACAGACAGAATAATGCATAAATGGATGGATGGATGGATGGATGGACGGATGGACAGACAGAATGATGGATGGATGGATGGATGGACGGACGGATGGACAGACAGAATGATGGATGGATGGATGGTCGGATGGACAGACAGAATAATTGTTTTATGAACTGATGCATGGATAGATGGATGGATGGACAAACAGACAGAATAATGCATAAATGGATGGATGGATGGATGGATGGATGGATGGACGGATGGACAGACAGAATAACTGTTTTATGAACTGATGCATGGATAGATGGATGGATGGACAAACAGACAGAATAATGCATAAATGGATGGATGGATGGATGGATGGATGGATGGACAGACAGAATAATGGTTTGATGAATTGATGCATGGATAGATGAATGAATGGACAGATGGACGGACGGATGGATAGACAGACAGACAGAATAATGGATGGATGGATGGACTGATTGATGGATAGACAGATGGATGTATGGACGGATGGATGATAGACAGACGGACAGAGAGAATAATGGATGAATGGATGGATGGATGGACGGACAGACAGACAGACTAATGGATGGATGGATGGACAGACAGATGGACAGACATACGTATGGACGGATGGATAGACAGACAGACAGAATAATGGATGGATGGATGGACTGATTGATGGATAGATAGATGGATGTATGGACGGATGGATGATAGACAGACGGACAGAGAGAATAATAGATGGATGAATGGATGGATGGATGGACGGACGGACAGACAGACAGAATAATGGATGGATGGATTTATGGACAGACAGAATAATGGACTGATGAATGGATAGATGGATGGATAGATGGACAGACACACAGACAGACAGAATAATGGATAGATGGATGGACTGACTGACAGACAGACAGAATGATAGATAGACAAATGGATAGATAGTCAAATGGATAGATAGATAGATAGATAGATAGATAGATAGACTCATGGATGGATGGATGGATGGACGAATGGACTTGTATTTCTTGTATTTAGACGAATGGACGAATGGACTGACAAACAGATAGGCGGACGGACAGATAGATCATGGATGGATGGATGGACGGACGAACAGACAGACAGACAGAAAGACAGACAAACAGATAGATAGATAGATAGATAGATAGATAGATAGATAGATAGACAGATAGATAGATAGATGGATGGACGGATGGACAGACAGACAGACAGAAAGATAGAAGGATAGGCAGACAGACAGACAGATAGATAGATAGATAGATAGATATATAGATAGATAGATAGATAGATAGATAGATAGATAGATAGATTTTTACAGCAGCAGATTCATCATGTGTAATAAAATCAGTCTGGTCTGACCCTGTGAGGCAGTAAGTAGGAGTTCTAGAAAACCTCTCTATCTAATAAGCTAAGCAACTCAAGGAAGTCTGTGCCATCCCCACAACCCTTCCACCATCAAATCAATCAACTAAACGTCAATTTAGAGCCTAATATCTAATAGTCGGCCTCCTCCTAGGATTACTTATCCAGATAGTTACAGTGCCAAGACATTTATATTTCATCTGCGTGCAACCGGAGGCAATATAGTCGGCGAGCGTCGCGGAAGACACAAGCCTGAAGGAGTAAAATGAAAAAGTGACAAGCGCTTTCAATCTTATAAAATAAACATTTGAAGTTTGAAGTGGTGGAAGAGTTAGTCGGTTGTGAAAACAGAAGATGATGGAGAGAGAATAATAAGAACACTCTAAAGACTCTCTGCCGCTAATCTCAAGAGTAGCACTTAGCATTTCCATTTGTTTATGCTAGCACGACACTAATCTTGTTTATAGTCCATATACAGATGCCTGCTCTCCACCAGCGCAAAATGAACGTCTTCAACAATAACAGTGTCATAAGCGCTCAAGATGAAAGGAATTTAAATATGCTTCGCTTTGGAGTTGCAGGACCAAAAAACAAACAAACTGATGTCACGGATGTAAGGAAGAATACGAGAAATACACATTTTAAAATGTATTTCCTTCTTCCAGTACCTGTCATCTAGACAATTCTTCTACCTGTCTGTAACCAAAGCAAAAATACCAATAATCCTTGAGTATTCAGTTTTATTCATCTTTTTTGTAAAAGTATGTGTCTTTTTAACTTTGAAATGCTTCAGTAAAGATTAAAGCAGGATCCAAAAATGGAATGACACATTGTTAAATTAAGATTGTTCCAAATGAAAGAAAGTAATCACAATTTCACATGATACAGTTATTTTTAATGAGACAACATGAGAGAAATACATGTAAAGATAGATAGTATTAAGTATTAATAATACTATTAAATTTGACAAAATTTGTACATATGTAAAAGTGTTTGTTTTAGATGATACTGTATTTTTTGTGTGTGAATATTAAAAAAATAAAATAAATAAATAAAATAAAATAAAATAAAATAAATAAAAATAATAATAATAATAAATAAAAGGCTTTGGGTCCATATTTTTTTTTGTAAGAAATCTGGACTTTTATTATTCACTTTAAATATATATATATATATATATATGTTATTAAAAATGTTCTGCCACAGTTTCCACAAAAAATAAAATAAAATAAAATAAAATAAAATAAAAATTTCTTGAGCACCAAATTAGCATATTAAATTTATTTTAGACTTATTTTATTTGTTTAGATTTAAAACTTTTTTGCAAGAAATTAATACTTTTATTATTTATTAAACATAATAATAATAATAATAATAATAATAATACAATCCTAATAAATGCTGTTTATTAGAAAACAGCACAACTGTTTTCAACATTGATAAAAAATAATACAAATATTACCCAAAATGGTTTACGAAGGATCTTGAGAAGGAAAACTTGAATAATGGCTGCTAAAAATTCAGCTTTGCATCACAGAAATAAATAACCTACTAAAAATAAATTCTTATTTTAAATTAATATTTTACAATATTGCTTTTGTATTTTTTTTTAAACTGTATTTTTGATTAAATCCATCAGCATAAGGGGCTTTTTTCCCTACCACCCCTAAAATTTTGCACACTTACACTTTATTTATGAATACAAATAAGATCATTATACATATTCTGCATTATATGTGCAGAATATTGTAATCAGAATCAGTCCTTTTACCAAAACTCACCTGACGCCACTATGATTCCAGGGGCCGACTCTCTGCTGGCGATATTTCCGGATGTGTACGGGTTTGCAGATACGTGCAGGTGAAGATGGAGAGAGCAGTACGGCTAGAAGCAACACAAACAATCATCTCGATCAAGCAAGGGTCTCTAAATTGGTAGCACCCCCAGTGTGTGGCCTCCACTAAACAGTCATTGTGCTTGGCCTCAAATAAAATCCTATTTAAAAAAGCAAAGGCTTGTGACTTTTTCCCTCCCAACATTAATTCTGATTGGAATAACCTTTAGTGACACAATTCTCATTATAAGTCTGGAAATGCCAATGGTAAGCACATGTTGCAAGGGTTGTTTAGGGGTTTATTAAAACTTTGACATTTTCTAACAAATAGCTCCGTAATGGATGGTGAAGGCAAGGCCAACAGTGGGACCATTAATTAGTTGAGTTTATCAAAGGGTAATTATTTTTGTTTGCATTTTGGGGGGGTTGTGGAGGCCATTCACCGGGGGATGGATAATATCTCCACGGAATGAAATATATGTCTTGTCATTCGAAATGACAAGCAGCACTGATTACGTAGACCTATTCCAGACACCCGTGTCCACAGGAATGCACATTCTGTTGGCATATTATCCACTTACTACTTTTTATATTATGGAGCTACTGTGCAAAATAACATCAAATATGACCATATGTAACTAATGTTTTTTTTTTAAAAAAAACTGAAAACCGAAAATTGAAAATTCATTATTGAAAACTGAAAATAAACCCTCTCTTCTCACTTCACTAATTTACCAGGTTTAAAACAGTGTTTGACATGCATCACAGGAACATTTCCAATGCATCTCAAACTGTGTTAACGTAGTATTATTTTTCCCTTACTATTACAGCATTTATTAATAAATATTTTGAATCACCCTTTATACCTTTTATTTTACTTTAAACATTTTGCTATGTGCTTTCATGACATTTCATTTATATATATATATATATATATATATATATATATATATATATATATATATATATATTGCTTAATTAAAATAAAATATAAAAGATTAAGCCGTTTTGCCTTAAAATCTAACTGAAATAATATTAAATTATTAAATTAAATAATCAAAGTTAAATTAGAGGTGCAAAATTACAAAAAAAAAAAAAGTTAAATAGAATATAAACAATATTAAATTAAATTAAATTAAATTAAATGGATATAAAAGTGGAGGTACAAAATTACTGAATTCTTGAAATGAAATGAAATGAAAATAAATTAAATTAAATAAGTGGAGGTGCGAAATTAAATTAAATTAAATAATTATTAATGTTAATATAGATATAAAAATACATACATACATATATATATATATATATATATATATATATATATATATATATATATATATATATATTAGGGCTGTCAAACGATTAATCGCGATTAATCACATACAAAATAAAAGTTTGAGTTTGCCTAATACATGTGTGTGTACTGTGTGTAATAATAATGTATATATAAATACAAACACATTCATGTATATATTTAAGAGAAACATGTTATTTATGTACAAAATATTTTTAATTGTATATAATATAAATTATATAAAAATTATAATAAATATATAATATATATAATAATTATAATAAATATATACATGAATGTGTTTGTATTTATATATACATAATAATTACACACAGTACACACACAAATATTAGGCAAACTCAAACTTTTATTTTGTATGCGATTAATCACGATTAATCATTTGACAGCCCTAATATATATATATATATAACATAAAAACATTAAATTAAATAAAAAAAAATATTAAGTTAATGTAGAGGTGCAAAATAAATGTAATAATTTAATTTAATTTAATAATTTAATTTCACACCTCCACTTTAACTTTTTAATAATTTAATTTATTAAATTTTATTTTAATAACTGTTTATTTCAGTTAATTTTCAAGGGAAAAAAATAGATTTTATGTTTTTGTCAAGAACACTGATCACAAATTTTAAATTGTGTTTAATAACACTCAATAATGTACATAATGTTAATAGAATTTTTAAACAAAATTGAAACAATTTTTGAAATGAAATTCATTGCTCATTGCTACTGCTAAGGCTAATTTCATAGATTTTGTGTATTAAATTTCATATCACGTACATCATTTAACAAAATTACAGCTTGAATGGAAATGACAATCAATAAAATATGATATAATATCTTGATTTGTCTTCTTTTTTTTTTTCCTCTTCACAAATTTTAAAAATGCATAAAGTTTTAGGGTAAAAAAAAAAACTTTATTAGATGAGAAATTGTTGGTTAGAATGATAAATATTGAAATGGTTTATGATAATTTCACTCTTTGTTCATATAACAAAAGGATTCATATTCTATCAAGCATTTTCTAAATTAAAAGCCTGGGTTAGGGCTAGAACAAAGAGACAATAAAACAAGCAGAATATGAAAAGAAGCATAAAATAAATAATGAGGATGTGATGGGAAAACAAATGTGTCGAAATCTGTTCATTTTAATAAAAAATCAACCCCTGGGACATACAGTAAAGTACTTCTGACAATCTGACAAGTTAGCCATTGTGAAAGTATACTGACCTTATAAAGATCATCTATGAATGTCAAATATTATACGGTCAGCTTTGGACAAGTCTCTCTCTTGTTGTTTTTCCACACATCTACTCACCAGCATGCAATGGATTCTATTTCCTCTGAGATCAGCCGAGGGAGCTTGCAGGAGCCTCCAGTCGCGGCCTTTGTTATAGGTTATGTACGTCTTCACCTCATTATTTAGCTTCTTATTGGCCAAGAACATGCCTTTTATTCCTGCCACCTAGGGACGGGAACATAAACAAAGTAAGATAATGAGAAAGAGATAAATCACTAATAATCATATCCCTAAAGTTGCATCATTTCCTCCTATAGAAAGAAAGAAAAGAAAAAGCCTGTGATGCATTTATTACTTCATGTCCCTGGAGCACAAATCCAGCAAAGTGAACTTCCAAAAAGCTCCGTACATATAGCAGTTCCTGGTAAGATCTATCAATTGGAGTGGAATGGGTGTATGTAAGGGAACGAGAAGGTAATCCATGTCCGTCCTGAACAGAAGTGACATCTCTTCAGGGCCAGGAAGCACTAGAGAGGAGGCGATGCAGCCTGGGATGGGCCTCGGAGGGCACTGACTATTCAATAATTGACGAATATTTCAATCTAGCCGACCGCTGAGATTTTAGCATATGTTACATGGAGGTGGCGACCTCAATCAAGTCACCGGACTCCTCAGCCTATCCGAGGGCCAAATGTGATTTTATGAGGGTTGCTATCATCAACAGTTTAATTATTTGATCAGGAGATAGCTTGACACCTGCTGGCCTCTGTTGCAATGCGCGGCTGCGTGCGCCGCTCCATCCAGACATTTATGAATAGAGATCCGGGGGATTCTTCAAAAGACGAGCCGTCTACACCCAAACCCTAATCACTGGCTTCAGTCCAGCAGTGCCTTTGTAAGTTGGCAGCGTTATCAGAACAATTTGTAGTACTATAAAAACTTGTGAACTAAAAGCACTCCAAAGCCCTACCTGCTCCCAAATTGTACGGTATCTTGTCGGATGCATGTATTTGGAAAGACACTGATGAGAGTTAAATGCTGAAAGGGTCAACCAATAGGAGATCGGGAATAGGACATCGGTTTTGTTCAGACAGGCTGAAAAATAGTTTTTTAGATTCAAATCCATTTAGTTGTTTGTAGTCTTCACAGCCCAAAAATATTAAATCATTCTCTCTAGAGCCACATGTGGTTTGAAATCTGAATAAAATGCCATGAATTATTTATTTACTTATTTATATACTTATGCATTATTATTTATACTACATTTATTTCCTTAAAAATACAATAAAAGAGTTAAATATTATTTAATTTCATAAAAATGTTATTTTCTATTCTTTTATGACATATTTTGAAATGATTTTTCCCCCCCGTGTTGACTAAAATTAATTTTCAATAGTCATTAATAGTTTACAATCTTCAGATCCTTTATAAATCGGTTTAATATGCATAATATGCAGATTTGGTGCTCAAGAAATCATACACTACTATTCAACAGTGACAACAGTCAAAATAAAATAAAATAAAAACATGTCTTCTTATTATCAACACTGAAGACAGATGCTTATTATTTTTGTAGAAACCATACACTACTATTCAACAGTTTAGGATAAAATAAAATAAAATAAAATAAAATAAAAACAAAATAAAAACATGTCTTCTTATTATCAGCACTGAAGACAGATGCTTAATATTTTTGTAGAAACCATACACTACTATTCAACAGTTTAGGATAAACTAAACTAAACTAAACTAAACTAAACTAAACTAAAATAAAACAAAACATTTCTTATTATTATCAGCACTGAAGAAAGATGCTTAATATTTTTGTAGAAACCATACACTACTATTCAACAGTTTGGGATAAAAAAAATAAATAAAATAAATTATTTAATTAAAATAAAATAATTATTTTACCAAAATTCACCAAAGTGACAGTAAAGACATGTACAATGTTACATTTCTTTTTCTTATTCTGTTTCAAATGTTCATTGAACTTTCTATTCATGAAAGAATTAAAAAAATAAATAAATTAAAAAAAATTTAAAAAATGTGCGGTTTCCTGCCACATAAATATTAAGCTATATATTAAATATTAAACTTTTTTTTTACATTGATAATAACAATAACCATTATTAATAACTGAGCATCATAATAATGGATAATAATTGAGCAACAAATCAGCATATTTCAGATGGATCATGTGAATAAGTACACTTACTTTATTTCATAAAGTACACTTACTTTACTTACTTATATATATATATATATATATATATATATATATATATATATATATATATATATATATATATATATATATATATATTTGCACCAGTAATATGGTGCAAAACTGGTTATCATATTTAACACTGTACACATTTAGATGCAAATAGAGTATTCTGGGTTCCTAACTGCTCCTTGTTTAGATAATCCATTAATAGTCATGTAAGGAATACCTTAATTAATTAACACTGCTATTAAATCAATTAGCACTACACTCCATTAGCATTAATTACTGCATTCAATCTGATCATGCTTTTAATATCCAGAGGAATGTGAACATGAAGCAGTGATATTGAATCAGCATACATGAGTGCAGTGTGGAAAATAAATGATGCTGTTGGTTGTTTTGGAGAGGTACCTCATATAGATCTATCATGACATTTCCCTCTGGTCCCATACTGCTCATGACGTTCTCCAAAGCCAGCGTGTAGTAAATGCCTCCGGCCTCTGACACGTACAGGTTGTAAGTGTCATTCTGGTTCCACTCCTGAACTGCCGCCACGACCCGGTTCTCATCTGTACTGATCACATGCAGATCCTGGGGAAAAAAAGAAAAGACATTTCATAAAAGAAATCTCTGTGATTTATTGTGACAAAAGAATATTCTGCCTCCGGCATTATCCAAATGTTGGTATAAACATGTCAATAAAGAAGTCTATAAAACTGACAAGGAACGTTTTATAATAGTAGGTTATAATTGAAGCACTAGGTTGACTGGTGCGGCCCAGCATAGCTGCATGACTTCAGTTTTGTTATTTGAAAATTATGAAAATTATGTTGTGTTGACAAAGCACATCATAAGTGAGAAAAATATAAAAAATATTTAAAAAACATTATTTATTATATATTAGTGCATATGAAGAGTTCAGACGCAAAACCAGCTAAAAGCCACCTTGGTCAAAAATGAGATAATGATGCTGAGTGAATGCTTTTGACAGATAGTATACATCCATCAAATACTTTTACTTCAAGCTTGCTAAATCCCAGCCTCAGCTCAATTAGAAGTGCTGGAACTTACATATAAACCTATTCATAGGAGCTTGATAAAAATGCTTATTTTAAAGAAAAATGTCAGATGGATTTAGAGGCTTTTGCATCTGAACTCTTCATATATATCAGGAGGAGGCAAGGGGAGGCAGTGCCTCCTCAAAATATTGGATAAGAAAAAAAAAATTGCAGTAAAAAAATAAAACAACGCCAATATTACACAATATAAAATTAAAGTGCATAAATTACACGTTTTTCTAAATAAACATTGTAGAACAGTGACACCAGCAGGTAAAGGGACCGGAATTAGCTGATTTTCTGCATGATCGGCCCGGACCGGTGACCGGCTGGACAGTCTGCTGATTCTGAGCCGGTCCGTTTTGACGTCACACTTACGGCAACTGATAATGTATTTACGTCGTGCCAGATGAGGCTTGCACAGCTTGAGTGAGTATGTGAGACAGACTCGTGCAGAAATCAAAACAAATGAGCGCAACACCACTCACAGAAAGTTATAGATGCATACTGCGGTAGTGAAAAAAAATGTAATATATGATTTAGGTACGCAGCATTGCACAACCAAAATGTTTAATCTGAATATCAACGCCACTGCAATTTGACACTGATTTTATACAATAGTAGTTCAATAAACAATAAGTTAAAATTACTGACTTACATTTTAAACACAATATTTTGCTGAATGTCGTCGATGAAAACAGCTCCAATCAAAGCCACAGCGGAACTGTTGTGCGTCTCCGAGCAACACAGCGGTGTTCCGTTACTGAATAAATCAACGTTTTTGAACGAGTCCCCGGATGGTCTACTATTTCAGGGCGATTTTTGAAGTGGGGATCCGTGCACACTCTAACGGATAATATTGCCCACAATTCATTGCGCTTTGGCAAAGGATTCGGTCCAGAACTACAAACACGAATAAAACGCGTTGAAAAACTACAAACATGGCGGATGTGCGACCGGCGGTTAGGTAGAGATGTTTAGAAAAAAAAGGGTTTGAGTTACTAATAATCAACATTTAACCTGGTAAAAAATATTTATTTAATGTTATCTGTGTTATATTTAATTTGCAACAGCAATGTGAAGTTTGATAAACATCCATTTGGTCGTTAACTTTTAAATGCATCATTATGCAGAAAATATGAGCAGCTTTCGGCATGAAAGACCCGCGACTGGCAGATCAACGTCCTACTTCTTTTCTCTCCAATACGGTAGGAAGTTAAATTCAATTAAATGTGGAGGATGTTAACTGTGACAAGATGATTGACAGGCCAGTTTACTGTGACATGTTAAAGACGCAGTTGTGTGATGTGATAGTATGTCCCAAAGCTTGCCGACTCTTCTACTACATTTTTCTTCACCAAAAGAGTACACACTTTAAGAGCATAGTATAAGTATGCACACTGGGACACAGCAAATGTCACCTATTCATAAAGTCTCGTTTCTGAGTGAAGGGATATATGACTCACCCATTAAAAAATCATTTGCCGCCACCTACTGGTGGTTTGGCTCCATATTTAAAAGTATCATTGCATTTCTTCCCAACATTTCTTATTTGTATGTTCAAAAATATTTAACACATTAATCTTATAAAAAATTATTTATGCATTTTAAATTTGGTGGTGTAAATGCTTTTATGGCATCCTCTGCTTCATCAAACAGTCTGTGTAAATACATCTAATACCACTTCAGATTCAGCTTCTGTTTCCTTTGCAGTGGAAAGATGTTGTTAACAGTTTCTATCTCATATTATTAACAGTTTTTATCTTAACTGAATTAATTGAAACAATGTAAGAATTTGATGTGCAAGATGACACATTTAATAAAGTTAGGGGAAAAAAAAGACCATTTATAAACAGTGGGAAATTACATCTGCTTTGTTATATACAGCAGCTCCGTTGCAGTTAATTAAAATTTCTACCTCTTTCCAGTCACAGAGCACTTTATTTTGAGAGTTGTTTAAGTGAGAGTACTTCTGTAACTTAGTCCAGATTGGGGGATTTGTAACATTTAAGAATTTTTTATTACATAAATAATTGTTTGCATTGAAAAAAAGTATAGATTTTTGTTTGTATATGCTGTTAATTGTAGTTCTTAGAAAAAAAATTGTAATCTGCAAAAATAATCAGATAATTACCAATAATGACCAGTAATCAGAAATCGGACAAGAAAAATGCAATCGGTGCATTTCTACTTAAAATGAAAACATGATAGTGTGAATTTCTGTGTCTGTGACTAATATTTACAGAGCTTTGATGACTGATGATCCCGAAAAACTCAAAAATAGTTCAGAGTTAACAAAATTAATTAATTAATTAATAAACAATTAAATAGTTTATTTTGGAATATATGTAAAATGCTTTAATAAACAGAATAAATAGATCAATAGAATATATATATATATATATATAATTTGTTTTTTTTCTTTTTCTGATAGTGTAAGTAATGTTCATTTAACCAATAAAATGCAACTGGGACAAGAATTTACATTTGACTTTACCTCCTCATTTCAGAGCACCACTGCACACCACTGATATATATGGTATTGTCACTGCTGTTGTACAAGAACTTTCTTTCGTCTAGCTATTTATTCTTGATATGATGTAGACTTTGTCAATAAAACTGAAGTCATTAAACTTCAATTGCCTTTTATTCTCTTGATGAGCCGACTGCATTCTCCAGTGCGGTTCATAACTGAGCCATTCAAATGATTTAACAACTCGATTCAGTCTTTTCCGTCGTCTGAAAAAAAAAAAAAGTAAGCCGAACGGCAAACAACTTAAGTGCCTTTTAATATTCAAAACATCAAAACACCTTTCCCCTTCTCATTTGCATATATCAGAGGAAGATGACTTTAACCTTTAATGTGATTTTTGCCTCTAATCAAGTGAGATTGAATATGAATGTTGTTGCTGGGACGGCTGGGGACAGCTGGAGAGCAGTGGCGGTTTCACCCCACTGAGCTGAATCCGATTAATAATCAGTATCAGGCCCTACTCTCACCTGCCTTGTTTCGCTCACAGCTCCGGCGTACGGCAAATATTCTTATTAGCCTTAAATTGAGCCTGTCAGTTGGACGAATGCAACAAAACCACACGCTGGCAGTTTGCGAATTTCATCTACCCCAGACCGCGCGAGGGTCGCTGGGTGTGTGCTTAAAGGAGCGCCGAGAGCTTGATTGAATAAAACATGTTTAATTGTCATGTGAGCGCAGCAGATTTTAAGCTTTGAATAATAACACAGCATCCTGAGAGGCGAGGGACCGCGGTAGCATCTGCGTCCCCGAATTCGCTCACTCAGAAGTAAGAGTCTGCCAGATGCCAGGGAGAGAAAAATCGGATTTTGTAAAGGTTTGAAGCTTCAAAGGCTAACATCGAGGGACATGATGATCTGGGTCTGAAATAGCAATGTCTGTTTACTCTGTCACAGCGTGGCAGATTCTGACTTCGTGTCGAGCAAGTGTGAATGAGCTAGCCTACCTTTGGAAGGGTGTATTTGGGAAGCTTCATGGGTGTAAACACATCTCGCCTGGATGACACGTAGTAGATTGGACGACCACCGGTTGACACCTTGGGTAATGGAGGGATCACAAATAGACAGGACAAAGATACTTTAGAAAGAAGTAACATTTCGAGTTCTACCAGGATATTGGTCACATATTAGGATTCGCATTACGCATTGCGATATGATCGACGCAATTCAATCACCTTATCATAATTGAATCACAGTTGAAAATGCACCACACAGACTGAATATGGAGGATTAGTTTCTATCTCTGCTTTAATTTGCACCAATAAGGCACCTCATAGACCCTGTTTACACCTTGTATTAAGAATAAAGGGATCATTCACCCAAAAATGAACAACCATAAGTTTTCTCTGGGCAAAAACGGTGTGTTAGTGTGGATAAAAGGCCAAAACGTTGAGAAAAAGATGCATTTTCAAATTTATCTAGATTAATAATATTTATATTAATAAAACACTCATTCCTGTTATTATTACTCAGTTAATATAGATGAGTATAGGATATGTGAGTAACAGGACTGAGATTTTATGATAAAATTAACAAATACATAAAATATAGCAACATGAAGGACATACTAATATTATGAGGATACTCAGCAAATTATAGTGATTCATTAAAGATTTTTATTTTAGTAACATCTAAGAAATAATTTAGGTAACAGGAATGAATATTTATAATGATGCTCCCTGCCACCATTACAATATCATCAAATATACAGAAAAGAAAATAATACCACATGCTTTCAGTCATTTCATTGCCTTCAGAAGATCCAGATGTTGAAATATTATGTTGGAAATGTGTCTTGTGGAATTTACCCAGTTTTTTAGAGGGGGGGGTGTGTTGGGGTAACGGGACTGAGCGAAAACCTGGGGACACGACTAAAATGTGTATTTTATCTAAACTATTATACATTTATTTTGAAATAAATGTATTTAAATCACAGATGGGATATGGAGGTACACAAAAATGCAAAATAAAAATGATTTTTGGAGGATTTTAAACTATATTTCATGTTAAAATGTAGTGTTAGACACTGGGGACATGCATAAATGCTATATTTTCAGTGTTTTAGGTAGTTTTTAATTTTTTTTTTTATTAAATATTTAAAAATTGCAGTCAGACCAATGTGCAGGACACTGCTTAATAATAAAATGTATTTTATAGTTTTTTTATGCATATTTGTACATGTTATGTCCTGGGGACAGAAAAGGCTCCCATTCGGTGGAATGGCCCATTTTTGTTTTCTTTGCACACAAAAAGACTTCTCGTAGCTTTATAACATTTGAACCAACAATGTTTGAACCATTGATGTCACATGGACTATTTTAACGATGTCCTTTCTAGCTTTCAGGGCCTGAACGCTGCTGTCTATGCAGGGTCACAAAACTCTCGGATTCCATCAAAAATATCTTAATTTGTGTTCCTATGATAAACGAAGGTCTTGGAGGTTTGGAATGACATGAGGATGAGTAATTAATGACAGAATTTTCATTTTTGGGTGAACGATCTCTTTAAGGCTGGAATACACTACACAACTGTTAAAATCTGAGCAGATTTTAAAACACTAGGCATAGGGCTGGGTGATAAATCGCTAATGATAATTATAGCACAATATAAATTTCCTCGATAAACGATAAGAGTTCAATAATTGTTCGATATAAAGTTTATGCGGCAAAGGCGGAAGAAAAGAGCGCTAGTCATTTAAAGCACGCCAATCGGACAGTTTACCCGCTCGGATCAAAGTTCAAATGGCGGTGTGAACTTACTAAACAGCGCTGACAAATAGGAGAAACACTGTGTGTTTACAATACCGTCAGACTTTTAATCTACAAATCTCCATTTACCTTAGATTTACTGTAGTAGCACTAATGGCACAGTGGTACTGTGTCAAAAAATTTGGGTATTTTTGTGTCAAATTTTATTATATTATTAATGTAGACATGTATTAAATGTACTGAAGGAGGAGTAATGGAATGTAATTACAGTGTATTTTATGTGTGAGTGTTTATGCATTTATACTAAATATATATCCTAAATATGTTTAGACTACTGTTTTTCATACAAATACCTAGAAACCATATTACATTTTTACCATGGTATTGAGGTGCTACGTATATTTGGATTTAAATGTTATTATCATGATCTAAATGTATGCTACTATGGAAAAAAAATAAAACCTCAAACAGTGAGAATAATTAAATTTCACCATATAAATATAAGGTGGCTATAATTTTTACAGATATTTTTGATAATGAACATAAAGCTGCATCTGCATCCTAACTCAAGCTACTATCAAATGTGTATTTCTAAGAGACAAAAAAAAGTTATTGTTATTAATATTATTAGGCAACACAAACCTGCTTCGTGATTTGAAACAATATTACTCATTAAAACATGCAGAACTTAAAAATATTTTTTTCTATTAGGATATTTATTTTGTTAAGGAAAACTGGAAAAGTGTAAAGAATTAAAAAAACATGAAGCGTTTGCCATGTTCTGGCCATAAAGAATATGTAGAACTGTCTGGTTTTTACAACTTTCACATTGTAGCAAAAATCTGCCTTTAAACTTGAAATAAATAAAATGTTGACATTTATCGTGATAATTATCGATATCGACTAATATGAAAAAAATATATTGTGATAATTTTTTGGCCATATCACCCAGCCCTAACTACACTGTAAAAAACAAACAAAAAAAAAAAAAAAAAAAAAAAAAAAACACAATTTGTTGAGTCAACTTAAAATAATTTGTTACCCTGTAGCCTTAAAATTTTAAGTTCAGTCAACTCAAATAAGTTTAGTCAACTTGAAATGTTAAGTTATACTAAGTGAAAACTTAGATATTTGAGTTCATTCAACTTAAAATTTTAAGGCAGCCGGGTAACAAGCTCAGCCTTTAAGTTTAACAAACTAAATTGTTTGTTTAGTCAACTCAAATATCATCTCAAAGTTGTGACTTAATACTTCTTAACAATTCAAGTTGTCTAAACTTTTTTTTGATTTGACTGAACTTAAAAATTTAAGGCAGCTGGATAAATTGTTTTAAGTTGAATCAACAAATTGTTTTTTACAGTGTAGGCATCATACACTTGCTGACTTTGTAAATAGTTACGGGGGAAAAAAATGGGTTATCACACACTAAACGACTGAGGATCACACACTACCAGACTTTCATGTAATTTCGAACACAACAATCAGCTGGAATAATAGTCTGAAGCTAAAAAAAAGAAAAAAAATCTAAAATCTGCAGACTGGCTCTGACTTTTAGGAACAAGCGTAACTTCTATACTTCTATAGACTGTAAATCGGTGCAAAAATCTGCAAAAAAGTCATCCAATGTTTTCCAGCCATTTTTAAAATAAACTTGTTGGTTGTGTGTGTTTTTAAAAGAGAACAACCTTCCCATGAAATCATTTGAGAAAGTGTATACATATAAGTGAATGTTATTTAATGAAGGTACTTGACTGTAAGAGTGTACTTGACTAAAATAAAATGAAAGAAAATATCATGTTTGCGCTTAAATTAAAATTCAAGGATATATTTAAGTATAATGAATTCAAGTATAACTGAACTGTGGAAAATACTTAAATATTGATACAAGAATTGTAAATGTCAGTGCAACACCATAAGAAAAATTAATTATTGCTTCAGATATGTTTGTCAAAGGTTTTCCCTCTATAAATGACTCACCTGGACAAACACATACTCATCTTGAACCACCAGTGAGTTGGGGTCAATGTATCCAGGAAAAGGTTTGCCCTTGTTGGCATCTGTGCAGTTCTGAAGCTTGCATGTGACATAAAGAGCCTCTGCAACAAACACAGGACAAATGACAGAAAAAGATGATGGTACATTCGATTTTCAGACAGAACAATGAGAGATAATAGTATAATACAGAAAATAACCAAAAGTACAACATTAAGCAATTATATTAGTACTTTAAGGTTATAGCATTTATAACTGCCCACAGTGTAAAAGATTTTTCGGTAACACTTTACAATACGGGTACACAAATATGCATTGATTCATGCTTAACTAATGCACAGATAATCATGAATTGATATGTAACTCATGAAGAACTGAACTGTTTATTAATAATTACTACATCAGCAACAAATTAACAAAACAAATTAATCTATATGATTTTTAGATTAAGTAATCAATAAAGTGTTAAATGTGTCATAATGTATTAATTCCCTAATAACATATTATATTAACTAATAGTATAAATTCATGTGTTAATTACCACAACGGGTTGAAGCCATGCATTTCAACTTTAAGTTTCTGCTTTAATTAAGCATTAGCTAATGATTTGCGAAGATATCATTATGACTTTACTTGTTGCACATGACTAACTAACAAATTAAAAATACATAACTACAATGACATATTACTTAACAATTACATAGTTCTGTGGCTCAACATGTAAAGTCATAACATAATGATACATTTGCAAATCATTATCTAATGATTAATTAAAGCAGACAGTCTTAAGTAGCACAGGTATATTTGTAGCAATAGCCAATAATACACTGTATGGGTCAAAACTATCGATTTTCCTTTTATGCCAAAAATCATTGGGATATTAAGTAAAGATCATGTTCCATGAATATATTTTGTATATCTCCTACCGTAAATATATCAAAACTTAATTTTTGATTAGTCATATGCATTGCTAAGAACTTCATTTGGAAGGTGATTTTCTTAATGTTTAGATTTTTTTGCACCCTCAGATTCCAGTGTTTTAGTTTTTTGAAGCTGCAAATAAAACAAAAAATACTACTTTACATTTTCTACTTACAAATTTCAGAATTAATTCAGTGTGTTACTTGCAGTTAGTTATTTGTGAAATTTACTAGCAATCTCAAAGTTAAAAATGTCTCAATGTATCTACGCCATTTTTTTTTAGTACATAGCCACAATTGCCATCTAACGTTTATAGGTTGATTACTATCAACACATCTAAACGAGAAGTCCACTTCCAGAACCAAAATTTACAGATAATGTACTCACCCCCTTGTCATCCAAGATGCTCATGTCTTTTTTTCTTCAGCCATAAAGAAATTGTTTTTTGAGCTAAACATTTCAAGATTTTTCTCCATGGACTGCTATGGTGCCCTGATTTTGAACTTCCAAAATGCAGTTTAAATGCAGCTTCAAACGATCCCAAATGTGGTTGTAAACGATCCCAGCCGACGAAGAAGGGTCTTATCTAGTGAAACGATTGGTTATTTTCATTAAAAAAAAAACAAAAAAACAATTTAAATACTTTTTAATCTCAAACGCTCGTCTGGTATTCTGATACTCTGTGTATTCTGCCTCAAGACAGTTAGGGTATTTAGAAAAACTCTGATCGTATTTTCTCCCTCAACTTCAAAAATCATTTCAAAATCATCCTACATTACTGCAGAAGTACCGACCCAGTCTTTGCAAAGTGAACATGCAAAGAAGATCAAACACCCTTAACAAAAAAGGTAAAACAGCGATATAAGATGATTTTGAAGTTGAGGGAGAACATGAGATGGGAATTTTTTGACATACCCTAACTGTCATGAACCAGAAAAAAACAGTACAGGCAGAGTGAGACAAGCGTTTGACATTAAAAAAGTACATAAACTGTATTATTTTTATTAAAATAACTGATCGTTTCGCTAGATAAGACCCTTCTTCCTTGACTGGGATCGTTTGAAGCCGCATTTAAACTGCATTTTGGAAGTTCAAAATTGGGGCACCATATCAGTCTATTATATGGAGAAAAATCCTAAAATGTTTCCCTCAAAAAACAATTTCTTCATGGCTGAAGAAAGAAAGACATGAACATCTTGGATGACAAGGGGTGATTACATCATCTGTCAATTTTTGTTCTGGAAATGGACTTTTAAATCTTTTAAAACCTTTAAATTTTACTTTTACCATGAGAGGAAGATCTCTAGTAGCCTGTAAGTTACCAATGAAAATGATATTTAAACTCAGTCTTTCTAATATGCACTTGTATGTTACATTCAAATGGTCAAAAAAAACCCTCACTCAACTTGATTGACTGTTTTGAGGGACCACATACAGTAGAACTGACACACTGGATTCTCTTTCTGTCCATCAATCAACAGAAATATAGGTTTAACAAACAAAAGACAAACTCAATTTGTCCAGTATGTTTCTTCATTAGTGTTAATTACTGACGACAAATACGGAAAGATGGATTTGCTGGTGCGGAACCGTCCATTTTACATTTTAATGTGAAGCCTATTTTGAACCCTCTAAGTGTTGCTTTGTGCTGTGTTTGAATTATTGCTTCTTGAAATGTAATCAAAGCACGTCCAGGGACGCCATTCAGACTTACGGGTTTCTGAGATGCTGGTCTCAAGGTGAATCAGGCCTGGCTCTTTATCAAGGCCCAGTTTAGACCTGGAGAGCCCGAAGGAAATAAAAAACAGTGTTTTATAAAATGAGCTTTGGAAAACGAAAATCCTTTGTGTTTCCATACAACAACAGATAGGTCAAAATAAGGGCACTGGCTTTTTTTGTGTGCCAGCTAAAAGATCCATGTTAGCCTCCCGAAGGAGCAATGCGGGTTAAGTCGAGAAAGTACCATCAGAACACCCTATCCTGTTAAGCCTGTGTTTCCATCTCCATCTATCTGTGCTTTCTGACAGAAGCAAGGAGCATATCCTGACATCATTAAAAGTAAGCCCTTCTCATTTGCTTCCCAAGAACACCCACAGGCAGCGCACACAACTCTCTCACTCTTTTTAGTGTGGAAAAAAATCATTGTTGCATGAAATATTTATTCGAGACTGAAAAATCAGAGAGAGCTGCTCCAGAGAGGAACACACAAAGGTAGAAGCAGACTATCTCAAGACTTTATCATGACACTTATTGGAAGTATTGACGCTTTCACAAATATAGCATCCCGTGGCGTGCTCTGGGATCAGCCTTAATATTTTAAAGGCAGATGGTGAATTCAATAAGCAGTTACACCCCTTTTTGCGCACTGTATTCTGAGTTTTAACCTCCACAATCCAGAGTGAAGAGTTTTACTTTCCAAAATGAATAATTAATGTGAGCTGACTGTATAAATCCCCACTTATTACATAGCTACACAAATAAATAAATAAATGGATGGACATGATATTGAGTTTAAATTGATTAACAGCTTCCACTAAGAAAAATGGACCAATGTACAAACAATCACCCGAGAAGGACAAGATGAACACAGCAACGATATTACAGTCATATAAAAACTGAACTCCTCTGAGGACATTTTCATTACAATAAATAACTACGCATACTAGAACCACTTGTGTTAGTATGAAACAAGAGAACAAGTCTGTGGTGTTATACAAGAGGTATGATGATAAGTTGAATGAAATACCAGACAATATGTGACCCTAGACCACAAAACCAGTCATAAGTAGCACAGGTATATTTGTAGCAATAGACAACAATACATTGTGTGGGTCAAAATTTTTGATTTTTCTTTTATGGCAAAAAAATCATTAGGATATAAGTAAAGATCATGCTCCATGAAGATATTTTATTAATTTCCTACGTAAACATATCAAAACTTATTTTTTTTTATTTATTTATTTTTTTTTTTTTTGTATTGCTAAGAGCTTCATTTGGACATTAATATTTAGATTTTTTTGCAGCCTCAGATTCTAGATCTTGAACAAACATTGTCCTGTCCTAACAAACCATACATCAATGGAAAGTTTATTTATTCAGCTTTGCTGCATAAATCTTAATTTTAAATTTAGAATTGACCCTTATGATTGGTTTTGTGGTCCTGAGTCACATATATGGTGCAAGTGACAAATCAGAATCGATTATTCCAAAAAAAGCACTTTATGGGAAGTATTCTTCCCATTCATTTTTCCCATAAATATTTAAAAAAAAAATCTGGTTAAAGCAAACTTACCAGCTACAAGGTGAATCACAACATTACAAATCTGAAGCCAAAAAGTATTTGAAAACTCGTCAAAATGAGGAAAAGAACTACCCATGACACATTGTAAATAAAGTAATTTAATTCAAAATAATGGAGAAATATGAAACTATTGATTTGCATTTGTTGATTATATATTTTATGCTTATGAAAAAAATATGCATTTTATGCACTCAAATATTTTAAGTATTGCATAATATTTTGTCATTCACAGCGGTAAGGAGTTATTTTGGTGCAGTTTACTTGTTGCGATTCTATGACTTGGAGATTTCTCTGCAGAATCATGGGTAATGTAGTTTTCACCAGGAATTCTGCTATGGAACATGAATATTTGACTATTTAGATTATTAAAAAATAAGGCTGATGATTGATTAACAGCCTTGTAGCTAAGGTCTGTATGTGAATGTTTCTAAGTTACCATTCACGATCAATTCCCGTTTTAATAAAAACTATGACTTTTTTTCCCCATGACTAAAAAGAGATGACAATAAGGACAATAAATCATAACTTTGACTATTTCACCGTGCAATATTGTTGACGATAAAAGACGATACCAAAATCTATTTTTATTTTTGGCGGAAAAAAGGATACAACATATTCGAACTTTCATGTGTGCAGTTGCCAGATATCAAGAGTTCAAATCTCCAAATCAGGGCTTCTTTTTTAAAAGCTTACATTGTCTGCCCAGTGTTTTGCTTAATTTTTGCAATCTGACAACCATGTGCATGGCCTCGCTCTTCATTGCGGAAGTGGCGATGATGATCTGAAAACACCAACAAACAAGTAAGCTGAAGCTTAGCCATTTCCATGTGAAATGTTTGGCTTTAAATGAATTGTTGTTTAGCCTGTCTGTGTTCTGTCATGAGATCTGGACCACAAAACTAGTCTTAAGTAGCCCGGGTATATTTGTAGCAATAGCCAAAGATACACTGTATGGGTCAAAATTATTGATTTTTCTTTTATGCCAAAAATCATTAAGATATTAAGTAAAGATCATGTTCCATGAAGATATTTTGTAAATTTCCGACCGTAAATATATCAAAACTTAATTTTTGATTAGTAATATCCATTGCTAAGAACTTCATTTGGACAACTTTAAAGGGGATTTTCTCAATATTTTTTTGCACCCTCAGATTCCAGATTTTTAAATAGTTGTATCTCGGCCAAAGCTTATTTATTCAGCTTTCAGACGATATCTAAATCTCAATTTCAAAAAAACTGAATCTTATTACTGGTTTTGTGGTCCAGGGTCACATATTGTGTTTTTTGCTGTATATTGTGTGCGACTGTGGTTGCTGAATAAATGCACTTACTCAACCAGTGTTGTTTTAATAGAAAAACATTACTGCAATTTTGGATTTACTTTTAGAAATTTTACTGTTGTAATATTTTTGTTTTTACCAGTTTTCATAAAGTAGACAGAGAAAGTGCAAATCTAAGTCTTTGATATTAATTCATATATTAAACAGCCTATAATAAATTAGCACACTAGATGAAACCATGTGTATATGAGTCCACATTCTGTTGATTTCTGCTTATTGGTAAAAGTGCAATACCTCAATTCTCAAATGACAACTGTCTTTGTGATTATTATTTTTCCAGCATAATTAACCCATAGCAAACGAGAAGAGCGTTATAACCAGGTAATGCAGGCAAAAAAAAAATGCATATCAGCAGCATTAATTTGCATTCATTTAAATCAATGTTAATTCATTAATTTAAGTTTTACCCTTAGTCACAAGAACAGTTCAATTTCAAAAAACATTGTTAAGATTCCGAATTTGAGATCAATTGTGAAGATGAAGGTGAAGCAGTTCTGACCCGTTCAGTTCTACCAAGACTTTAAATCTGTGTGGGTATTAGGCCAAAAATGAGCTGCATCAGATCTGAGTTGCTTTTGAAGCGCTGACAGGTACAAAAGTCCATTTCATCCATTCAAAGCACCGTTTCTTCAATCATCTCATATACTGGCTGTGACTATGGCGGTGTATCTCATCAAAAGGGACAATCCAATTTCACATAGTCAATAGCTACACATTTGTAAGGGTTATATGTCTCATCTCACTTCAGATAATAAGACGCCATATGTGAGAGTTCATAGAGGGAAACTTGTGAGGATAGATCATTACCAGCCTAAAAATAACGGTACTCCAGGCTGACTCTCTGATGTCTTTGCTCTGGCCCACTTTGACGGTGCTTATGCAAAAATCTCACACTAAAATGTCTTTAAAAAATAAAATCCTGGTGCTAAA
Source organism: Cirrhinus mrigala (assembly GCA_036247105.1). Classification (NCBI taxonomy): domain Eukaryota; kingdom Metazoa; phylum Chordata; class Actinopteri; order Cypriniformes; family Cyprinidae; genus Cirrhinus; species Cirrhinus mrigala. Next base: position 12,831,557 of record CM070007.1, on the reverse strand, counting down.
TGACAAGAATTTGGATGGCAAAAGACAGACATGATCAATGAAAAACTGACCAACCGGTTGAGAGTTTAAATTGTATTGTGCTTGCCACAAATTGAACGCAAGGTGACTCATTGATTCTTGAGACATGGAACAAAACTTTTTTCCTTCAAACTTTTACCTGTATTTAGTTGCAGAGAGATAATGAATATTCTGTTTCCTAACACAAATGTAGCATTTATTTACTTTTTTAATAGAATTTACCCATTTGACCAATCAATATACAACTCAATATACTTCATAGTAAAATATATATACACTAAAAATTTTCTCCAGTTTCAACTTAAAAACTTAAGTTCAGCGGCTGCCTTAAAATGTTAAGTTAAATCAGCTTAAAAGTACAAGTCATTTCAACTCACTACAATAAAATACATTTAAATGACCTGTACTTTTAAGGTGATTTAACTTAAAATTTTAAGGCAGCTGCTAAAGTTTTTAAGCTGAAACTGGTAAAAACTTTTTGCAGTGTAATTTTTATTATAATTAAAAATACTATTATTTAAACTAAAATATATAGAATTCTTATACAACCATTCATGTTTTTCATGTGACGTCACACAGTGGTGCGGCCGCCATTTGTAGGACCGAACTGCAATCTAGTCTATCTGCTGTGTTGTTGGCTGTAATAACAGCAAATAACAATGGATTATTTACCAAGAGACATGGATGTATGGGTTCATTTTGATTAAATATTTCTCGTAAGCATAGATGCGTTTTTACATTTTAGCATTTTACTTTAGCGAGTTCACAAAGGAACGTGCAAAATGCTGCTGATTTGCCAGAAGACTTTCGTTATGCTCCACCTAAAGCTTATAAATCAACGAGATGTTTTTGATCTGTGTAAAAATTTAAAAGTTAAAATTTAAAAATTTAAGCAGTTTAAAATTATGTGATCACAACCTGCTTTTTTTTAAGGTACTGTTTTCGTTAGCCTATAATGTGCTAATTCGAGAGCCCGGTCTCGTTAAAATGCGTATCAATAGCACGATTTTCTGTTTCTATTTGGCGTGCTATTCATACGCTGAAATTTACTTTGGTGTGCATATGATATGCATGTGTTTGACGCAGTTTTCACGTGCATATTATACGCATCTACCCCACACCCCTAATCCTACCCATTGCGTATCATACACCAAGTCATTTGAAGTCAATTTCTGCGTATAAATAAGTAGTAGCCTACACCAAATATGCACTTTCATGAGACCGGGTGACAACCGAGGTAGGTACCTGAGGTAGACCGACGGCGTTTGCATTCATTCACGTGAACTGTCGAGATGAGGTGACCCCTTCTGGTAGTGTGATTTATATAGTGTTATTTCTAATCACCCAGAAACTGACGCTTTGACTGAGTACAACATGTCATAAGTATAAAATAGGGATGCACCGATACCACTTTTTCCAGTACTCGCCCAATACGATACTTTTATTTTTGGTACTTGCCGATTCCGAGTACCGATACCAAATTTACTGGTAGATTTGTAAAATATAGGGTACAGAAACTAAAAGAATATGTATAATGTTAGTTGGTCAACTTCATTTACCAAATAGATACAGTCAAACCAAAAATTATTTAGATCACATTATCATAAACTGTGTCCTGCACCAACTCAAACAAAAAAAATTATCAGAAATTATCAAAAGATCGTGTGTATCTGCTGTCTGAATAATTTTTGGGTTGACTATATATCCCTTAGTTATTTTTATTTTTACACTTAATTATGCCCATTAAAATGTTTTGTTACTTTCACTGTTTTTTTTTCTTGCTCTATGGTACATCATCTTCAATTTAATAGCATTAAACTGCTCCATTGCAGCGGCTCAGTACTGCAATCACGCGAACCACTCATTATGAATCTCCTAACTCTGATATTTTCAGAAATATAAGTCGCATCTTTTCATCTGAAATATGCTGCTATTTGGGCTATAATCCAAAGCAACTCAAATAACGCAGAAACACTCGTGAAGCAAGCAAAACATGCGCAAGTACAGTACTGCCTATCGCATTTCACACAGGCTGCTATAGTTTCACTTTCGCCGGACAGTCGTGTATGCTTAAGGTTGAAAATAAATGATGAATATTTACAAATTTGTTTTAATCCAAAAGATGCGTGTGCTAAATATGCGAACATCAATAAAGATCACGCAACAGCGCACGCTCTCTCTCTTTCTCTGTCTCGCGCTCTCTCTCACACTCCCTCTCTCTCTCTCTACCGTTAAATAACTTGTGGATTGCTTTACTTCAATTGTTTTTGACACCGAACTACAAACTTTCCAGTGATGTCAAGGCGGGATATTAACTCGACAAGCCCGCACATCTTGGCCGCCGCACGCTCAATCCAAGCTGACGCGCACCAGCTATACAAGCTTAATACTGAATGTTTAACATTATATTACTCGCATACATTTACTTCATAGACATCCTTAATCTCTAATGCCTCCATTCTGCTGTCTGTTGTTTTGTTGTCGGTGTTTCTTTGCCTACATACGCGCTTGTCACATGATGTGGTATCGGCGTTTGGTATCGGGACATTTTAACGAGTATGAGTACAAGTACAGGAGCTCAGTATCGGGCCCGATAACGATACCAGTATCGGTGCATCCGTAGTATGTTTAATTCCAAAACTTGCCATTTACCAATGTGTTTTTCAAAATACCTTTTAAATTTTTTATGTTTCAACCTTTATTTATTAAATGTTACAGTCTAAGTGTATATAAATGCCTCATTCATTCAAGTAAATGCATGGGTAATTTTGCAAACTGTGTTAATATTTTATCTACACTTAAAACTGCTGTTTTTTTTGCTGTAATTACATGGTTTTGTAGATAAATTGTTGTGTAAATACATTTTACTCATGCCAGCTTGATCAACTTGAGTTCTTTAATGGACTTTAAAATTGTTTTCATAATAATGAGATGTTCATGTTATGTTATTTATGTACTCTAATCTATATAATTAAAATGAAAGTAAACGTTTTGGCTAGGTGACGTTATCCATTTTAAATGAAATATTAATGAACAGCAGAAGTTAATGAACAGGCTAATTCTGGCATGCTGCGCAACGAGCCAGTTCCGGCTTGGATGGATGCGGCAGTGTCGGTAAGTTACGTCTGTCTCAGATTGATTGGGTCCAGAATCTGGCACGGAGTACACAGACATCCAGGCTGGGTGCGGCAGATGGGCAAGTCTCTGGCAGGTGAGAATTTACCTGAAATTGGCCCGAGTGTATGGAGAGGGACTGTGTATGAGGTCAAAATGGTACATTTTCACTAAACTTTAGTGGAGTCAGCAGTTCGCCTGACAGTAAATAAGGATCTAATCATAATGTATCTATTTAAAAAAACAAACAAACATTGTTTTTCTTTGTTGGTGAAGCGTTATTTTGGTTTTCGATCACCAAGGAGAGGCTACGCAAGGTCCTAAAGTTGGCGGCTGCGACAAAAAAAGTCACGTGATTGAAACCCATGAATAGCTTTTTACGCATATTTTATATATGCATATTTTTAAATAATAATGCAACATTTTTTCAGTGTCACAATGGATATGGATACGTCAAGTTTGGATAAAAACACATATACATACACATAAAAATCTTAATCTATATTAGTAGTTAGAAACCGCAGAGGAAAAGGCTACTACTTTTAATACACGTCTAATATGAAAATATAGTTATTTTGTTCGAAAAAAAGATTTTCTGACTGTGGTGACAGTTCTATAGATGAAGTTAATTTTAAACCCTACTGCCATTTCTGTGCATTCATTCATCAAAGCAAATGTCAGATGTTTTAAAAATATTAAACTTGGCTTTTTTAACTTCTGTCACCACTTCTTGTCCCAAATACCCAAGAATCAGTGGAATATGTGTTTACAATAAAAAACCTCAATTGATCCATGCCCAAAATGCCATTCAGTTCATTCCAGCTTGTCCACTTGAGACCAGAGATAAACATAAAATCGAATCGAATTTAGAATTTATTTCTCAACAGGTCTCTTTAATCACCCCAGTCTAGACATCTATTAGCCATCCTCATCAAGCTGAATAAGCTTTCTTAATGACTAAATTATTTGCAACATTGCAAATGCAGACTCCGACTTAGTAACAAGGTCTAATGACAACATTCATTAAAGAGCTTCTAAGCTTCAGATGTAAACCTTGAGATAGCATTGGTGGTGGAACACAGTGGGGAAGATCACATCAGGATTGAACAACAATTCGTGTTCTTTGCTTTATTCTTTTATCAGGCACAGAATGCAGGAGCCCAAATGATTGATGTTTCACATGCAGCAGAAGAAATCACACAGAGAGCTTACCAGTAGAATCGATTGGGCGCCACCCGCTCGTGAACGAGCTGCCATCGACGGCCAAACTCAACAGAGCTGTAGAGCTGAAGACGAAAAATTGTGTTAGCAAAGGAATTGCATGAAGATTCTTGTCTCTTCTGATGATGCAATATAGTATGCTGCTATAATTTAAAACATTAGTTCACTCCTGAATTATAATTTCCTGATAATTGACTTTTCCCTTTGTAATCCAAGATGTTTTTGTCTTTCTTTCTTCAGTCGAACTGAAAGCAAGGTTTTTGAGGAAAACATTCCAGGATTTTGCTGAATATAGTGGACTCAATGAGGATCAGCGGGTTGGAAGTCCAAATTGCAGTTTCAATGCAGCGTCAAAGGGCTCTACATGATCCCAGCCGAGGAATAAGGATCTTACAGTGCCTTGCGAAAGTATTCATACCCCTTCATTTTTTTCATGTTTCGTTATATTGTTGCCTTATGTTGAACTGCTTTAAATTACTTTTTTCCACATCAGTCTACACTCCATACACCATAATGGCAAAGCAAAAAACAGGTTTTAACACCATTGCAGATTTTTTTAAAAATAAAAAACTTAAATGATTCCATTGCGTAAGTATTCATACCCTTTTCTGGGACAGTTGAAATTCAGCTCAGGAGCATTCATATGGCTTGTAGATCTTACTACACTCCAAGTGAAGTTAACAAGTGGCAAATTCGATTGAATGGGTATGATTTGGACAGTTGGAAATGCATATCAGAGCAAAAACCAAGCCCTGAGGTCAAAAGAACTGCCTGTAGAGCTTAGACACAGGATTGCATCAAGCCACAGATTTGGGGAAGAGTTCAGAAAAAAAAAAAAAATAAAAATCACAGCATGTACACAGCATGTACACAACATGTAGTCTCTGTTACCCTTAAATGGAAGAAGTCTGGAACAACCAGGACTCTTCCTAGAGCTGAGCAATTGATGGAGAAGGGCTAGACTGGGTTAGACTGGCGACCAAGAACCTGATGGTCACTCTAGTTGAGCTCCATGATCATACATGAAGATAGGAGAAACCTACAGAAGGACAAACATCACTGCAACACCCCACCAATCTGGTCTTTATGGCAGTGTGGCCAAACTGAAAACACACTTGGAACGGCAAAAAGCACCTAAAGGACACTCAGACTGTGAGAAACAAGATTCTCTGGTCTGATGAACCTCAATTCCAAGCATCACGTTTGGAGGAAACCAGGCACTGCTCATCACCTGCAGAGTACCAGCCCAAAAGTAAAGTGTGCTGGTAGCAGCCTCATGCTTTGGGGCAGTTTTTGAGCGACAGGGACTGAAGGACCTGTCAGTGTAGAAGTAAAGCTCAACATAGCAAGATATAGAGAAAGCCCTAGTGAAAATCCAGTCCAGAGCATTCAGAACCTCAGACTGGACATAAGGTTCACCTTCTAACAGGACAATGACCCCAAGCACACAGCAAGAGTGGCTTATAGACAACTCTATGAATGTCTTTGAGTGGTCCAGCCAGAGCCTGGGCTTGAACCCAATCAAATATTTCTGTAGAAACCTGAAAATATGCATCTGCCTCCATCCAACCTGACAGAGCTTGAGAGGAGAAGAGGTGAGGAGAAGAATGGCAGATAATTGCCAAATGGTGATATGTAAAACTAGTTGCATCACACTCAATGAGACTTGAGGCTGTAAAGGTGCTTCAGCTAAATCCTGAGTTAAGGGTATGAATACTTGTGCTATGTACTTAATTTTAACAAATTGACATTATGGAGTGTAGATCGGTGTGGGAAAAAAAGTAATTTAAAGCAGTTTAACAAAGGGCAGAAAAAAATAAGGGGTATGAATACTTTCGCAACGAATGGCAATAAAAAGATTATTTCCTAATATTCTTCTTTGTGTTTTCAACCAAGTAAATGCAGCCTTGGTACACATGAGAGATTTCGTTCAGAAAGTCTTACCAACTCCAAACTTTTGAATGGATTTTTTTTATCTATTTATTTATTTATTTTTGGACTGAGCTTGCTGCAGTGCATTATGGGTTTTCACTTGTTCCATATAGGATATGAGTGTTGCTGCCTAAAAACTGATCCAAAACAGTTTAGAAGCCAGCATAATTAAGCCGCCAAGCTTTGGGAACAGAATTCGCATCAGAAGCGTGCCTTAAAATGCTGCCTACGTAGGGAGCTAACTAGGTTTTGGAACCGAGCAAATGAAATGATGGACGACTTTCCAATAAAACACAGAATCAAATAAAATCTTAAAATGATCATTTCAAAATTAGTATAATTACAGTGGAAAATTGGCAATCAGTGAGAGAACAAACACTGAGATCTGAAATTCGCCAAATGGAGCATAAAAATGACTCAGTACGGCAGGAAGCATCCTATTTATGTGCACGGTTCTTTGGGGGGGATCATTTTATATAAATGGCAAACATAAATATGTCACACTGGTACTTACAGCACTTTGGAATGAAATGTGCCATTTGTTAAAGTGTTGAGCAAAAGTTTTTCCTAGGTGTGAAACTTCACATGCCTTGCACAAAGCAGCATATATTTGCCAGGTTTTGCGAGACAGTTCTAAAACAGTAGGGGGGTTTCAATGCAGCACTTGTATTTGCATCAGTTGGGAACTGTGATATCACAATCTCATATCCAATATAACATCCTGACTGTGGGTGGATGGAGCCCGCTCACATTTAGACAGACTTATGGGAAACCAACAGAACAAATCAAACTGGAACAAACTAAACCAAATCAGACAGAACCGTAGAGCACAGGCCTGCTGAAAACAACTTCTTAAAGGGGCCTAAACTGGTCTTCGCTGGTTCAAACTGGTCTTCCACCCTGGCCAAACAGGTGTAGGCAGCAGTATTGTCTTGTTTTAAGCAGATTTTTAGGGCACAGAGGTGTTGAAGGTTACTGAGCTTCTCATTTTAGCTCGTTTCCTCTGTTTACTGTCATCATAAAAAAACCTCAACCAATTCAGGAACCTTGGCAATGACACTACGGCAGCAAAACTGTCAACACTAATAAATTATGCATTTATTTGTGGCATAGATTTGGACAGGGTTTAATTACACTAGTGATTGTGCTTTCTTTTTATGCTGTTTGCTTTTGCAGCTTTCAGCCGTGGCTAGTCATGCACATTGTGCAAACAGTCAACTATTAGCCTTCAACTGGCTGATAATTCTTTGTGATTGTGTTCATTTAATTGTAAATCATTGTCAGTGGCCCTCCTTCAAGGTTGAAGTCAATGTTGATTTGTTAAAATTGAAGTCATTGCTGTTTAACACCATCACTTGAGACATTTGAAACATTTGATGATATTTCTCATGTCACCATGAACAGTTTTGTTGCTTGAATTTGTAGTTTTTTTTCAAGAAAATCTTATTTTTGAATATCCATCTGCGGGAGAAAACCATGTGTTATATCATTAAAATCACATTAAGGAGTAGAAAATCAAATCAAATCAAATCAGGAATGAATGTAATCCAAAATTAACGAGGGAATTAAAATGACTAATCAGTTGCATCAGAAAAACATATATATAAAACAAATGTTGACTAGTTAAATTATCTTTTGATATGATTAAATCCGACGCTTTTCAGAAGAATAAAAAATTTTCATAATTTATTAGCCCTAAACCATGAGCTCGAAACCATATAATTAATGATAATTCCCTGCGACTGGGGATCCATAAATTGTCTTAATTGCCAACTTTAAGCTCAGTGAAATTGTCTCTTTAAAACGTATTTCCTCTTGCATTGATAATTGCCTTCTAAGGACATATTTCAAGCCTAAATACAGATTAGCATCAATTTGCATGCATGCTTTCATTATTATAATGTCTTGCTTTGCAGTTTGTGCCTAGAATGTTCTTTATCAACAATAAATTTGCTTTCCTTTGGCTTCCTTGCATTTGGTTATATTTGGCAATAAAACAGCTTGATAATTAGAGAACCGCATGAGCGGTGCCTTGCTGAAAGCTTTGTGCTATAATTAGATGCTGTTTGCTATGTTTTCAGGAGTGATTTAGCTGAAATGATTCTGCACCTTCTGGTCATGGCCATAGGCAAGGATCCAGTCCTCCTGCTCAGGGTGAAACAGCAGGCTGAGAATGTAGAAGTTGAGGCGATATTTTTGATAGGTGGCACCTTCATCTGAGCTGATGAGCAAACTGCTCTCCACCTCTGGATCTGTCAGCAGCATGATCTGAAACACAGAAAACAGACTCAGTCTCTGCAGAGTTTCTTCAGTGTCCCTCAGGGACCAAATGCCTCAGCTAGTGGACCTCAGGAGCTTCATCTGTGATCTTCTGTCTACAAACAGACATGTAGAACGTTGACACACTGCAATAACAAGACCAGTGCATATGTCTACCTCAATAGAACATGTTCAGATTTAACTGAAAAACTTAATAAAACTAGTCACAAATTTCAGAGAACAACTAATTTTTTGAATAGTTGGTTAAACAGTGCAACAGAAATTCAGATGCAGGATATCAAAGCGTGCTGATATCCAGCCATATCTCACGGCTACGAGTGTGATATTACATTTATGCAACAGTTTGATTGTGCAAGTGTGTAAAAACATAAGAAACAACAACAGAGTGTCTTCAAAAACCCTCTGTTGTCCCAACTACTTCCTTCCGCCATGAATTCAAATGTCAAATTGACAGTTTAACAGCTGAGCCCAAGCCTCTGTTACTAATTATAAAACATTGTTTCAGTAGTTGAGTTGCTTCATTGAAAACTTATTGTATTACTGTATTAAATGCTCACTGTATTATGAGAGTATTATGCATTCAGTACAGCATTCATTCTTCAGCTCAATCTCATATTCACAATAAAACATTAGTTTGAAGCGATATCTTCATCGCACTATCCTTTCACCTGTTAAAGGTCATTTCCGATGACATCGCTGCTCAGTGCATTCATTGGCTGCATCTACAAGGTGTTGTTGAAAGTTAAAATAACTTCCTTGTTTACACCTCCCTCATAAAAACAGTGTCTTGTCGCCATCTAATGGCAGAACAATGTAACTAAAATCATTACGAACACACTGTTTCCTAATACTAAGTATTATTAAATAATATTATTTATATAAAACATTAATTACTGAATAATACTATTTAAAAAAAACAACAGCCATCATAAAAGTTGCTAGGCAATTCAGCCAAAAGTACAAAGACATATTTGAAGTCACATAAAATATAACGTGATGAGATTTTGCCCTCAGCCAAAACTATTTGCTCTGGAACAAATAATAGATTAATGAGACCAAAGACTTTACATTAGATCTACCAAAAACAAAGTATATCTCATGTTTAACCACTATAGAGACATTAGAGCCAGCTGCAAATTACAGAAGATCTGGCCGAGGTGAGGCTACTCTTGGCGGGTTCATGAGCACTGAACGGCTGCTGACGCCCCGGAGCTCACATCTCTGAAAATTATTAACAAACCACATATTTGAAGTCTAGTATATTCGCACCCAAAAAAGTGATACAAACACCCCGGAGTGCTACAAACGGTGAAAGGGTTGGAGGTCCGATATCGCTTGAATATCACACTCTTCTCAGCCAATCAGATTCGAGGACCAGAAAGAACTGTTGTATAAATATTGTTTTTATTCAGCAAAGATGCATTAAATAGACCAAAACTGACACTAATGGCATTTATGGTAACAGGAAATGAGCATCAAATCAGCATATTAGAATGATTTCTGAAGGATCATGTGACACTAAAGACTGGAGACAATTAATGGTTACTTAAAATTCTGTTTTGCAATCACAGGAATTCAACAATTTTAAAATAGACTAGTAGATATAATTACAGTAGATCTATTATATAATGGATATTATTAGATTATTAAAATAGGTTAATATATTAAACGTACTTTAAATAGTAATTATTAAATAATTAGGCCTACATATATTTGAATTGAATCTGGAGTGTTCCTTTAAGAACAAACACAAATCAATCACAATAAATAAAACATCAACACCGCATCTCAATTTGTATTTCATATACAAGACAGGAAGCTCATAAATTTGATGAACTCACAAACCGTGTTTCTAATTTGCAAGTCTTAATGAACACTTTTAAAGTTGTGGCAGCACCGCCTCATGTTAAATGTGATCTCTTCATTTCCAGTCCCCCTGATTTGCTTGGCCTGATCTCATCATAATCGCAGTGGATCACAAACATAAATCTCTTTAACGCTGTCAATCTTGTAACACACTCCAATGAGTAATTCATTACGGCCCGAGCGCGCACACTTTAACTCACCCTAAAGCGCAGTCAGACCGTTAAATCTATAATTTCCCTAGAGCTTCTTTTTTTCCTTTTCTGTTTTAGAGTGCCACCAGTCTTAAGTTTGTGCCAATTTCGAAAAGAAATAAATAAATATAATCAGCTTCAAATATAATTGAATCAGCGAAGCTGAACCGTTTCGAAACCTTATCACTGACAGAGAGCTGGAGGTGTCAGGGTCTAAGGATTGTGTGTCTGAGCTTCACGGTTTACACCATTGCTGAATGGTTGAATTGCTTTAGGCTCGTTTTTTTAATGTTCCACTGGGTTTGTAAAGCTTTAAGCAGACTGGATCTTAACTCTTCTCATAGCAACTTAATGGACACAAACTTCGATTATATATCAGATCAATAGCCCTCTTGCTGATGTAATACGGGTCAATGCGACTTGTTCAAGGACCTGTCCCGTTTCTTTCCAGGCACATAAAAACGTTAGTGTCCACTTCGGAATCGGTTTCCATTTCAATTGCGTTCTTGACACAGCTCTCCAGGGCAATAGTATTATAAAGTGGAGCAGGGCAGCAGAGCTCGCCAGCCCATTCGTCAAACGGGACATGCTAATGCTAACCATAGTGGCTGGAACCCAGAAGACCGGCTCATCAATCATTACTGACAACTCTACCAACATGACCCATATGCCAACCAATCAGCAGTGGTATTTGGGTTGCTCCACTGATGGATACCTTATTTTCCTTTAACATCTGACTGCTATCCATTTCTAAGATACATTTCAAAAAAATGATTATTGACTTATATATATATTGAGATTATAAGTTTTCTATTGATGTATGGTTTGTCAGGATAGGACAATATGTGGCCGAAATACAACTATTTGAAAATCTGGAATCTGAGGGTGCAAAAAAAAAAATAAATAAAATATTGAGAAAAGAACCTTTAAAGTTGTTTAAATGAAGTTCTTAGCAATGCATATTACTAATAAAAAATTAAGTTTTCATATATTTCAGTAGTAAATTTACAAAATACCTTCATGGAACATGATCTTTACTTAAAATCCTAATGATTTTTGGCATAAAAGAAATATCGATCATTTTGACCCATACAGTGTATTTTTGGATATTGCTACAAATGTACCCATGCTACTTACGACTGCTTTTGTGGTCCAGTGGACTTCAATGGGAATCAACTGGTTGAAGGTCCACATTGCAGTTTCACTGCAGCTTCAAAGGTCTCTACAACGATCCTAGCCGGGGAATAAGGGTCTTGTCTAGTGAAACGATTGGTCATTTTCCACCAAAAAATATAAAAATGCATATGCTTTTTTTTAACACAAATGCTCAGGACAGAACTGGATCGGTGCTTCTGCCTACGTCACACGTGGACAGAAAGGTCACGTGTGACGTAGGCAGAAGCACCGATCCAGTGTTTACAATAGAGCCCTGCACGGGCCTCAAATCCTGACGCTAAGAAGCTCAGGCCCTAGTCCGCCCCTTATCAGACAGCTTATCAGAATTCTCGGGCTGAGTCTGTCCCGAGCCTCTTTTTTTCCCATTTCTCCCAAAACAGCTTATAGTATTGTTTCAGCTATTAAAATAGTTACGTTTTGAATGTAATGGCAAAGTGATTATATTTTGCTTCGTTATTTTATTAAAGGCACAATACATAAGATTTTTGGATTAAAATACTTATTTTACTATTTTTATTTTGCTTATTTTGTGTACTTACATTATCCCAAATATTTCATAACGGACCGTGCGTGGCATGCCAATGACATCATACACCCTTGATTTTCTGGTTTTATTTTGTAGAAACTATGGAAACCCCAAAGACAGTTTAATATGTTATGCGTTGTATTAGACAGGTGACGAACGCGCAGACGAGTATCATTATATCAGAACTTTCAACACACTCAAATGTATCTAAAACAGCGCTGCCTTTTTCCTACATACACATGACCAGAAGGAGCGTAAGCGGTCGACTGTGGCATAATAAAGGCTCTGCTGCTTTGTGCAGTGTGTCGTGCTCGTCCTTCATTAGCAATCGCTCCAGCATACATGTTTCACTTCCACGACTTTCAGCCCCACCATGCTTCAAACTACAGTGACCTTAATAAGCCTTTACTACATTAGCTCATCCATGAACATGATTTCCGCCCAAGTCCTGACTGATTGCATCAGCTGTGGGGATGAAGACTACAACTCCCATGATTCCACACTCAATCATGGCATCATCAAATTACGCCTTTGGTTCTTTGTTTGATTTGAATATGCACCCTCCAGCGGCGAAAATGACATATTGTGACTTTAAGATCTTTTAGAAAAACGTTTGGAGCATTTTTTAATTGTTAAATGTATGTTTTTGTTTTTTAAAGTAACCAAGTGGCTAACGGCAGAAAGTTAGTTGATAATAACCCATGTTTGATCAATTTAGCCTTCTCAAATCATCAAGACTTGCCTAAAATAAAATAGATACATATAAAATAGCTCAAGCATACCACAATGCTAGTTTAACCTATATAAATTTACACTGTTAGATGCATTTCCAATCGTTTGTGCAGAGAAGCTAAAGAGGAGATGGAGGCGCCAACGCAATCCCTTACATTGGAAACATCTTAAAATATGCCACCATTTTTGGTAAGAGTAATACATCATTTGGAACTGTAAAGGGTCTACTTTTATTTGTGTGCACTCACAATATCAACAAAACGTTGTGCTTTTGTAAAACATAGAAAAAACAGTTGGAGGAGAAAATGAGATGGAGTTTTTCACCCTGCCTTATTTTTTTGAACCGAAGTACACAGACAAAGAACTAACCGTGTCTGACCTTTCCAACGTGATTACGTAATGCATGAAGTAGACGCGCATCGCAGAGCTAGTGCAAGATGAGCATTTGTGGTTAAATGACTATATAAATACAAATTTTTTTTTTTTTTTTAGAAACTGACCCATCGTTTCACTAGATAAGACCTTTATTTCTTGGCTGGGTTTGTGTAGAGCCCTTTAAAACTTTAATTTGGACCTTCAACCCATTGATCCCCATTGAAGTCCACTATATGGAGAAAAATCCTAGAATGTCTCCCTTAAATAATTTCTTTTCAACTAAAGAAGAAAGACATGAACATCTTGGATGACATGGGGCTGAGTAAATTATCAGGAAATTTTTGTTCTGGAAGTGAACTAATCCTTTAAGTCAGACATGTATTCAAATCATGCTACAATCCACCAGACTGAACAGAAAGTGCACATATCAGTCATACAAGCTGTCACATGCTTTGAAGCTGTTATGGATTAATGCCTCTCCATCTGCATTTCTATACCTGACGCAGACAATATGCAATATGCAGATGCGGGGAGGTGTGTGTCCCTCCCTCGCTCACTCACTCTCGTTTGACCTTCGGTTGTGCAGAAAAAGATGGAAGGAACAAGAGAGAGACACAGGTAGGAAAGAAAAGAAAGAATCTGAGCGTGAGACACTGCGGATGCTCTAAAGAAATGTAGTTAAAAGATGAAATGCAGATTTGCTATTTCGCACACCTACTTTACAAAGCTTTGATTGGCAGTGTAAAGTGAAATGCAGATAATTCAAGAACAAGCAATTCCAGATTTAGATAAAAATTAAGGATGGTCGGCGCTGGCCTCAGCGACTTCCCTTTTATAATGTGAGTCACACATTACCGAGGGCAATTAATTTTATCTTCTTTTCTCCGTCTCCATCCTCATGCAGCCTTGCAAAATCCACCTCCGTATCTTTCCTCTGATTCTGTATGTTAAGTCCCTATCAGTGACTTGAAGCATAAGAGCGGAGGTTTCTGGGAAGACAAAGGTTAATGAAGCAGCAGATGAGGTGGCTGGAGAGATGCTTCGAGAGCGTGGTGGAGAATCTTTGAGTCCCGCTGTGCAGCGCTACGTCGCCTCTGATAGAATATTAATGAAATTAGGAACATGTTTCTGCTCCATCTTAAACTAATTGGATTGTCTCACTCCCGTAAATCCTGACTATAACGAGGTCGGTCATGAATGCCTTTTTTTATACACTTACCTGACTTGGATAAATGGTCTTCTGAGCTTGCAATTCAGATTCCCTTTTTAGGCATTGTGCCTATGTACAGATAAAAACCATCAAGATGGAAGAGGAGAATGAGTCAAAGTACATTGTAGGCCAGACTTAAACATGTGTCGCTTACTTTTGCATCAAAGCACACATGCAGTAACCTGTGCCAAAAACCCAGCAGGGAATTTAGCTTTTCAAAACTATGGTCAAAAATAGCTTAAATTACAGATCTTACACACACACAAATCACAATAAAATAAAATAAATAAATAAATAAAAAATCCCTATATTTTCAATCTCATTCTCACTATTGAGCTAACATTGCAGTCTCCTTTCTTTTTCTATACAACACAGCTGTTCATTTCATCAGAGCAAATGCAACATAAATCACACTTGAGTCATTTATTCATAAAAACTATTATTTTATCATGGATATTTAAAAATAAATGACAGCGGTAATATGTTTGACGCTCTTGTCTGTAAAAATTCATACTGAGGAAATGCATTACTGCTTGATTCAGATGGCAATATTCATATTTGCATACTACGTTGCAAATGTGATCATCTATTCAAGCCGATGTTTCTGACGTTCTCTCAGTGTGGGGTTGTGCTCCCTAGGAGGATCCTCAGTGAACAACTACTTAAATTTAAATCTGTTCCTCATGAAGACTTCAGAGGAATATAGTATGTGAGTCATACTGACTACTTTTACAATACTTTTATGTCCTTTTTTGGAGCTTTACGGTTTGAATTGCTGTCCTCTCATCCCTCATTTTTCTTCTCTTGGATTCTACATATAAATTATATAATAATATGGGTTTTGAGAAGTAGAAAAGAAAATTAAATATGCATTTTTGCAAGTCAATGTTCACAAAAACATGATGTAAAATAAATCAGTGTAGGCCTAGTGACAAAACATGTGTTCCATTTTTTTTCTATTGAAAAGTGTATGTTTGCATTGGCCAAAGGTTTTCATTGTTTGTTTCCCAAAAAAGTTGTTTTTGAAATAAAATAAAATAAAATAAAATAAAATAAAATCTCAGATTTTATATACAAAGTTTAGATTTTTTTAAAAGATAGCATCTTTTATAAAATACATAAAGCCATACACAAGAGATAATCGGTTTCTCTAATTTAAAAGTAAACAAATCAATAAATAATAATTTAAATAAGTTTAATAAATAAAAAGTGTGGGAATAAAGTCTTTTTTAAAAAAACAAAAAACAAAAAAAACATTCTTTCTTTCAATAAACTTTAAACAGTTTAACATCTTGTAAATGTTATCAGCAATATTTACATGAAATTGATACATTTAAAACTCAATTTTAGACAGTATCAAACAATATCAAATTATTTTATATACAAATTTTAGAATTTTTTTAAATGATAGCATACATTATAAAATGCATACAGATATAAACAACAGACAATCAGTCCCTCCAATGTAATAGCAAATAAATAACTAAATAAATAAACACATTTAAAAATTGATTTCACTTATTAAATACTTTTTAAAACAAACTTTAAACTGGGTATTTAATTTTAAATGATTAAATACCCAGAAATATATTTAATGGCACAACATTTTAAAAGTTTAATAAACAAAAAGTGTGGGAGTAAAATATCTTAAAAAAAAAAAACATTTGTTTTTCTTTCCATAAACTTTTAACAGTTTAACAACTTGTGATTGGGAATATTTACATTAAATTGATCCATTAACTCCATTTTCAGACTTAAAAGCACATTTTTATTTAATAGCACAAAATTTGAAGGAAATATTTAATAAATAAAAATGAGGGGAATAAAATGTTTTAACATAAAAACATATTATTGTTTTTGTTTTGTTTTATTTAAAGACTGAACTGTTAATTCCAACAATGCACAGAAAATGTGTTTTCTCTCTCTCTCTCTCTCTCAAGACTATAAAGTGAAAGAAAAAATAATAATGTTGCCATAACAGTACCAGAGAAGGTTAATGTTATTATAACCCTACTGACCAGTAGAGGACAGTTAATCTATGCTTATTGAATTTGTGATTAGATGAAAATGAAGTCTCGTTAAACATGTGTACATAAGCTTAAAGTTCTTATTTAAAGTACACACACACACACAAAACACACCAACACATGCTCTTTCTTCCTCTGATGACTAAACATCATTAAAAAACTGTAAACCAAGCTGTTTGGCCAGTGCTTACGCTTATGTTTTCACAACACACAAATCTCTGCAACAGTCTTTGTAAGTGTGTACAGGTGGGCCACTTTTTTTTTTTTGTTTCCCGCATCCAGCACAGGAATGACTGAGCGCTAAGTTCGTTTTCCTCCCCTGCTGATGCTACAGATCTGAAGACTGAATCTGCTCCCTGAACTGAGAGCTGTGTTGTTGGTTTTTTTCTGCTCTTATTAGGGATGCAGGTGGTGAACCCGTCCATATTGCCTTATTAACCAAGGCTATTGTTTGCTCGCAGGAGAACTGACCAATTAGGGTGAAATGCTGTGTCGGGTCCCAGGTGAGTGCTCAAGGTGTTCACAAAACATCCAAGGTGCTGTTATTTAAGGTTGCCTTGGGAGACAGGGGTGCTGGGATAACTCAGGCCGGTTATTGTGTGCGTACGTGTGTGGGGGAGAGAGGTAGTTTGCGTTTGGGCTGTGAAAAACTGGGTGTTTTTTAATAAATCACAATACATTTTTATTCCCCTTTCCGTAAAAATGAACATTTTGTCATCATTTACTCACCCACATGTCATTTCCAGACCTGTGGCTTACTTTTTTATGCAAAATGCAAAGAAAAATATTTCAAAAATTGTTTAAATTCATTGTACTGAGGGGGAGTTTTTTTTTTTGTAATGTTTTATCCTTTTTCTTCTAAATGGTCTGAATTTCCATTTTTGGTGTGTGTGTGTACAGAGTGTATATTATATATATATATATATATATATATATATATATATATATATACACACACACACACACACAGATAGACAGACACAGTATATTCTACTTAGGTTTCTTAGTTTTTTCCGATTTTATTGATTAATTCAAATTTAACGTTTTGCCTCTATTTTATTTTTTAGAAATCAAGGAATTGCGATTTTGCATAAAAATATTACCAAACGTTACAATTAGTATGACAATATGCCAATGATAACAGTAAAGAGAAAAGAATGATCCAGCTGCATGTCTTAGTGCTGCGTTCGACACTATAGATCATGACATACTAATAGATCGACTACAAAATTATGCAGGTATCCAAGGGCAGGCTTTAAGATGGTTTAGATCCTACTTGTCCGATCGCTACCACTTTGTTTATTTAAATGGGGAGTCATCTTAGTTATCACCAGTGAAGTATGGAGTGCCACAAGGATCTGTTCTAGGTCCTCTACTATTTTCAATATACATGCTGTCCCTTGGTAATATTATTAGAAAACACGGGATTAGTTTCCATTGTTACGCTGATGATACTCAACTATATATCTCAACAAGACCAGATGAAACTTCTGAATTATCGAAGTTAACAGAGTGTGTTAAAAATGTAAAAGATTGGATGACCAATAATTTTCTGCTATTAAATTCAAATAAGACAGAGATATTACTTATTGGACCAAAAAACAATACACAGAATCTTTTGACTTACAATTTACAACTAGACGGATGTACTGTTACTTCCACTACAGTCAAAAGTCTGGGTGTTATATTAGACGGCAACTTGTCTTTTGAAAATCATATTTCTCATGTTACAAAAACAGCATTCTTCCATCTTAGAAACACTGCCAAGCTGCGAAACATGTTACCTGTTTCTGATGCAGAAAAGCTAGTTCACGCATTCATGACCTCTAGACTGGACTACTGTAATGCACTACTAGGTGGTTGTCCTGCATCTTCAATGAACAAGCTACAGATAGTCCAAAATGCAGCTGCTAGAGTCCTTACCAGGTCAAGAAAATATGATCATATTGCCCCAATTTTAAAGTCTCTGCACTGGCTACCTAATTAGGTTCCACATCAGCTATAAAATAGTACTTCTTACCTATAAGGCACTTAATGGTTTAGCTCCTGCGTACCTAACTAGTCTTCTACCACGCTACAATCCATCACGCTCCCTAAGGTCACAAAACTCTGGACTGTTGGTAGTACATAGGATAGCAAAGTCCACTAAAGGAGGTAGAGCTTTTTCACATTTGGCACCCAAACTCTGGAACAGCCTCCCGGATAACGTTTGGGGTTCAGACACACTCTCTCTGTTTAAATCTAGATCAAAGACACATCTTTTTAGCCAAGCATTCAAATAAAGCATCTCATAAACTTTTCCTGTGGTTATATCCGATCAAATGTTCATTATTAATCTTTTAGCTCTGGTTTAACAAATCTTTCTTTTGTTAGTTTGAAAAGCAGCTACGCTAATTATGTTCCTATATGTTCTGTGTTTCTGCCATGGGATTGACATCCCGTGGTAACTAGGAATTCACAAGCTCCAGTCTGGATCCAGAACACTTAAGAAGAGATGATGCCAACCCCACAGAGGACTTCAGATGATACCAACCCTATAATTTATAGTGTTCTTTGTCTGTTTGTTTACGTCATTAATTGATCTTTACCACACATCTCTGCCATATGTACATCAAGCTACTACTACATATATTGTAAAAATGTCAATTTGGTGTAAAGTTGCCTTGCAACGATATTTATCGTGAAAAGTGCTATACAAATTTGAATTGAATTGAATTGAAATGTCGGTGCACATCATTAACCACTCATATCGCTAAGCTCCATTCACACAGAGAATGCGCTTTTGTGTTGACGAAGATGTGACGTAGGCAGTGGAATAGGAAAAACATGCAAGAAGATGGGAGTGAACTTCTTTTAACTTGAGCGCCGCATTTTTATAATGCCGTTTCATGCATGAGATGCCGCAAGAGACGCGAGTGCAACAGTCAAATGCGTCCATGTTTACAAAGAAAAAACAATGGAAAAGCAGCGTAATCGAATGAAAAAACCTGTGAAGAACTACTACTGTATGTCTGATTTTTCATATTTGCATCATGGTAAAAGGCTGAAAGCTGCTGTTCATTGTTTTTACAGAACATTTATAGTTGATAACAGTCTACTGGTGTTGTACCTTCAGTCATTTTGAAATTGAATTACCTTGACTTTTGAGATTTAAAAAAAAAAGAAAAAGTTTTCCTTGTATTATTTCTTAACATATAATATGTATAAGACAAGTTTGTACAAGATGTAGTTGTACTTCATGCATCTTTTCTGCAAAGATATTTAACAAGTGATTTGTTTAACATTTACATCATGTTGGCAACTTCATGTGTTGTGCACTTCGAATAGAACTTTCTTTAACTAGAAGGTTAATAAAGAAAAAGTTGCTTGAATCATGTTGTAGTTCCATTTTCAAGTTGACTAGTTAAGAATCATACGAAATCGTGAATCTGTCAAATGTTCTGAAAAAAATTAAGATTACATTTTTTTTGCCATATCGCTCAGCACTAATTCTAATAATCAAATATAAATCAGAATTTATGGCTCAGGTGACTGGCAAAATAAAAAATAAAATAAAATAAAATAAAATAAAATAAAATAAAATAAAAAATAGTGTCACGATGTAACCAGTGTTGGTGGTAACACACTACAAGTAACGCGAGTTACATAATCAGATTACTTTTTCAAGTAACTAGTAAAGTAATGCATTACTTTTAAATTTGCAACTAAATATCCAAGTTACTTTTTAAAAGAAGTAACACAAGTTACTTTGAAAAATTGAGAGAAGTGCAAAGGCACCTGCTTCAGCCTAAGGCTTATTAATTTCACTTCTGGTGTGAAAGGGCCCTTACAGCTGCCAAAAATACTTTTAGTGTTTTTTTTGTTATTAAAAAAACAAATAAGCAAGCCCAGCCCGGGTGAGAATAAGTACACTCTTACAAATAAAGGTGCTTTGCGATGCCATAGAAGAACCTTTTTTTGTTTAAATGGTTCCATAAAGAACCTTTAACATCTAAAGAACTTTTCTGTTTCACAAAAGGTTCTTTGTGGTGAAAAAAGGTTCTTCAGATTATTAAAAAGGTAAGAAAGGAGACGGTTCTTTAAAGAACCTTTGACTGGATGGTTCTTTGTGGAACCAAAAATGGTTCTTCTATGGCATCGCTGCAGCACCTTTATTTTCAAGAGCGTAACACAAAAGCAGCGTTAACAAGAAAGCAACGTGCTTTCGTAAAATAAATAAAATAAACAAGGTGCGTTCTCTGCCGTCTCGTTCTCCGTCACCAAGACAACCTGAATCTCCGTGAATATGTGCCTCACAGACAAGATAAATATATTTATAGAAAGCTTGTCTACTTTTAAATGAAGTCAGTCAAGTCGAAAACAAATATTCTCTGATGAAGTAATGATACCTTATTATACCAACACGAGCTCCAGTTTTTCCTGTCTAAACTCACCCACAAGCGGCTCCACGTGTTTTAAACATCGACGTGGGACGTGCGGACATGTAGGTAAACACCCGCATCACCTTCGTAAACTGTGAACATTTATCAAGTTAATCTCGGCTACTTTTCATTTCTAAAAGAAGACGCGCTGAGAGGAAAAAGCCAGAATTTACCTCAGAAGAAGAACGCAACATGAAAATTATAGTAACGCCACATTTTATTGCCAGTAACAGTAACCGCGTTGTAATCGGGGAAAATTCGTTTGATTATTTGTTACTGAAAAAATTAATGCCGTTAGTAACACCGTTTATTATGATGCATTACTTTTCAGAAAAAGTAACTAATTAACACAATCAGGTAGAGTAATTAGAGTAATCCTCCACATTTTATTGAAAAGTCCAGTTATGATATTTTGATTTCAAATAAATAATAAATAACATACATGGATGAATAGTTAATGATACAATCTATAACATGCATTTAAAAAACAGACTTTCTAAATGCATTTCATTTCAGACATGGAAAATGCAAATATAAAACTGCTGACAGCTCCATACAGAGAAAGCACATCCCATTTTAATGTAAATGAAAAACACTTGGCACATAAACATCAGTTCACAACACTGAAGAATAACCTCCATCTAGTGGCTGAGACACTGTATGCGCAGTTTACTGCTGTTGCTGAAGGTCAGGACGATTAAAAACAAAGAAAATCAGCTAAATGTTAAAAATCTGTCTCGGGAGGCACAATCTCGTGCTCTGACTGAAAGATTGTGCTGATGGCTCAGTTTTAGGGCTCGTCTTTGAGGGAGCGGACGACACTCGTGGGGTTGCCAGGCGACAGGCGAGACTGATTATGACTCAAGCATTCCAGCACTTGCATGGAATACCTTGAAAACTATTGAAAAACTTCAGCTTAAAATTTACAGGACCACATACTGCACTCTTAAAAATAAAGCTTCTATAGTTCAATGAAGGACCTGTAACATCAGTGGAATCTTTCCACTGCACTTTTAAAGGGACAGTTGACCCAAAAATGAAAAAAATGTCATCGTTTACTAACCCTCATGTTGTTCCAAACCTTCTTCTGTTGAACACAGTGACTCAAAATATGTTCAGCATTGTTCAAAATATGTGTTCAATAGGGTTGGGTATCGAAAATCGATTCCAATTCCAGAATCGGATACTTAAGGTCAGGAATCCGATACTTCTTGTGAAATGGACCTTTATCTCACTTCCTATATCCGGTAAGCGAAGCAGTGTATCCCCTCTTCCGGTCCCATCGCAACGCAATGAAAACTAATGGGAGAATCCTCTCTTTCCTTTCTTTTGCCAGTGTTACTGCAGTGTACCTGGCTGCTTTTATTCTAAACAACGACACACTGCCTTAGTTTTCACGATTTCCTGACATAACACGGATGAGATGCGTGGGATGAATTAAGGTCCTTCTAAAATATTATGTGGAAGCACGTTCGCGTGGAGTATGCGTTTCTAAACTGATGATGTTTAGGCCTACATCTTACATCACCTGCTGAAATGTTCCTATTAATATATCTCCCTTCCAAATGTGCATTCTGATAATAAAAAAATTAACCTGCTGCAGTCAATTTCGTCTTTTCATTAACAATGTTTTTCTCACCATATTTTATACCTGTTTACATTAAAATAAATTTGACTGATAAACACCATTACAAAATTAACCATGGATTTACTATAGTAAATATGCAGTAACCATGTTATATTTAATTTTATTTTTCCCGCAGACTGATTTTAATTTGTATTGCCACAGTTTTACCACACATACCATGGTTAATTTTCATAAGAGCGGTATTAAAATAGATGAACGAACGCACGGGCGTTGCCTTAAAGAAATAACAATGTTGAACATTTTAGCTAATTAATCTTAAACAGTATAACGCGTTGACAGCGTGATTTTGCGTAATTTTGCGTAATTAAAAATGTTGGCATAAATATGTGAATTACATACAGTGAAATGAATGAACGTGAATGAAAAATGACCAAATAAAGAATACAATTTAATACAAATGAATAAATATGTTGATTCTGATCTTATTCATCAGGTCTCACACACACTGCAGCACTGAGCAGTGTGGTGAAATCACGCATGATTATGAGCCGTGGGTTTCTCAGATCGGTACATTGGATTAAAACTACAAGTTCCGTTGAGTTTGAAAAATTCTGTGCACAGTAATCATCAGAATATCTCTTCGCCTGTCTCCGAAAATGTCCGGATTTTAAAATCATCCTGCAGATGCTCATTTTAACAGGCTTTTATTCAACTAGGTGATTACAGCATATTGAAAAATATACATAACCGGAAGAATCGATACACTGCTTCGACAAGCGCTTCCGGTGTTCAATTCCGGTGCGATAAAGGTCCATTAAAATTTCGATTCCGCCTATCGATTCCCATGTGCGGTTCTTTTTTTTGTTTGTTTCATCTGAGGACCCGACCTAGCGATCTGCCAAGACCTTGCTCGCTAATCTAAGCGCACAGCGCCCCAAAGAATGGCTACACTTGCGATCAGAAGTCGAAAAAGCAAAGTATAATATTTGTGATAAGCTAAACATGTTGCAATAGATGTGTCACCACCAATATGATAAAGCATTTTAATTCAACAGATCATTAAGATCACAAACACAATTCAAATACCAACGGGATTCTGTTCCTAAATTACAATGACTCATCTGTTTGATTTCTTACGTAATGCGTACGACCAGTGTGATTTGAACATTCAAATCTGCGTTCGTGCTGCCGCTGACCGAAAGAGAGCCACTGTCATGTAGGCTATATGAATGATGTATATGAATAGTTTCACAGTCTTTTCAGCCATACAGTTCATTATTTCTGTGTTACAAACATTCAAATAATCACAGAAGTACTGGGATAAAAGTTCATAGTCTGGATATAAACTTTGATATGAGATCAAAATAGAGTAAATCATCCTTTTGAAAGTTAATTTGGCATTCCAAACAATGTTAAAGATTTATCGATTACGTTCTTATGCCAGTAGGTGGCAAAAGGGGGCTGTTAATAATGTATTTGTCTTTGATCATTCATTTAAAAACACTGATTCATCCAGTAATGAACCAAGTAAATCTTGAGTGAGTGAATCACAGAATCATTCACCTATAAATTAGGCCTACATGTGATTTTGTTTAGTTGCCTAATGTTTTTTTCCTTCAGAATCGTAAGAGAACCACAACTTCCATTTTAAAAAAACAACAACCCAATTTATCCAGAATCACGCACTTCTATTTTGGAAACAGCTCTTAAGTGAATTTTGTTTTTATGTAGCCTGTTGATTTTTGTTCATGGTATTCAGCTGCAACTAAAGGTTTAGCAAAAAAGAAACTGAATAAATATGCTTGATATCATCTTTTATTCACATTGGAATCGAAACTGGGAATCGAAAAGAATCGGAATCGATAAGCGGAATCGGTATCGGAATTGATAAAATTCTAACAATACCCAACCCTAGTGTTCAACACAAGAAAGAACATTTGAAACGACATGAGGGTGAGTAATGAGGACAGATTTTTCATTTTTGGGTCAACTGTCCCTTTAAGAACTGCTCACAAGCAAAACTTTAGCTTATAAATTAACAATAAGTGATATTACAGTACATAATGGAAAATGTCCTTCTTTCATAATGAAGAAACCAATGTCAAGCCAGAAAGACAGCATTAATCTTTCATGTCAGAACCCTTTAGCTTAGACACAAGATTTTTGCCTATAATGTACTTTTCAACGTTTTTCATCTCTTATTCTCTTTGTATGTGCACATCCTTTCATTCTCTACATGAAAACATGAGTACAATTCTTTCCCCAAAAAGATCAACCCCTGTTATCTGGCAATTATCTTTCCAAAGACACATAGGCGACGGTACGAGCTTGTCAGCGGGTCGAGGGCGGTAAAGCCAAAACGCGGATGAACGGGAGAGCTGGTCAGGCAAGCCGAGCCTAATTAAAGCTTTGGGAAGAGAAAGGTCATAGAGGCAGTGACTTCCACCGACGAGGGAAAATGTGAAGTCTTCATATGAGAATGAGAAATGTCAGACGCGGGCCTGAGCAAACGAAGCAAAGGTCTCGTGTGATTGAGAGTCTGCCGAAGAAGCGAGCTAACAAGCGACGATTTGAGGCACGAGGAAGGGAATGCAGACGAGAGGGGGTAATTCAACACATTTGGGCTGAAAACATGGCGCTGAGTGGAAACTCATAACAATTCGATGTTCTGTGAATCAGCTGAACTTGTTAAAGCAATCTAAAAACAATCTTCTGACAAAACAATTATGTTTTGGCATGATTGAAAGAGATGTTGTCACAAACCTGCATGACTGTCTTTCTTCTGGAGAAAAGAAAAGAAGATATTGTGAAGAAAGATTATACTCTGTTTGTACATACAGTCAAACTCAATGGGGTCTAAAATGACTGGACTGGATCTTTCATTTATGGACCAAAAAAAGAAAAGCAAGAAACTTGTTCTTGTGTTCTACAGAAGAAATTAAGCAAATATGATATACAATATAATATAATATAAAATAATATAATATAATATAATATAATATAATATAATATAATATAATATAATATAATATAATATAATATAATATATACTGTAATGTAATGTAATGTAATATATCCCTGATAAGTTTGGGTATGTACTCTTGTTGTACAATATGTTCATATGTAATAAAACAATACATAAATAATTAATACACATATAAAATAATAATAATAATAATAAAGTATTACTCTAAACGTTACTTTTACATTGTAAATATAATACCCTTTCTTCAATATTTCCTGACATGTATTACCCTCAATATTATTATTAATATTATTATTATTATTATTATTATAACAACAACAATAGTATAATAATAAATAATTTATTATTATTAGACAAAGTATTCATTAATAATTAATATACATATAAAGTAATAATAAAATATTTTTCTAAAATGTTTTTCTAAACATTATTCTAAATGAAATATAATATTTTTCTTCAGTGTTTCTTGTTATTATTCTATATTAAATATAATATTTTTCTTCAATATTCCCTGACATGCATGTTTTACAACAATAAACAAATAAAAAATTCTATATAATATAATATAATATAATTTAGTTTTTCTTCTATATATACTCGTTTTACAATATGCTCATATATATTAATACATACAATATAATTTATTTCATAAAGTAATAATGAAATATTATTCTAAATGTTATTATTCTAAAATAAATATATTTTTCATCAATATTCCCTTACATGCAAACATGTTTTTTTTCTCAACAACAACAACAACAACAACAATAATAATAATAATAATAATATTATATTATTATTATTATTTCTTCTATATACCTCTAATATGTTTGGTTATGTAATTTGTTGTACAATATGCTCATGTATATTAATACACACATAAGTAATAGACATATAAATTAATAAGAAAAAATTATTGTAAATGTTACTATTCTAAATTAAATATATATTTTTCTTCAATACTGCAATGTTTTTTTCTCAATAATAATAAAAATACTAATTATTATTATTATTATTATTATTATTATTATGAATGCAAGACAATTTTATCTGCATAGCACTTTTCACAATACACATTGTATTATAATAATTTAATAATTATAATTATAATTATAATAATTTATATAATTTAATATATAATATGTGGTCAAAAATATTAACAGACAACAACTAATTGTATTGCACATGCATGACAGCAATAATCAAAACATCGCATTTCCAATTTGCCACCACTGTGTGAACCAAGACAAAATGAAGCTGTCCTAAGAATTTTCCTCTCATTACTGAGGACGCACGGTGATTATCTTCATTATTAAAAGAAATAATAAATTAATTCTTAAATAAAGGGAACCTTTTCCCAAAGTTGATAGTTTTGTCTTTTTATGCAAGAATGTGACTCTCTCTCTCGGTCTGTCTCTGTTTTAATCACCTCTGTTCTCTCTCTACTCATTGCAGGCGTTTTGAAATGATGCCTGAGGGCTAACAGATGTTCATCTTTATTTCTTTCTCAGTTAGGCCGTTTGCTTCCGCCCCATCAGTGAGTGTTTCCCCTGCAGAGCTCATTCCATCAGAACTGCCCACACCACCCCAGAAACCCACTGAAAAGCTCACCCATTAAGCCTAGCTTCTTAGGTTTTCACTTCATCGGCACACAGAAACTGCCACGGCTTCAGTTCTCACAAAGTGAATCATGAATTAAAGATAGATTTGCACCTATCTGAATGTTAGAGTCGCCGTATTTGTCTCTTTTCAGAACGGCTGCTAGTTTCTTCAAGCTTTTGCAATATTTATGCAATTTACGATGCTAAAGTTGCATTGCTATGCTAAGAGACACTCTTGCGACATCAGAAAACAATACACACTACTAAATCCTTTAAAATAAAAGCATCATCATATTGGTTCCTTTTTGGAATGTTAAGATTCCATGGATGTTCTACACGGAACCATAGATGCCAATAAAAAACAGTGAAGAGTGTGTGAATTTAGTGGTTTAGTGACGAAACTGCCTTATCCATCAGCTATCGCCATTTATCATGAGGTCACTATCAGCCCTTCATTCCCCGCAGGCTGTTTGTGGTGTACTCCTGACAAGTGGATGTTTAATGTGGATGTTTTACTTTTTAAAATGTGCCTTTTGTGAGAGGCAGAAATTATGAAAACAGGTCCTTGAACATGAAAGTACACGAGATGTCCTCAGGGATGGAGTGCAGACTCTGTTTACCTGCTAGTTATTGTAATTTCATACTCATAAAGCACAGATAGTCTCAAACACACACACATGCTCGCAACCGCACGCAACTACACAGTTGTATACTGGTAAACTTCAAGTGGGGTTCATATGACAGAGGAAAATAGTGTTTTTTTGCAGGCCAACAGAGAGCCATTAAACAAAAAAAAAAGTTGAAAATTCACTTTGTAAAAAGACAGTTCACTCGCTCTTATCTGAATGAAAGGTCCCCTGTGATAACAATTACAGGCTGGGGCACTAGAGGAGAACAGACTGTCAAAACATTTTTACCTTTCATTATTTAATAGTGGGTTTTCATCTCTGTATGTGCTTGACTTTGTGTAGGTAGGATTTGCTATCCTCGTGAGATCATAATTTCACAGAAGGAAAGCAAAACCTAATCAAATCACACTGAAAGGCCATCTCCACAAGGAAAAGATTCATTAAGACGTGCATTTAATCACTCACTTTAGAGCAAATGCATTTAGCTTATATTAAAGAAATATATTTAAACCCGAAATGCAGATTCTGTCATAATTCAATCACGTCATGTCAATCATGACTAAACCTCTGTCTTTTTTGTCTGTAGAGCACAAAATAAGTAGTTCTGAACAATGCAGGGGAGACTGGGGGCAATTGTAACATTTTTTTTACAATTTCCTTCGTAACTCACAGATGACTTGAAATACACTAGTCATCTTTTGATACAAGAAACAAATATAGGTGTACTAGTTAATTACACAATTCATTTATTTTCATTAATAAGGACAAGACTGTAATATTAAATTAAATGCAAGAAGTCAGAGTGTTACAATTGCCCCCTTGGTGGAGGCAAAAACTGTTAAAAGCAACAGCTGTTTAATGTGTAATCATTTTTAAATGTAGTTTTATATTTAAATGTGTTTAATTTCTAACAGAAAAGTGTGTCGAAACAGACAAACAAGGTGCTTGCATTGGGTCATGATCTCCTGACTAAAATGTACCTGCGGGGACGTTTTTGCAAGATATACGTTATGTGACATATTCGATGTGAAATGTCCACTGAGTGGCGCTAAAAGAGTGTTCGTTTTTTTCCCCCCGGAACAGATGAACGTACATATGGTGTGCTTTGTGTGACGCTGATTTTGTATGATTCACCACAGTTCTGACTTGAAATGTTGGTTGAGTGGCGCTATAACTCTAATGCTCCGTGACGTTTTAAAATAACGTACCTTCTGTACTACACCTAAATCCACCCGATAGTATGAACAAAAGTGAATGTGATGTAAAAACATTCGCAAGCATCCCATTTTAGCTTGTTTTTCCATCTCTAATATTTCTGCTCTTTCATCATGAGTTATGTTTTTTCACAGGATTCCGCATAGCCGGCTGAGCTACCGAGCAAGCTCGTTACATCCGGAAAACGAAACATATGGAGATCATAATAGCGTATGAAAACGATTACATGTTATCGCTGTTTAACCACCTCTAGTGTTCAGTTCTGCTGGAAACTGCAGTGGTATGTATTTATTGATATATATTTTGCTTCTTGCGAAAAAGTTCCCACATGTACGTTTTTGTCATGAGATCAGGTTGGTTGTAACACAATGTTACAATTGCTCCTGATGTTGCAGGCATGATAAAATCTTGTATGCTAGCTAGCCACACCTTTATTAGCATAGGTTGTTTTAATTTTTTTTAACAATAACCTAGAGATGAAATGTATGTACGTTTAAATTCGTAGTCATCTAAACTTTAGACAGCAGAGGAAACATACTGTACATCCAAAATGCAACTTTCATACCTTAAAATCAGTATTTTGTTGAAAAATTCTGCTGAGGTGAACGGTGCACCTTTTCCACAGGCAGAGAGAGAATCCTACTGAGCATGTGCAGATTAATGCCGCGTTCACACCATATCGTAATTACCGTAATTTCGAGATGACAACGTGTGACGTTCTACTCGGAGCTGTTCACGTCCTCAGACTCGGAATTACGCTTTTCTGTGACAACACTATCAACACCTAAACAGAGTTTACGTTGATCAGGTGGTACAGCGGTCATATGGTAAGTCGTAGCTCTCAGAAGACTCCCAGTTCACAAGTTGTAATAACGAGTTCTACGAGAACGTGAACGCTTTTTACAAGTTGGAATCTCATAATTACGGGAATTCCGATATGGCGTGTCATCATCCTAAAGTGTCATTACTTTAGCTCGTTTCTGATTGGAGGAATTGAGTGTGTTACAATTGCCTCTGGTCTCTACTGCACAATAAAGGATTAGTTCACTTATTGCAGATTCAGTGCAGTTTCAAAGGGCTCTACACGATCCCAAACGAGTAATAAGGGTCTTATCTTGCGAAATGGTCAGTCATTTTCTAAAATAAAGAACAATTTATATTCATCTTGCACTAGCTCGACATATATTAATGTTGGAAAGTACCGACTCAGTGTTTACAAAGCGAACATGCAAAAAAGTGAAACGCCAATTGTAAAATAAGATAAAACAATGATGTTGGATGATTTTGAAGCTGAAGGAGAAAATGACATGGAGTTTTTCTTTTTGAACTGTTGAAGTTGCAGACTAGCATCTCAGAGCTAGGGCAAGACAAGCATTTTTGGGCTGAGTGATTTTTCTAATTTTATCAAAAATAAAAAATTATTTAATATTTTGCCACAATTTTATTTATTAGAAATCGAGTAATCACGTTTTTGTGAACTTAAAACCCCCAGCAGGTGACAGTAAGTAACTGTTAATGAGCAAGTCATTGAAATTCAACCAATTCATTCAAATGGCTGATTCATTCTGGAACAAAGCATTTGACTGTGTTAATGAGTGAACCACTGAATCATTTTTATCAACCGATTCATTCAAAAAGCGGATTAATTCAATAAGTAAACACCGTCCATTGCTCAGAGACGCAAAACAGTGCTGTGATCCTTGTTTGGAACTATTTTCGTTGGCCAAAATTGAGCAAAAACAAGCAATATTATGTCTAAAATGTAAGTCACTTATTGCTTTACTGAACTTGTAGTTTCTGTAGTTGTAGCGTCTGACCCATTCGTCAAACCTGCTTTCCTGCAGTCCGTGTTCTTCTGACTTCTGACTATTTTGTAGTAAGTAACGAATATGCTTCGGGGAAATGTATACATTTTAATTACCAAATTTAATGGATTAAAAGTAAAAGCTGGCTGTAAAAAATACTTAAGTATTTGGACCTTCAACCCATTGAAGTCCACTATATGAAGAAAAATCCTGGAATGTTTTCCTCAAAAACCTTAATTTCTTTTCGACTGAAGAAAGAAAGACATGAACATATTGGATGACATAGGGGTGAGTAAATTATCAGGACATTTGCCCTAATCCTTTAATAGTGGCTTGCAGGTTTCAAAAAGGACACAAAAGTATCAAAAAGTGTTTTATATTACAATGGCCTTGAACAGACTGAAGATGTTGTTATTTGCTCCAAATATTTCAGGCTGTCCTTGGAGCATTAATGAGAGTAAGCAATGCCTGATTCAGAAATTGGTCTTTTGAGATGCTTTCAGTGAATCAGAGTTGATCTAATTCACAAAACTTGTCTGAATGATTCACCCATGAATTGGCCTGATCTAGATGACTTAATAGCCTATTCACAGCAGAAAGATTATTAGAGAATAGTGCTTTGCATTTTTTTGTTTGTTGCTGTTGATTCTTTATAAGTCTCATTCATTACGACTGCACTGAGGAAAAATTACCAGTCCATCTTCAAAATTTCTCCTTTTGTTTTGACACAGATGTCATCATTTTATGATATCAAACTTACTGTAAGTAGACAGTTTACTAGTATGATGCATGTGCATTTAGCACACAGTATAGATGAAAGTTGCCTTCAGTAATGACAGAGATTGATAGGATTGCTTTTTACATGCATTTAATCCAGCGAAGCTTAGCCGGTAAAGAAATGACTCGTCTTGAGTTATCAGCTAAGATACAGTCACATCAATCAAGAACCATGTTTTTCTAAGCCATGAGTGATTTGAGTCTAACTCGCATCCAAGTGAGGAGCCTCGGTCTAAACCTGGGCCAAATATAATATTGTGTAACGAAAAGAGGCCGAATGTTATTGGAGGGTAAATAATCAGTTGTGGAGCTTGTGGTTTTGGTGGCAAAATGTCATGTGGATAATTTGCTCAAGGCGGTGGGAGGGAAAAAGCAAGCAGACATTTAAATGAGAAAAATGAGCAATGCCAAAAATGCTTTGTAGTGAATATGAAATTTACTCAAGATGAAATTGCTATTATATTCCGTCCTGAAATAGCCGGTGCTCTACGGGAGAATGATTTTATTTTATTATACATTTCACAAAGAAATTTCTCCGTGTGGAAAATTTGAGTGGCTTTTAGGAGTGCATTACAGGGTGTGACAAATTGAATTTGAGGCATCAACAAATACCAAAATATGCCAAAATCTGTTCCAGGGGGGAAAGTGTTCCTGCAAAATTATGTTTTGCAAGTCATACAATCTTATAGCAAAGATTATATGAAGTCAGAGTGTAATGAGATGGAGAAAATGAATTCACCCCGTAAAACTGACTGTCATACTGGGCTAAAATATTTCTCTAAAATCATTAAAGGATGGTGGATAATTAGACCAGTGAGGTGGGAGCCAAACCACCGTGCAGTACTTTTGAACAGTGAGCGCCACGGGGAAAAGGTAAATGCGCGCAGCAGAAAGTGCAACCACAGCAGATTGTAGACAGGCGAGAGGAAAATGAAACGACGGCAGTGCCAAAACCCTGCAAGAGAAGCGGTCAGCTACGGGTGGAAGACTATCAGCGAGAGAGAACACAAACGAGGCACACAAAAACTAATATTGAACCAACTAAAGTTGTAATTTCTGTATTTAGGATACTGGATCACACTTTGTGGTTTGCAGAGTGAAGATTTAAAAGGTTTGGATCACATCCAGTGGATATTTTTATTATTCCAGAACATATGTCTTTTGCATTTTTGCTAAAATATGTTAAAACAGCATTTGAAGATGAGTTTATAATATCCTGACAAGCAGATAATTAAGGCAAAGTTAATTATGCATACACTAGTGTTCAAAAATTTGGGGTTGGTAAGACTTCTATTGTTTTTGAAACTCTTTTGCTCACCAAGGCTGCATTTAAAAATGTAATTTATTCTTTGATGTCAAAGCTAAATTTTCAGCATCATTACTCCAGTTTTTAGTGTCACGTGATCCTTCAGAAATCGGTCTAATATGATGATTTTGCGCTGAAGAAACATTTATTATTATCAATGCTGAAAACAGCATTTAAATTAATTTAAATGAATATTTCAAAAGAACAGCAACTGTTTGAAAAATATATCTTTTGTAACATTTTAAATGTTATTACTGCCACTTTTGATTAATTTTAATGCATCTTTGCTGAATGAACGAAAGAATGCCTCACTTTTGAACAGTTGCATATTTTTATTTTATGTTTTTATCTTTTTACGATTATACATACAATTGTTGTACATATAAATCTTTAGCAAAACTCAAAATTATTATTTTTTTAAATGTACATATGTTAATACTATAATTTATATAGGTATTTAGTTTCCTTTATTTTAGTTTACTTATATTAAATTTACATAACTTCATTTACTAAAACATTTTGTCTAATTAATTATTATATTTATTAGAAAAACACATTAGAGAAAAATAAAATAAAATAAATATAATACAATAAAATAATGAATTTTAGTATGTTCAATTTATTACCACAGCAAAATAAGTTTTTTATTTATTGGAAAAACACATCAAATAATAAAAAAATAATAATAAAATAAAATAATGAATTTGTTAAATAATTGTTATATATTTTTTCAAAAACACATCATTGAAAAATAAAATAAAATAAAATACACAATTTTAGCATATTCAATGCATTATTATAACTTGAAATAATACTCTAAATAATTGTTATATTTATTAGAAAAACACATCAGAGAAAAATAAAATAAAATAAAATAAAATAAAATAAAATAAAATAAAATGAGTTTTAGTATATTCAATTTATTACTATATTACTATTACAATAGCATGAAATAATTATCCATATCCAGGAGAGCTGTCCGCACAAATTCCTACTGTTCTGTCAAAACAAAATGGAAAAAAAACTAGAAATATGTACTATACAGTATGCTATATTTCAAAATGAATAATCACTCACTGCTGTCGCCTATGTTGAATATGTTCCAATGCATCATCAAGAACATCGTCAGCTAGCATTAATAGGTTAATAACGCTCTGCTATTCACTCGACACTATACTCATTATGGTTCTTTGTGATGTGCTGCATTGACCAGCCCTGCTTCAACTCACCATTCACATTCAAACATAATCACTGCTTGTTTTATATAAATAGCCGCTCCACATTACATGTTAACATAAAAGCAGAAAAATGGATGTTGACTATTCTATTAGACCCAAAGCTGTTATTATGTTTACAGTAGAGCCCTTAATTACGACCCAGACCTGGTTTTATAATGCCATTGGAAGTGAGAGGAGCTATTTATGTGAACCTGGGTTCTGTCTTCATTACTGGCTGGAAAATGAAGTACTTAGACGCAACACGAGGAAAGGACATCTCCTGTGGGTTCGTCTCTCCTCCTCCGGTGTACAAGTTTGCTACTTCGTGGAAAAAAATGATTATCCTTTGGTGTTCAGAGTGGATGAACAATACAGTATAGTGTTGAGCAGATGCTGATGACATTTGTTCGTGTGTTGGTGGTAGAGATGCCATCTAGACGTAATTAAATCTGCCGGTTCAGAACTGCTGGGAAATATGAATCCCTAAATAAGCGCCCACAACTGTAGGCAAAACAAAATTGATCTTTTGGAAAAACACCCCAGATTATTACATTATGATTGAGTGGCATGATTGCCACAGTTTCTGTGTCTTAACTGAATAGTGACATGAACAAGACTGAGCAACAGTGCTGGGAGTAATTAACTGAAAGTAGTGGCGTAACTAATTGACTAGCACATTTTAACTGCCATGTTTTAGCTGGCTTTTTTTTTTTTTTTTTGGCAGCAGCTATTTACAGTAATTGCAAATAGTGATAGAGTATTTTCTTTGCAATAATTGTAGTTCCATGCTATTCATAGTGCAAATAGTGGCAGAAATCTGCAGCTCAGTACTGTAGTACACAATAAAATAATATGCAATTATAACATACTGAGTGTAAATTATCATTTTTGTTCAAATTACTAAATGGATTCTGCTTTGGGACAGTAAAGCCCTCCCTACACCTACGCCCAACCACAACCGATAAACACCCGTGAGGCATGTTATTTTCCATTTTTTGCAATGATGTGTTACCCTACCACACATTTGTTGGCTGAGTTAAGGCACACTGAGTCCGAAATTTGTATATGCATTTTTTCAGATGTGAAAAATGCAGAAAATTGAACTCGATTCATTTTTTTTATTATTTTTTTTTTTATGATGGATGAAAGTATCGGATTCAGTGGGTAAATGTGACTGACACAACGTGAGGTCATATTTATTTTTTATTGTGCAAAAATTGTAGAATTTCAGACCATTAGTGTAAATGTTTGTTTTGTTTTGTTTTTGTTTTGTTTTTTGCATTTTAACTGATTGCAACTGTCTTTGAATTACAATACATATCTACACTGAGCCAGAAATCTGCACTTCTGTATATATTAGTTACATGATTTTTATTGTATTTTATTCCTAAACAACAAGCATGGTAGAAGGAACACATTGATAACACATTAAATTAAACATGAAATTAAAAAAAAAAGAAAGGCTAGTATTTTCCTTTAAAACATACTCTGATATCTTATAATTTTTTGTCATTGCTTGTATAGGTTTCTGTTCTGAAAATGTAAAATTTATGCATATTTAATTAGATAATGCCTCACATTGCATAAACAACAGCATGACAAAACATAACATTACCACACTGTCTTCTTTGTAATTTGAAGCTTTGGGTAATCTAGATTCATTATAGTGAACTGGCTTGTTCATATGGTTCATTTGAATGAACTAAATTCCATAAAATGATTCACTGATTCAAAATCCTGCTCAGAGATTCTGTTTTGCATTTTAAATGTTCTTTATTGCAGCCAATTATTTAGTTATTAATTATTTAATTAATTATTTTTAATTATTTATTAATTATTTTAATTATTTAATTATTATTATATATAAGCTTAAATGAATTGTTCATTTCAAGGTGAACATGGAAAACCTGTGAGCCCGTTTCTGCCACTAAGTAGAAAAAAAAAAAAGGTAATTGCATGTTTTTAATCTCACAATTCTGACTTTTTTTTTTTCAAAATTAATAAAATCATTTATATTTCTATAATAAATAAAATTTCTTTAAACGGTTTCAATTGTTAGAAATAGCTCTTCATCTCAGAAAAAAATAGTAAAATGAGCAAGAAAATGTCTCGATTTGTATATAATTAGATACAATATACTTGAATTTCACTAAAATTTACCCACTTCAGCTTACAGAAGTTTATGACTAGCATGTAGCTTAGCACATCTTAGTGCTAACTACTGGAGGTGCGCTCCATCTTCATTACGGTCCTAATTAATTGACTAATAGCCACAATTAAGTAGTAAACCACTCTTCTTGATAAAGAAAAGTCTGAAGGAGAAGAAAAAGAGGTTTAAAAAGAAGGACAGCGAAAGATAGCTTACACCGTCAAAGCAAACTCCCAAGCCTCAAGCCATAAATACAAGCCTTCTTGTCATGCCTTTGATTAAAACACTAGCAATTTATGAATCTCTTTTCATCCAGTTCATAATTCATTAGCCCTCAATGTAAAAATAAAAAATACAGCCTTATCAATATTAATGATATGAGTGCGTTTTGCTTTGAATGCTACTATATCTCCAAGTGAAAACTGCATGCTGTAGTCAGTGAATCTTTAAAATGCACTGATCTCATAAAATGAGGGAGAGGTTAGTAAATACTACCAGAGGATAAATTAGCCAACAGCGCACTGAGCCAAGAAGAAGACCTGAGAAATCCTTCCAACACGGTTAGCGGTCATAAATGAGCAGGGGGTTCGAGATCCGCACACGTACATAAGCATAATCACCTTGAAAAATGTTTTGACACCTCCGTAAAAACAGACATCATGAAGACTAGCAATGCGTAGGTGTAACAGACGAAAGAAACGGATGCCATAAATCTTACCTTGCGCTTGTTGTTGGGGCTGACATATAGATAGCTGAGGATAGTCTTTACGCCCACCTTTTCATTGAGTTTCTCGTAAGTGGTTCCGTAATCTGTTGACCTGAAATGTAATCAGAGGCTTAGATGAGAACCTGGGGAATCAGCTGTTGTAATTAAAGACCCGCAGAGCACTTTAAACAAGGCTGAAGTGAGTATGAAACAGTAGCTTATTCATGGAAGCAAAAGTGCCTAATTTGATTTAAGGAAGGCAATTACATGTTTAGGAAATGTTGCTGTAATTTGTTGAAGTTATGTAGCGGCCATGACCCTTTAGTGCCTTAAAAAGAGACGGATGAATCAACTTATGCTCAGGATCGTTGCTATTTTATGAGGTGGTGTTTTTGCAAGAAATGAAAAAGTGCAGTTTAGCATACTTTTATTAAGTGTACCTATTATGCAAATAATATACTCTGAAACAATACACTTAAGTGCGAATTAAATGTAATGTATGCAAAAGCCTAAATGCATATTATTTATAACTGATTTCAAATGTAGTCTAATAAATATATTTGTTCTTCTCCCGCCAGCGTTTTTGAAAAAAGTTGCGAGCCACTGCCAGCATTTTTGATCATTTTGACTAAAATGTCATGGCCCTCACAATGTTTTGTTGTATGAATATCTGAACATGTAATACATCAAAATAAAAAAACAGAGCCTCTACTTTAAAAAAAAATAAATGATTAAAAAAATAAAAATCTGTTCCAAGCATTCTTTTTTATCAACACTTGAATGTTGGTAAGCTTCATTAAAAAAACGCAACATTTTGAGTAAAAAGCTGAGAAAGTAGTGTTTTTATGAAAAACTACATCTGGATCATTGTCATTGCCATGATTAAACCAAAGATGCAGTAGATCACTTCCATCAGCACTCCCAAAACCTTTACTACTTCCTGAATTGACATTTTACTGGGTAACATCAGGCAGTTTTCACTTATATGCTATTTATTGTTGAGAATCACATTATTTATCATATGCATATGCTTCCTCAGGGCCTAAAACTAACATTCGACAACTGCCACATGCGAGTTAAAATCGGCATTGGCGAGTATATGGCGAGTGACAATGTAGAACTTTTACGAATTACAATGCGATGCAAGGCAACGCAACAGCAAGTTTTTTGACGTAAGCGAATAAACTAATCTTTTCAGAAGACAAAATCATCGAGACTGGTTAGCTGTTTTGTCATAAGCGACATGAGCGAATCAAATAATAGGATACAAACGGTTGATAAGGTCAGAGCAGTGTAATAGACAAAGTTTTAAAAAACGTACTTGAGAAGATTTTGCAGCTTTATTAAGAAAGATTAACTTTTCCCTTCTTTATTCTTTATAACCTGAGAATGTGGCGACACATACCTGGGGTTACGCTGGAACGGAACGGAAACATGATAAACATCAAAAAGTCATGACAGTTGTCGGTGTTGTTTCACTGACGATGGACAAACGAGAGACTGGCTTGTACTTGATACTGTACGCCTGTTTCATACATACTCCATTTGCCGTGCGTATGCGGTACGTATTTTTTCCGCGCTCATGTTAACGGATTTGAGCGTTCATGCTCCACACGTTTGCGGTCCGGCAGCGCGTTCCAGACGCGGTGCATCTGCAGCAGTACAGCGATTGTTTCCGCACAGACTCTATTTTGCTGTGCTGGACGCGCTGAATTAAAGTGACAGCTCATTGTTTACGCTATATGAACATGGAGTGACTCGAAAATGTAATAATTACACCATAAATGCATATAATTAAAGTAACTGCCTGTTATTGCAAAAAAAAAAAAATAGTATCATGGACGGTAAAAAAAAAGTTTGGGCTGGTAAATGTTCTTATGTCACTGACCAGGGGCGTCGCTAAGGCTAATCATTCGGGGCTCGAACCCGAAACTTTGAA
The DNA here is from genome assembly GCA_036247105.1 of Cirrhinus mrigala. Taxonomy (NCBI): domain Eukaryota; kingdom Metazoa; phylum Chordata; class Actinopteri; order Cypriniformes; family Cyprinidae; genus Cirrhinus; species Cirrhinus mrigala. The sequence goes on along the minus strand of CM070007.1, from coordinate 12,792,550 downwards.
TGAATTAATCAAAAGCTGGTCATTACACTTCAATCAAATCGCGATATGGACTAGTATCTGTAAATATTCCAGCCGCAAAATACCACTTAAATATGAATCTTGAATGTTCTGCGTGTCTCTTTATGAATGAATGGTGCAGACCTACGCGCGGTTTCCTTTATTACACACACGTAAAGCTCACGGTGATTTCAGCATCTGCCATAAAAATGCATGAACATCTCCAGAACTGCTCTGAGAGTACTTCGTGAGCATTTCACTGTTTCATTTGAGTAAAACCAGGGTCATATACTCACAGAAATGTAAAGGTATTCACGGCAATCCGTCAAAATAAAAGTTCAGTTTAGCTTGAAGACATTGTGCCAGAAATATATTACTATTATTCAGTAGAATGTATGTACCTTAGTACTACTACTACTGTTGAAAAAGTAGCACAATATTTCTTCCATCTTTTAAATTTTAATAGTACATCCCTTTTGTTTGTCAAAAATAAAATTTCATTTTCATTAATTAAAAGATAAATTAATATTTGATGCCTTTATTTGATAACCTGAAAAATTTAAATACATAACACAGAATTTCATAATGCTGTTGTAGAAATAAATAAAAGTTGTTTTATGCATTCAAATAAATAGACATGCAAAAACAAATTTGGTAACAATTTCAAAGGGCCCTACACATAACTTCCCTAGAGGGATCCAGGATCACCCACCTGTGTCTAACAAAATTTTATGTATGACTAGCCCCTGATGTTTTGGCACCAGCCCCGGATGTTTTCAAATCCTAGAAACGCCTCTGTCAATGACCATTGGCAGGTGTGGCAAAGGTTAGTTTTAGGCCCTGTGCTTACATATGAGATCGCTCGTTTCTGCGTCTTCCTTCCGCCACATTACAGCAAGGTTGCCAGGTTTTCACACCCAAACCCGCCCAGTTACTACTCAAAACTAGGTCAATCATGTTTTGAGGGGGGTCCCCTGTTAAAATCGCGTTCTGGGGGATAAAATACACTTTTTTTTTTTGTTGGGGTCCCCCTGGTAAATCCGCATTTCAGGGGCTAAATATGACATTATTGGGGTCGCTTCAACCCGCGGACATTAAAAACTACCCACGGCAACAGTCTAAAAGTATCCCAGTTCCACGGAAAACTGCGGACTTGGCAACACTGATTTTACAGATATCAATTTTGAAGGACAGTAGTAATTAATATGCAATTTAAAAGTGAAGTTCACTTCCAGAACAAAAATATACAGATAATTTACTCACCCTCTTGTCATTCACAATGTTCATGTCTTTCTTTCTTCAATCGTAAAGAAATTATGTTTTTTTGAGAAAAACATTTCAGGATTTTTCTCCATATAGTGGACTTCTATGGTGCCCACGAGTTTGAACATCCAAAATGATTTTCAATGCAGCTTCAAAGGGCTCTAAACGATCCCAGTTGAGGAGGAAGATTATTATCTAGCGAAACAATCGTACAGTTTTTATACATTTTAACCTCAAATGCTCACCTTGTCTAGCTCTGCGATGCACATGCGAACTCAATACAGTTAGGGTATGTCAAAAAACTCCCATCTCATTTTCTTTTCCAACTTCAAAATTGTCCTCGCTGCAGAAGCACCGACCCAGTGTTTACAAAGTCAACATGCAAGGAGGGTTAAACACCCTGTACAAAAAAAAAAAAAAAAATGTAAAACAGCGATGTAGGATGATTTCGAAGTTAGAGAAAAAATAAGATCTACATACGCTAACTGAATTTACCTGGATTACACAGAGTTCACAAGTGCATCGCAGAGCTAGACAAGACAAGCATTTGAGGTTAAAAAGTATATAAATTGTACATTTTTTTTTAGAAAATAACAATTGTTTCGGTAGCCCTTTGAAGCTGCATTCAAACCGCATTTTGTATTTTCAAACTTGCGGGCACCACAGAAGTCCATTATATGGAGAACAATCCTGAAATATTTTCCTCAAGAAACACAAGTTCTTTACAAAAGAAAGAATTTATTTGAAGAAAGAAAGACATGAACATCTCGGATGACAAGGGAGTGAATAAATTATCTGTAAATTTTTGTTCTGGAAGTGAACTTCTCCTTTAAAGCATATTATTCAACATCTGCAACATCATCTACGAACATTTGATCATCTTTAATCTGTTCTATGCACTTTTGTTAAATTATCATTTAAATACTTTACCATCTGTTACAGCTTAGGCTTTTGGTCAATTTTAGGAAATTTTATTTCTCTGTCAGGAAATAATAGTCTATCATGTAATGATCTCAATGTAAATTATATGAAAACATATGATTTTGCCACATCCTATAACCATCATAGGGTGTAATCTGATTATACAAAAATGTTCAAATGAGATCATACAAATTCATATCATTTAGCAACCAATTTGTCCAAATATAAAATAATTATGAATTGCCATGAGACTTTCGGATTAAGTTTTAATAAGTAAAATAAAGTTAATTAATTTAAAAATAATGTATCATATCAGAACAGGAGTTTATTAACTTTTTTTAATAGACTTAATAGATTCACACTTGTAATCAGTTTCAGTTTTTTCACCCTTGTAATGCAATAAGGATCTATCATTTCATTTTTACGTAATGAGCTTTAATGAACTTATATCTTATCAAATCTTGTTGATAGGGAATTTAATACTTTTTACATCAGCAAATATTTAGATTTAGTTAAAAAGTCATTTCTGTAAGCAGACACCCTGCCAGCCCTTCATGCTCATTGGCATTCACACAAAATGTCAGCTTTTAATTAAACGTACAGTTAAAGGGGAAGTTAAAGAAAAGAGACCATCAGTCAAAGCTGCGAAAAAACACACAGAGAGTTTTATCTTGGGAATCTGTCATCGCTCAACGTGAAGTTTTAATGCTAATGAGACCTTGCTAACTGACTTTTCATTTTCGACTTTCAAGAGTTCTGTATATTAAAAACTCAGCAGATACCAGTTCCAACTAACAACTACAGGCCAATAGTAACAGATTTTTTTTTAATGTTTGTCATTGGATCAATAATAGGGCAGTACATCGGTGCAACAAAATGAGAATACAATCCAAGAGACCGTCTAGGTCAACACAACAATGTTCAATAACAGGAGCATTAAATAGAATACACAAAGACAGCTGGTCAGGATTGCATTAATCCTACAAATAAGACTTCACAAATGACCGCTGAAACAAAGGGAGCATTTAACGGTTGACTAATGAGTTCTAAATGCAACACAGGTGTGTGGTAACTATGGTAACAAGCTTCCGATAAACAGGGAATTCCAGGGAGGATGCCCTCTGTTGACTGTTAGGGGAACAACAGACATTTCCCTGACATCTACATAAACAAACAGCCATTTCAGAGAATACAGCTTTGCTGCTCTGGTGCTATATGTAGCATTTCTCGGTTATTAACTAAATATATGTCATTTTCTAGACTCTGGAAAATCCACAGAGATGAAATTAAGGTTCTCAGCATTGTAAACAGAACAGAAACAGTCATTTAGCTCTTTTATATAAGTGACTTACTGCACACTCAGGGACCTTTTGCAAGTTTCAGTGCAACGCTTCGATGCACCGCACAATGACAAATTTGCTATGTAGCAAAGCGTGCACTTACAATATGTCCTGATGATTTGCTATACATTCTACATTTAAAAAAACATTTACTTGTTAAACATGGGATCAGGATGCCTTTGGAAATGTAAATAAGCTTATTAATTCTTATTCAAAGTGATCAAATCACATTGCTATTTGCATATAAAGTTGAGTTTTAGCAAATGTACATATTCATATTTTTGTATATATGCTAAAATGTACAATATGGATGTATTGTCAGTATGTAAAATGTAGGAATTTTATGTATGAACAACTTTAGACATCCTGGTAACACTTTACAATACGGTCCCATTTCTTAACATTAGTTAATGCATTAACATTGACAATACATTTGTTCGAGCATTTATTAATCTTATTAGTAATAAGAGTTAATAAAAATAGAATTTTATAGCTTTTTAATCATGTATTAGTATTGTAAATGTTGATATGGATATTCAGAATAATAAATGTCTTAGAAGTTCAAGTTAACTAATGTAGTTAACTAATATTTACCAATGGAACCTTATTGTGAATTGTTACCAGAATCCTTTCAGGTTAATATACTGAATAGCTTGATTTAATTATATTTAATACCTGTGATTAATTCAATACGTTCAAGGGCAACACTATTATTTAATGACTGAACATCATTTAATCATTACTTAAACACTTCATCATTTTTAGTTTGTTCTGGGACAGCTGCAACTTGGAAAAAAAAAATCTATAGTACTTTGGATGTACATCTCACAATTCTGACTTTTTTCTCAGAATTTCATGATACAAACTCACAATTATGACTTTATTTCTCACAATTATGACTTTATTTCTCACAATTATGATTTTTTTTCTCTGAATTTCGTAACACAAACTAACAAGTCTGACTTATCTCTTAGAATTGTGAGATATAAACTCGCAATTGTGAGTTATAAAGTCAGAACTGAAACGATTCTGAGAAATAAAGTCGTACTTCTGTGAAATAAAGTCACAATTCTGAGAAATAAAGTCAAAATGCAAACTTTTTTCTCAAAAGTTTAAATCTCACATGACTTTTTTTCATAATTTCGTGATACAAACTCACAATTCAGACTTTTTTTCTCCAAATTGAGATATAAACTCATAAATGCGAGTTATAAAGTCAGAACTGTGAGATGTAAACTCACAATTCTGAGAAATAAAGTCAGAATAGACTTTTTTCTCAGAATTATGAGTTTGTTATATCTTGCAATTCTGACTTTATAACACAATTGCGAGTTTATATCTAATGATTCTGAGAAAAAAAAGTCAGAACTGCGAGTTTATATTACAAAATTTTGAAAAAAAAAAAAGTTTCAATAACTTTTTCAAAAAGAGTTTCAATAATCTTTTTTTTTTGGGCGGAAACAGGCTTTTATAATACAGCTGTATCTATGCAAATGACCATTTATAAAATAAATATAATATGAAGAATTTGAAAATATTTTTATGGTTTTATAGCTGTGTTTATGCAACTTTTACAGTTTAGATTCTATCAAATATGTTCATATTGTACGTTTTAGTAAAGAATCAGTAAAAATAAGGCACAATGTACTGTATTAATATGACATTTTCTGATTCTTTTTCTGATTATTTTTTTTAACAGGTGTTTTACCAATATTTTGGATTTTGGACTGCACTGCATTGAGTTTTAGAGTTAATGGAAATGTCCATAAAATTAATGGATAATGTCTTGGCCAAAAAAAAAATACAGTTTTACCATTACTATTTCATTCATTCTACCATTTATTTATTTTTCAGTGTAGTTTTGAATTGAACTACAATAGTCCTCATTAATGATCCAAACCCACTTCAAACTTTGATGTAAATCTGAAATTGTCATTGTAAAAATGACAATATGTCTAGTAATCCCTGCCTGTACATCCAAAGCTTGGTGATTCACAGAACTACAGGCGATGCTCCACTGGAGGTAATGGTGTAGTTGATCTTTTGCTCTATAGATTGTGACGCAATGGAGAATGTTGACACAATCAGCCACTCTGGAGTAACCTGGGGTTAAGTGTCTTGCTCAAGGGCTCAACTCCTATGCTTTAGCCACACCATAAAACCACCAACCACGTGTCCTGACCAGAAATCGAGCTCAGGAAATGAACCTGAGACCACTTAAGGACGATAAATAGCAAGATAGTTAAACTAAAATGCTAAAGTCCCAAGTACCTAAAGTAGTTTTGTGACTATTCTGAGAGATTTGAAATCAATCAGATGAGTTGCCGTAATTATGCTATTTTAAGTGTTTTTACTGTCAGTTGCAAGAACTGAGGCATTTTTGTGCCAGAATAATGTGACGACCTTCAAAAGCCCAGAAACAGCCGGTCGCCTCATTACAGATCAGAAAGATCTCATTGAAAGCTGTTATTGAAATGAAAAGCACTTTTCGTTCGGTTGTTTTAGACAAGCGGTGTCTGCACTCATACATACGCACGGTGTGATAAAGAAAGAGAGAGAAGGAAAGATATCCAACAACCGGTTGTTTACATTTCCTGCTATATGAAATGTTGAATATTGACAGCATTTGAAAATAGGCTGCGGTGAAGATGTGGTGAGTTTTATAAAATATTCATACGTTCATCTGTGTGCTAATGTGAAACTTGTGTTCAGTTGAGACCTGACATTTTTTCAACATGTTTTTTCGGGGTAGAACTGCCATTTCAAATCTATTTTAGAAGAGCAACGTCTCGCCAACTCGCACACAAATGACGCAAAGACACGTACATCAGAGAATCAAAATATCTACTACCACTTTAAAAGTGTGCAATCAAACGTACAACCGTAAAAATAAAAATGATGTTTGGATGTTAAAGTTTTACAAACCTCATTTAACTTGCAGTTTGATAAAGCTAGAGAACTGCAGTGCTATTTCTACATCTTTCAAAACACTCGAAACGTCGTCTTTTTATAACAAGCTCGTAGTACATTGTTATTGCCCTCATCTCCTTCAAAATTCTAGCCTGCAGCTGTATTACAGCGCAACAGTGTTTTTTCCCCCCATCAAAGTTTAACCTTGGACCATTTAGAGTTTTGCTCTCATTGCTCTGAGATTTTTAATTAACACAAAGATGATTTATTCTACTATTTAGTTCACTTCTAATATAAGCCATTGTTTTTCACATCTAAACAGTTGTAATTTATTTGAATACATTATTTCACAAGCTTTAATTGCATGTGGAAAATACCAATGTAGTCATTCATTAGAGTGAATCAAGTTAATACAGTGCCTTGCGAAAGTATTCATACCCCTTAATTTTTTACGTTTTGTTATGCTGCTGCCTAATTTTAAACTGCTTTAAATTACTTCTTCCCCACATCAATATACACTCCATACATCATAATTGCAAAGCAAAAAACAGCTTTTAACATCTTTGCAAATTTATTAAAATAAAAAAACTTTCTGGGACAGTTGAAATTTAGCTCAGAAGCATTCATATTGCTTGTAGATGTTACTAACACTTCAAGTGGAGTTAACCTGTGGCAAATTCAGTAGAATGGGTATGATTTGGAAAGGCACACACGTCTTAATAAAAGGTCTAATATCAGAGCAAAAACCAAACCCTGAGGTAAAAAAAACTGCCTGTAAAGCTCAGAAACCGGATTGCCTCAAGCCACACATCTTGGCAAGAGTTCAGACCCAGTCAAGACCCAGAAAAGTATAAAAGACATTGTCAAAATAGTCCATCTGCCATCAGTGGTTCAATCTGAATTTTATGTAGTGATGAGAATACTTTTTGTATGCAAAGAAAAAAAAATAACGATTTTATTCAACAATTCGCCTCCTCCGCATCAGTGTAGCGCCATTTTGGAGAGTATCCGCTGGACGCTTGTTTTGATTTGAATAAAAACTGCGTATCCAACGTACATAGTTTGTGTCCATCGGATACTCTCCAAAATGGCACTACGCTGATGCGGAGGAGGCGAATTGTTGAATAAAATCGTCTTTTTTTTTTCTCGTCGCTTCATAAAATTCAGATTGAACCACTGATGGCAGATGGACTATTTTGACGATGTCCTTCATACTTTTCTGGGTCTTGATAGTAGTATTTACCTGGTAGTCAATGGGACAGTCACAAGCCTCCCGGTTTTCATCCAAAATATCTTAAATTGTGTTCTGAACACGAACAAAGCTTTTACGGGTTTGGAACGACATTGGGGTAAGTGATTAATAACAAAATTTTCATTTTGGGGTGGAGTAATCCTTTAATGGAAGAAGTCTGAAACAACCAGGACTCTTACTAGAGCTGGCCTCCTGGCCAAACTGAGCAATTGATGAAGGGCTTTGGTTAGACTGTTGACCAAGAAGCTGATGTTCACTTTAGTTGAGCTCCATGATCATATATGGAGAAACCTACAGAAGGATAAACATCACTGCAACACTCCACCAATCCAATCTTTATGGCGGTGTGGGCAAACTCAATCTTCTCCTCAGTGAAGACACATGAAAACACACTTGGAATTTGCAACAAAGCGCCTAAAGAAACAAGATTCTCTGGTCTGATGAACCTCAATTCCAAGCATCATGTTTGAAGGAAACCAGGCACTGCTCACACCTGCAGAGTACTATCCCAAAAGTAAACTGTGCTGGTAGCAGCCTCATGCTGTTGGGCTGTTTTTCAGCAACAGGGACAGAGAGACTCGTCAAAGTAGACGAAAAGCTCAATGCACCAAAATATAGAGATAGCCTTAATGAAAACCCAGTCCAGAGCATTCAGAACCTCAGACTGGGCAGAGGCTTCACCTTCCAACAGGACAATGACCCTAAGCCTGGATTTGAACCCAAACATTTCTGGGGAAACCTGAAAATGTGCATCTGCCCCCATCCAAGCTGACAGAGCTGGAGAAATGAAAAGGTGAGGAGAAGAACGGTAGATAAAAAAAATACATTTATGAAGTTGTGACAATCCTGTTTATGGTGTATGGAGTGTAGACTGATGTGGGGAAAAAAGTAATTTAAAGCAGTTTAACATAAGGCAGCAACATAGCAAAACATGAAAAAAGGGGTATGAATACTTTCGCAAGGCACTATAAATACTGAATAGATGCTGATGTGTAAATGTATGTTACTCATCCCAATCATATTATTTATCCCTGATACAAACAATTCCTTGTAGATGAGGCCTGGTCTTTTGGGGGTAATGCATTACAAGTAATGAAATTACATAATCAGATTACTTTGTTCAAGTAACTAGTAAAGTAACTTTACAATTTTCAAGAAAATATCTGAGTAATGCAAGTTACTTTGTTTTCCCATTGATTTACTGACACCTCTTCAGTTCCCATGTTGAGTGAATTTTTTCAGCCCAGAGGACAAAAAGTAATGCAAGCAGTAATGCAATTGGTTACTTTTTATGGAGTAACACAACATTGTAATGCATTACTTTTAAGAGTAACTTTCAAGAGGTGAAACAATATTTTTAGGTCTATAAGGAATATTTCACTCAATTTTTGCGATCAACAGAGGGTTAAACAGCATTGGGATGATGGCTAACAGCCAATTTATGTTGATACGATAATATGATCAATTTATCAAATATGGGTGGCTTTGTATTCAGGATGTTATAGAGTATAAGCAACTTTTATATTAAGAGAGCAAGGACAAACTTGCTGTTATGACAAGAATATGTTAAAACATGGTTAATGAGCTCATCAAAGAAGTACAAGCTCATAATGCATTAAAACGCTAGGAACAGCAGGATATTTCAAGTGGAGATGAGCATTTATTGCTAAAGGGCAGTTTACAATGCTTAACTGAAGGATTAGATTCGCAGAGTACTCACTGTTATAAACATGATTATGATTTCACTACAGGACGTCACATAATGACGTCTTTCACATAATGCCTAAAACCCTAAAACAAGCAAAAATGATTTAAGCAGCTTTACAGCTCAAATAATACATGAGTTTTAACAGAAAACTTAATGTGCCTTTTTCCTCCAAAAATTGGCCCCATTCACTTCCACTAACGTTGTTGTTTTTTTTAACTGACTGATTAATTGATTGATCGATTGCAATTAACATTATGCTGCAAATGCTGTTGTCTGATCTTAAACTTGTACTGAACTGATAACTCCTTTAAATGCCTTTCATTGGTGAATGATTAATTCATATTAAACAGTATTTCGACATAAAACCAGTTAGTTACCACAAAAGGCACATTTCTTTTAGGTTATTTGACAAAAACCCTTTTACAATACAATTTTTCTGAAGAAATGTAGGAAATTTGCAGCAAAGCAATGAAAAGTTAATAATCTTGTTATTTCCTCTTTTCCCCACTCACCAGAACAGACTGAAAGCTACTGAGGCGTGAGTACACAAGGCTGTATAATTTGTGTCTATGTGCATTAATCAAACCTTCTTTCAGACGCAAAATTACATTTAATAACCAGCACCTCAATAAGGGCAGCTATCGCATTGAAACTCTGTTCAAAGCTAACAATATCACAAATTAAGTACTTGCATGAGCTTTGTAAGTCTTGAAGTGTTTAAGAGTACAAGAGGCTAGTACTTTTTTTTAAATAACAATATTTAATGATTACACAAAGACTCCTGGTTTCAGAACCAGCACTTTCTTTGCTGACCATATGCCTACAGTGCTTCACTATACATTATATATACTATACTACTCCAAAAATTGCTTACAGTACCTACAGTATAGGAAGTGTCTTGGTACTTTATAACTTCCCATGAAAATTTAATTATCTGCCACGGAAGGCATTTGACTACATTCATTAACGCACTCCTAAATTTATCTACCTGGGTGAAGGGGAAATAATTGTCTTGAAATATGCAATATCTTGAGGGAACGTGATAGGATGCACCTGGCCTGTAATATGGCCTTGGTTATTATACTACCATCCATTAGACCTGATAACTCCCATGAGACACTTTTACACTTACAGTATACTACACTGTACAGTACTTATACATAGATACTGTAGACTTGCATGATAATTCGTGTAATGAATGCGCATCAGAATGCACATCAGATTGCTCAGAATATTTAAAGGTGGTGCAATTCACAGATCTGTTTCAAAATCACACAAACTATTTATATTTTGTCAAATATAATTTCCCTACATGGAAAAATAACCATTTTTTTTCATTATGAGATATATAGGTGAACTCTAACGTGATTAACTGCAGAGCACACGCTCACACACAGACTCACACAAAGGACAGAGATCATCTAGAAATCTAATTATCATTTCCCGTTTATTTAACATGATTGGGTAGGTAACTACACACCATACTGCCATTTGACTAATAACCCTCTGGTTACCAGCATATTTTATGCAGGGTCACTGACTTCATTACTGAAATGCTGGGTCAACAGCAAAGCATTGTCTGAGACTAAGAGATTGCTGAACATATCAGATTTTTTTTTTTTTTTTTTTTTTTTTTGCAAGAGATCTTTATGAGCTCAGCTGGATCTTTTCCTGTCCTGCCATATTACACAGTGTTTGGCCATTGCATTTCCGATGGAAGCTCCATCTTTCCAAGCTAAAGGGCCACACAGTCTGCTGAGCATCTCCACTCCAATCTGCTGCTGGTAGAAGTTGCCAGAATTTGGTGATCTGAAGCCAGTTTTACAATTTGTTTGTCGGTAGTAGAGTTTTAGATGAGTGGAAGTTAAGAAATAGCTCACCCAAAAATTAAAGTTCAAAACTTACTCATTATCATAAATGATATTGTGTTGATTTTCACAAAAGAAGATATTTTGAAGAAATGTTGATTAGTTTTGTATTGAAGCCCATTTCCGCCACTGAATAAAAAAAAAAAAAAATCTCCCAATTCTGACTTTCTTCTTGCAATTGCAAGTTTACATCTTGCAATCCTGACTTTTTTTCCCAGAGTTGCATGATACAAACTTACAATTCAGATTTTTTTTGTTAAGAATTGTGAGATATAAAGTCAGAATTGCACGATATAAACTCACAATTGCAAGTTATAAAGTCAGAATTGCGGGAAATAAAGTCATTTTGTGAGATAAAAAAATGTGAGATATCAACTCACTTTTGTTCTCTGAGAAACAAAGTCAGAGAATTCTGAGAAACAAAGTCAGAATTGCAAGATACAAACACCTTTTTTCACCTACATCTCCTGTTTTTATTTTTTATTTTTTTATTCAATGGTGTAAACGGGCTTTAATAGTTTTGGGTCCCATTGACTTCCATAGAATTTTTATTTTATTTCCTTATCATAGAAACAAATGGGATCTGTAACCATCTGGTTGCCAACTCTTTTCAAAATATCTTCTTTTGTGTTCCACAGAAGAAAGAAATGTTCAGAATGCATTAGAATGAGTAAACGGTGACAGAATTTTCACAGAAGAAGATATTTAGAAGTATGCTGGCAACTAAACCGTTTTGGGCCCCATTGACTTCCATAGTATTTTTAATGCATTCTATGGAAGTCAATGGGACCCAAAACCCGAAACCAACATTCTTCAAAATATGTATCTTCTTTTGTGTTTTACAGAAGAAATAAGTGCATATAGGTTTGAAATGACATAAGGATGAATAAATGATGACAGAAATTTGACAAAAAGAAGTTATTTTGAAGAACAATGCAGTAACGGTTTTGGGTCCCATTGACTTTCATAAATTTTTTTGTCTTTACTACACTGTAAAAAGCAAAAAAACAAAAAAAAAAACCAATTTGTTCAATCAACACAAATAAGTTTAGTCAACTTGTTAAGTGTACTAAGTGACAAATTAGATATTTGAGTTGACTAAACTAAAAATTTGGTTTGTTAAACTTAAAAGCTAGGCTTGTTACCCAACTGCCTTAAAATTTTAAGTTCAATGAACTTAAATATCTCACTTAAGACAACTTAAATGTCACTTAGTACAACTTAACATTTCAAGTTGACTTAACTTTTTGAGTTGACTGAACTTAAAATTTTTAGGCAGTCGGGTAACAAACTATTTTAAGTTGACTCAACAAATGATTTTTTACAGTGTATGGAAGCCAATGGGATCCAAAGCCATCTGGTTGCTAGCATTCCTAAAAATATCTTCTTTTGAGTTCCACAGAAGAAAGAAAGCTATTCAAGCTGGGAATGGCTTGAGAATAAGTAAAATGAGTAGACAGTGAAAGAGTTTTGACAGAAGAAGATATTTAGAAGAATGCTGGCAACCAAAGTGTTTTGGGTCCCACTGACTTCCACAGTATTATTAATCCATACTATGGAAGTCCAAACGGACAATCATTCTTCAAAATACCTTTTCTAGGTTACACAGATTAAAGAAAGGCATACAGGTAGAATGCCATGAGAATGAAAAAATGACAACAGATTTACAATTTTTAGATTAACTATCCCAAGAGTTGCAACACTAGCTCCATTCAAGCAGCTCTAATACACATACATTATGTCCAATCAGATCAATGAGCTGTGGGCGGGATATCTGAGGATATAAAGACAATCAGCAATAGACACACCATTAATCAGCTAATGTGGCTTCATCAGATTATTAATACACAGTTGTTTTAAAAGTCTCAACACTGGACGTGTTTGTACTTTCACGCCGCTTATCAAATGCAACTCCAGAGAGGCTCTGAGAACCTTTAAGGCACACTGTATTTATCAGTTTCTCTCTGATGTTTGTGGGGCTACCACAGGGACACTGCATCACATAATTTGCACAATGTATAAATCATAACACTGATCTCATTTATCTACATGCTTAAATAAAAGCTTTAACAAGTTGAGAACAAACAGTCACAAAGGTATATTACATAACATGCTTGTAATACATTTCCCTATAGCGTGTAAACATAAAGACTGAAGGCTTGAATAATTTTATCTGTATTCTTACCTCCATAAGGAGCTTTCTGTGACACTGCCCAGATTGAAGTCATACAGTTTGGTCAGCATGAGAATCACCTATACAAGAGAAAATAAAGAAACAAATACATTTATTCTTTCATTTGATCAGTTTTTCTTGTTTAGATGGCATTTGTCAGTTTGCAACACTATAGCAACTGAAAAGTTCATAGAAATATCTTTGATTGCATTGATTTCTCTTTCTAAGATGTTGTACTTTCACAACCTTGAGCACAAGGCTTGTTAAATTAAATTGCACAACTGTAAACCCTGTTAACCTTCTGAAAGCATATTTACTGTATATCCCTTCAGATGGTGCAATGCAATTGAGTAAAATCTAAATGCATTATTTATGTGGCAGAATGTTTAAAATATTATACTGTATAAATTTACTTAAAAAGCTCATTATCAAGATCAAAAATGCACCGAAAAGGTTGAAAACATCTGCTAATGATGCATGCATGGGTAGAATATCTTAGATTAATATATAAGATCAAATATTTGCATATTTTAGAACATGGTCAGACTTTCATTCATTACCATTAAAAAATGCCTTAATTGCATCTGTTATTAAGCCCTATGGTGTGACAAATGAAGTAATTAATATGATTGTAAAAAGTAAAATGCTATTTAAAGTCATTTTAGATGAAGCACAGCAATTATGTCAACTTCTCAAAAACATTTCATATACCCACATATACAGTAGTTGTGTTGGACAGATTCATTGCCAGCAAAAAAACAAATTTTGAAGTAACTATTTGTCATGCATAAAAAAGACACCATCATCAAATTAACTCTTAGCACAAAAGTCAACATGAATTCAGAATCAGAGCCATTATTAAATTACCGATTATATAAGCTGCTCAATAAATCAGACTAAAACAACCTCAAAATGCACAAATCCTCACATCTTCTCTTCATCTCAGCATAAAACACCATTAAATGATGCATCAGGCTTCCTCCTTGACACCCTAATAATTCATCTCTTCATTACTTAATCATATCATGCTGAATCTATCTACAGCGCTGTAAATATCCTTTATAAGATTCTTAAGGTGCACGAGACTGTGCTAACTAGGTCAGTCAAATTCCTCCAGGAAAATTAGAGACGGGAAAAAGAGAGAGGAAATTCATGCCTAGAGCGAAAAAAGTAGACTCATAAACTTACAATCTATTTATGCTCTAAGAAAAAAAATCATACCTATATGAACTCAAAGCCTTTTGAAGGAGCGCTGATCATTATGGGGAAGGAGTTCATTGATGCTTTCAAGTTACAATAATAAGTGTGGGAAAAATATATATCAACCCTTTAAAAAGCCCCTGAGTTATAGCACATTGAGTCAAGATGTTAAGACTTGAGTGTTGAATGTTAAAGCACAAAAATTCATCAGTTTACAAACATCCACTCATCATTTTAGGATGAAAATCAGCCATAATGTATTAGAGGATTCTTCAAATGCAAGCCTATTTTATGTAATACACCTTCAAAGGGCAGCCAAAATGACCATATCATTAAACTCTGAATCTGTCCCTTACAGCTACGCTCATCAAACTCTTTAGTCTACTAACATGCAAGTCTCAATCCAACGTTAATAAAACTGGTACAGAGATTCTAGCCCATCTTAAACAGGCCTTCTGCATGTGGAAAAAAACAGAAACAGCTAAAAGATAAAAGGGTGAAGAACCATTCAAACAGAAGAGTACTCTGGGAAAGAAAAGGAATGATGAAATCCCCCTTCAGCTCAAGGAATAATTCAGGTCTTCATGTAAAACAGGCTTTAGTCCACCAGATAACACCTTTAAGGCTATAGTCAATTCGTTCAGCAATATGGGGAGCAACCTGAACTCCTGAGATCTCTTGTACTATTTGAAAGCTGCCCTGACATTTACATACAGTTCAGTAACGGAAAGCAAAGCACCAGAGCACTGCTCAACAACTCGAACAGGTCTGTATAATATGAAGGCAGGCAGAAAAGATGTCTGGGGTTAGACAAAACAGCATATGAAGGCCTCAGACACTTAAACCACACGTAAAAATTAGGGCTGGCAAACGATTAATGGTGATTAATCGCATACAAAATAAAAGTTTGAGTTTGCCTAATATATGTGCGTGTACTGTGTGTTATTATTATGCATATATAAATGCAAGCACATTCATGTATATATTTAAGAAATATTTACAAATATATGTATTTATTATATTTTTTATAGAATTTATATAATAAATAAATAAAAATATTTTGTACATAAATAACATATTTCTCTTAAATATATACATTCATTTGTGTGTATTTATATATACATAATAATTACACACAATACACACATATATTAGGCAAACTCAAACTTTTATTTTGTATGTGATTAATCGCGATTAATCGTTTGCCAGTCCTAGTAAAAATATATGTCTTCGCATTTGTGATGCATCAAAATTTAATTTAATTGAATTTAATTTATTAATATTTTATTTTATTTTATTTTATTTTATTTGTGGGAACAGGAAAAGGTTTTGTGCTTAGATGCATGGGAACAAGGGGAAAAAAATCAGTGATATGTGTGGTCCAAAGGAAGTCCATTTCTTCAGTGAAGTATGCGGCCGATAGCATCATGCTGTGTGCTTTCTCATCAACATGGGGTATGCATGTTGTTAAAAGGAAGAAAAGAAACAATGGATGGTGCAATATACAGGAAAACACTGCAAGAGAACCTGCTTCAGTCTGCTGGAAATCTTGAAAAAAAAAAATCATCTTGCTTGGACAATGATCTCAGACACTTAAATATTTAAATTTAAAATGGAGAGTTCAAGAAGGAAAAGGTGTATGTCCAGTGACCCAGTGGAGGCCCCAGTTAATCTGATTGAAAATCAGTGGCACTGTTTAAAGAAAATGTGCTGAAAAATGCTCATGCCAATACAGGTGCTATAAGGGATGTCAGCTATTTTGCTGACTTCAATCACATGCCGAATTTTCAAAACCCTACCCTTCAAAGTCAATCCGATGTCAGCATTCCTGAATGCATAAATTGATTGACAGATGGATATGTCATTTAGTAGAGAGCCACTGTTACATTGTTATGCATAGTAAATATATTGTAAAACTAAATATATTGTTTGTAAAAACTTTAATTTGCTGTGAAGTTGCTTTGCAACAATGTGTATTGTGAAAGGTGCTACACAAATAAATTTGAATTGAACTGAACTCAATTGAATTGAATAGTATTCAAAAAAAGAACAATTAAATAAAATACATTATGTTAAACCTTACAAAATGCCGCAAAAAGCAGACATATTTCGTTTTTTCCCCTCATCAAGAATAATTTCTAATATAAAGCCCACATGCATAATTCAGTAAAAAAAAGACGATTTAAACACCCCTGCAAAAATTGAAACATTAGACACAATGGTTACAATTCTGCTTGTTAATTTTGCACCCGTAATATAATACAACACAACCATCAAAGCTGAAAAAAATGACTTTAATACTGCTCATGCATGTTTCTGTGAGTAATGAGTATAAGCTGTTTACATGTTGAGACCCTTATTCTGATTAAGCTTCCCTCATTTACAAAGGCTCTGGCTTGATTCTTTCTGCATTCTGATTAGACTTATTAGACACTTCACTACAGTGCTGTTCTGAGCACCTTATTAAATCAAGTCTTTTCTTAAATTCTAGTTATGTATGCAGAATTATATGCAGGAACATATTTACAGAAACAACACTGGTATGTAATTAGTTGGAATAATACTCAAGTGTGACTTTGAAAGGTTTACATTTGTTGAAAGGGCATAAATCACCATCCAAATCAGGCTTGCCCTTTATTTATTTCTTAAATCAATGTATAAATTAATAAAATGAAGCATTGAATGCTGTAGGGATCTGGTGAACTTGAAATGCTGAACTTTTAAAGAGATTGATAATAATTTTCCCCATTACTTAATTTAATTTTATTTTATTTTATTTACGCACATGTCAATATGGTGTTATGAGTAATCCAAAAACACTCCAGTCCACCAATTAATGTCTTGTGAATTTAAAAGCTGTGTGTTGGTAATAAACAAATTCATCAATGGTTTTAACATCAAACCATTGGTCTAAAATGCATGTCCTCTCTCCATAATATTGCTTTTTCCAGTAAAAATTTGTCTCATCTGAATCAGGTGAGAAATATGCACAGACCAAACACCATTTACAATTGAAAACAGTCCAAAACACCTCCAAACAAATATATTGGCTGCTTTTGATTTGAGAGGACAACAAAGGATGGACTTTCCTACTGGGAGAAGCATTATTATGGATTATGCACTCATATTTTGTCTAGAAGCAAATATTTCATGTTACAACACTTTAATGATGAATTTGTTTCTTACAAAAATGCAGCTTTTCACTTCACATGACATTTATTATTTGACTGGAGTTATGTGGATTACCTGTGATGTTTTCATCAGCTGTTTGGACTCTCATTCTGACGGCACCCATTCACTCCAGTGGTGAGCAAGTGATGTAATAACTACATTTCTTCAAATCTGTTCTGATCAAGAAGAAACAAACTCATTAAACTCATTGGATGGCCTGACGTTTAGTGAATTTTCAGCCCATTTCCATTTGGGTGGGTGAACAATCCCTTCAATGCTCAAATAAAACCACTGCATTTGGTGCAGAGCATGTTTGTTTTTGTGAAGCCAGTGAAGCCGGACTCTCTGAAGGGTTTGTGGGTAGTGTTTTGGATGGATGGTACTGGGCCATTCTCTTGTATTAGAGGAGAGAAGATCATTCCCAGTGAAAAATAATATGTTGCACTAGAACAGGTGTTGTCAAACGAAATTATCCCAGTCTCAGACAGCAAGAGCAATTCGGCAACAATTTCACATGTGGGAGAGAGGCGTAAAACCTATAAGGGTGTCCACATAAAATACCCTACCTTAACAAATAGTGACATGCCCCCATAGCTTAGCATTACCAGGACTAAATTGTCCAAGTCGAATTTGTTCTAGTTTATTTTCCCCCACAAAACTCGAGGTACTGTCTCTATACACCCAATTTATAACAGTCACGTCATTTGGCCGCAACTGAGGACTGTTTGGAAGGAAGAAAGCCTATTAACTAATGTAGAAACAATTATATCTACAGCCCTGTTTGGACGGGATTAGTTGTACGTGCGGAGGCGGGCTAATGCAATAACTACCACAGCTCCTCTGTGATTTTAATCCTGTCCGAATTGGTCATGTCAGTGTTTTTTTTTTTTTTTTTCAGGGAAGAATTACACATCTTTTAACAGCTATAAAATGTCCTGAAAAATACCCAGAGGTGAAAGTGGTCCTGTGTGAATTGACTTGCTGAATCGACTCTTAGCGGCCCATGTCTAGTCTGCAGGCCGTGTACAGTAACTAATGCTGTAGATCAAGTGCTCCAAGTGTCTCAGTAGATTTGACCAATGAAAAGACACTAGAACATAAAAAAAGACATGAGATTTATAACATCTGAGATGTAACATATCTTTAACTAAAGTGGGACACTGAATGCAAAATTCACTTTCACGTTTGCATATACTATGGTAAGTAGGGCTGAAACATTTTAGACAGAATATTGCCTGTTTTTGCTCTATTTCGCCAACAAATAACCCCTCCAAAAACAGCCACAGCACTGTTTTGCGTCTTTGAGCAACATGACAGTGTTTTGTTCTTGAATGAATCACTCGTTAAATGATTCAGTTCAATCGCAATGACTCACTTACTTAACAGTGACTTGCTGCCACCTACTGGCGGTATTGATTTCACATTTAAAGTATCTTCATTTTAAAAATACATGTAAATATCAGTATTCAGTATTTTGTTTAAAATAACAAAATATTATTTATGCATTTGTAACTGCAAGTTAAATGCATTCATGTCCCTCTGAGCTGAATTAAATAGTGGGTAAAAGGCCTACATCTAAATGCCTCAATTTCTTTATTTATGCATTCGTTTTAGGTTATAATGTTTACTTTTTTCTAAAGTATATATATATATATATATATATATATATATATATATATATGAATGAAAAAAAATACAAACATCAATTTCACATTACTTTAGAATATATATATATATATATATATATATTTGTATTTGCATTTTGAAGGTAATTTGGCAAAAAAAAAAAAAAAAAAACAGGCATTAGCTTTCATGGTTATAATTGTATGCAATTTCAGCAATAAAAATATTACTTCCTCTAAAAAGGAAACAAATTAGTTGTTTATTTTAAGAAGCCTATCTTATTTTCTCTTGTATATTTAGTATTGCTCTTTAATAAAGAAAAATGACTTCTTATCGGATTACTCGATTAATCGATAGAATAATCGGTAGAATACTCGACTACTGAAATAATCAATAGCTACAGCCCTAGTAGTATGTATTATATATAACAGTATGTGTACACAACCACCATACAATGATGAAAATCCATTCAGTCCTTTTTTTAATCCCCAAAAACCTAAACAGTCTCAATTATCAAGCTGTTTTGATTTTCTAAGCAGTGTGATGTCATACTGCCCAAGCCCCGCCCTTGACCGCTGACAGACCAGTTGTACGCTGTCCGCCATTTTCTTTGCGCTCGAGCAGCTGTAGAGACAACAACGTCTCGTAAGCAATGCGGGTGTTTTGTAGTTGGATGTAAAATTGAACATAAGAGACTTCATTTTCTCCCTTTTTATAGTAAAACGCCACAGAATACACAAAAAAACTAAAGCGAGGGGCGGAGTGAGCAGTTGCTCATTATCATTTAAAGAGCCATGCACCAAAATGGGTCGCTGTGAACAGAGCTGTTTTAGACAAGCAAAAAAATGGTGTTGTTTTACACAACCATTGAGGAATTTTAACCAAAGTATGTTGGAGACACTTCATGAAGACCCTAAAGAATCATTCTAACACTGGAAAATGGGCATCTGATGTCCTCTTTAAGCATTTTGTGAGGTAAAAACAAAAACATACTGTAAATCTAAAAATCACCTTCTGACTGTGTCTTCAAATCTACACACATCAGGAAACCAAACCCTTAGTCGCTGCATGCATAATATTTATCCTAAATAGCATGTGGCAGTAGAATAAGTGCATCCCAAAGCAGTATGAAAACAGTATGCTAAAAGTCTTTGAATGGTCTACTATTTTCAGTAGACTTTCGAAGACCAAAAAATGCTAATATGCACACAACCCATCATGCTTTGAAGGAAGAATCAGTTCAGAAGGAGTTCAGTCCCAAACCTTGCCTACTATTCTGTTGTACATTCAAAAACCTTTACTACTTTTTCTTCACAAAAAGAATATAGGGTCATTCAGTGTCAAATCAACTACATAAAAACTTCAAAAACGACTCAAATTTTTGTTTTTGCTAATATTTTTTTTCTGAGGAAAGATGGACATGTAAAGTAATGAAAGCCAAAATATGAAATGTCATTTTGTAGAGGGAGGTCAAAACGGCAATTTTCACCTGAGATTCAGAGTCAAGTTACAGGGGGGTAAAAAATGACTTCAGAAAGATCATCAAAGAACAGCATCATAATGCTATTTTTACACAGAGATTGGTTGAGTAGGTCTGTTGGTAAAATCTGATGACTTTAGCAATATTTGTTGCATTATGTGCCAATGGTTATCATTCAAAAATGGGGAAACAGCACTTTTCAAGTTTTTTCTGCAAAGATTGCATGCCTGTAACTCAAAAAGCATTAAAGATATCTTAATGCCCTTTTAGATATTGGGTCTTAACAAACTTTCCTCTTGGCATCTTCATTTTTTAAGGTCCTATATGATTTGGTTCCAGAGATATTGGAATTTAAATATGGCTCCAGGAGTAAATTGTTAAAATGTACAAATTTTCAGTTGTCAAAAATTAAAAATAAGTCTTAGCTGTATGCAAAGTGACCAACATTTGGTTTTCAACCTCTGAAAATGGGTAATATTCAACAATTTGGACATGGAGCCACATTGAGATGCCCATATCTCTGGGACTAAATGATGTAGGGCCTTGACAATTAAGATTCCAAAAGAAAAGTTTATTAACAACTAAAATCATATTGCAATATCTTTAATACTTCTTGAGTTATAGACACTTTGGAAAAAGAATATTTATGGCACTCAGGCAGGTATGTTCAATGCAGTTGTCTTGACAGAAGAAAACGAGGTACATCTCTAGTTTTACCATTATTTGTTCTTCAGACATTCCTCTTTAAAAGAAACGAAGTATCATATTTTTGCAAACTGGTCCACACTTGGTTGTTGACCACTGAAAATGTGTAAATTTTAATGATTTACTCCTGGAGCCATATTGAAATTCCAATATCTCTGGAAACGAAACGCATTGGGCATTAAAAATAAAGATGTCAAAAGGAAAGCTTGTTAAGACCCAATATCTAAAAGGGCATTAAGATATCTTTATTACTTCTTGAGTTGCAGGCATGCAAACTTTGGAGAAAAACTTGAAAAGTGTTGTTTCCCCATTTACGAATGGTCACCATGACACATAATGCAACAAATATTGCTAAAGTCAACAGACTTTACTAACAGACGTACCAATCTCTGTGTAAAAATAACATTAAGATGCTGCCATCTTTCCAAAGTCATTTTTACCCCCCTGTAATCTGACTCTGAATCTCAGGTGAAAATTGCCATTTTTAACCCCCCCTCTACAAAATAGTGGATTACTCAGTAAATATTCATCAGTGACATTTAATATTTTGGCTTTCATCGCTATACATGTTTGTCTTTCCTCAGAAAAAATATTAGCAAAATCAAAAATTTGCGCCGGTGACCTCTGGTTAGGTTAACATGGAATGACCCTATATCGTTTTAGGGCATAGTATAAGTAAGCGAACTGCAAACAAGCCTAAAGAACCCATGCTGGTGGATGCTGTAACTTCAACATTTTGACTTTTTCCATCACCATTTCCAGAGCTTAGGCTGTCAAAGAGACAGGTGTGATTCTCAGGGCACCTATTTCAGGGAAATCTGTCAGGTAATATGGACATTTCATACATGATATTCCATACAAAGTATCACTTACCAACTGTTATAATCTTCATGGTTTTTACTGTTAGAGAATTGAACTTTGCTCTCGCACAAATCTGTGGGCGTTTAGGCTGTTTACTTTTGGATGCATCATCCTTCAACTGTTTGTTTCTGATTATTTGCTTCAAATCATGCAAATTATAGCATAGATGCTGCTGAAGTGTGTGCGCCAAAGGAAATGACAAATGAAAGGTCTCCAAACATTTTAGTGTCCTTAAGCTTGAGAGAGAGAAAATAAACCACAACCAGCAATCATCATGGTCTAAGCACACATACTGTACTAGGACACTCAAGGATTCAGGGAATTTAGATTACAGCCAGTACAGTTCTTGAGGAAAAAAAAAAACACAGATTTATGCAGAATAGTACCAATGCTGTGTCCAGCTAAATTTACTCTACTGTGAGAATAGCGTACATACATTTCATTATGATGAGCATTCAGTTTTTAAGCTCATTTTGTGCTTTCTGTGAGTGACTTCACAATATAGGCGATAACATTTCCCCTTTTTTGCAGATTTCAAATGCGTATGACGTCGTTTTCATTGGTGTATTGACTGCCTTTATGTTGTGTCTGCATGTGAGGTCAATTACTCATCCCTGGACGGTGTCTTTTACAACAGAGCGATAAACATTAGCTGAAGGACGGTGGACCCTTCTGTCTCCTACATATGGGGAGTGTTGTAGGTGGCCTTGCTGTTGCCAGCTCCTGTCAGATGAACTCCTACCGCAGTGTACATATGTCGTATTACACAGTTTGCCAATTAAACCTTGTAATGCCTCTCAGTGGCAGTCAATTAGATTCACACATAATATACGGATGGATTTCTGGATGAGTTTTATGTTACTTTGTGAAAGGCAGTTGATGCCATTCAAAGATACGACACATATGTTGCCAAGATGTCTGTGAAGGAGCGTATCATCTGAAAAGTATTTAGTTTCTGTGTTGGCATCTGAATAATGTATCATATTAGAATAAACCTTACATTAAAATGACATCTATTGTAATTAACTATTGATGCCAAGCTTGGTGTTTGTTTTACATGTGAAAAAAGTGCAGATATTAATCTTATATGTGACCCTGGACCACAAAACCAGTCATAAGTAGCACGGGTATATTTGTAGAAATAGCCAAAAATACATTGTATGGGTCAAAATTATCGATTTTTCTTTTATGCCAAAAATCATTAGGATATTTAGTAAAAATCATATTCCATAAAGATATTTTGTAAATTTCCTACCGTAAATATATCAAAACTTAATTTTTGATTAGTAATATGCATTGCTAAGAACTTTATTTGGACAACTTTAAAGGTGATTTTCTCAATATTTTGATTTTTTGCACCCTCAGATTCCAGATTTTCAAATATTGTCCTATCCTAACAAACCATACATCAATGGAAAGCTTAATTATTCAGCTTTCAGATTATATAAATTTCAATTTCAAGAAATTGACCTCTATGACTGGTTTTGTGGTCCATGGTCACATATTTGTTGTTTATAATAATAACAACAACAACAATAGTAGTAGTAGTAATAAACCTATTAAGCAAACTACTACTAACAGTAGTAGTAATAAAATAATAATAATAATAATAATAATAATAATAAACTGAATTTTTTATAGCTCCTTTAAAAAGGTACATCTCAAAGCGCTTTACACGGATAAAAAAGATAAAATAAAAATAATAGCAGTAATAATAACAGTGAATAAAGTAAAATAAAGACCATACATATGGCACACACAAAATAATCACTTAAAATCTATTCTGAAAAAGTGGGTTTTAATAATAATAATAATAATAATAATAATAATAATAATAATAATAATAATAATAATAATAATAATAATAGTAAAAACAATAATAATAAATAATGAAGTACTAATAAATAAATAAATAAATAAATAAATAAATAAATAAATAATCTGCATATACAGTATGTGACAGTGAATTTTTAATATTTGGTATAATAATAATAATAATAATAATAATAATAATAATAACATATTACTAAATAATGTGCTTATACAGTATGTGACAGTGCATTTTTAATATTTAGCATTATGTATATAATAATAATAATAACAATATTAGTAAATAATCTGCTTATACAGTATGTGAGTGTATTTTTAATATTTAGCATTATTTATATAATAATAATATATTAGTAAATAATCTGCTTATACAGTATGAGTGTATTTTTAATATTTAGTATTATTTATATAATAATAATAATTGTCTTTTAATTATTTTTATATTAATATTATCTATAATATTAATAATAATAATAATAATAATAATAATAATAATAGTAAAAACAATAATAATAAATAATAAAATACTAATACATAAATAATCTGCCTATACAGTATGTGACAGTGTATGTTTAATATTTAGTATTATTTATATAATAATAATAATAATAATAATAATAATAATAATAATAGTATATTACAAAATAAATAATCTGTTTATACAGTATTTAAATTATCTCTATATTTTATATTTATATGTTATATTTATATATATTTTATTTAATATATTTTTAATAATAATATTTTTAGTTATTTTAGTCATTTTAGTACTTCAACTTCAACACATTTGCAAAGGCAACAATATTTTTTTAATCTAATATTTATATTTCATTTCAATTTTCGGTCCCATGTTATATTAAGTGGCCTTAATCGCTACATACCTGCATTAATAATTTCATACAATGTACTTATTGTGTACACACGTTTTTACAAAAAATACCTTCATGTAATCACATCTGTAATTAATTTCTGTAATTACATTACATTTATAATTACACTACTGACCCATTCCTTACACTTTAACCCACCCTTAAACCTACCCATACCACCAAACCTGTTCCTAACCTTACCCGTATCCCATCTCAACAGCAGCAAAAGCGTTTTGCAATACAATATGAACACAATAAGTACATTGTACTTATATTTTCATGTAAGTACACAGTAGTTAAGGCCACCTAATATAAAGAGCGACCCAGTTTTTAATTGCCAAAATTATTTTTAATAGCTTTAGTAAACAATAACAACACTAGTCTGACTGGCCATCTTGTAGCAGAAAGAAGACATCAAAGTTTGATTTGTGGTGACATGCCTCATATAAAAATGCATGAAAAGGAAGCTGAGGGGAAACAGTCCAGCAAAAGTGTTGTGAATATCCAAGATGAAACTTTGTACAGAGGGCATGAAGAGAAAAAAAAAAAAAGAGCAGCTGTAGGCCCAGAGGTGTGGAGCCAGATGGTCATGGATTATGTGTCAATACAACTGTATCACACTGTTCCAGGACCTTGAGGAAACTGTGCTTGCATTTGAGAAAAGAGTTCAGCACTAGAGAGCAATGGTGGATTTATGACAGCCAAGCCGCAATACAGTCAATGGCACTTTTCTCTTAAAGGGACAGTTCACCTTAAAATGACAACTCGGTCATCAATCACTCAGCATAACATCATTCCTGCATGACTTTCTTTCCTCTGTGAAACTCAAAAAGATATTTTGAAAAATGTGGTAGTGTATTTTGCTGTCCATATCATAAAAGTCAACGGGGTCTAAGTAAGTTGTACAGCTTTGGAATGACACGAGAAAAGACTCAGATTGATGCTGTAGCAGGACTCTGAGGATATTATTTGCTTTGCTCATAGGTTGCACCTCTTCCTCTCACTTTCTGGTGCTCGTCCTTGGCTTAAAAAACCAAGGACTAAAGTCCCACAACAAAACTCCCTCCCACAGAGGCACAAATAAACAGCACTCACCATCTCCTATGGATCTGGAGAAACTCAACCAGCAAAAACAAACAGACAGATAGAGCTATTCTACTGATGCCAAGGCACAAAACACACGTATGCAACAGAGTAGGAGCTGAAGTTCAAGTATAGTGTGCATATCTGAGTGCATTAGCGGGTGTTTCTACCGAGCGGGTGAGTGAGAAAGAGCTGTTTGTGTGTAATGTTGTTATCCTGACTGGGGAATCACCTGGAGGAACAGCGGGATGGGAAAAAGAGAAGGAGGTGTTGTATTGTCTGATGGCAGCAGGTAAAATCAATCCCCAGCAGCGCTTGTTAAAACACTGCGGTGAAAAGAGCCGTTGGCTAAAGGTGCTCAAAGGCAGAGCATTGTGGGTAGGATAGGTTGAACTGTTTGTGATGCAATCACATGGTGGATTCCACTGCCAATGCTTTCAACAAGTCAAGGTGGAGTCCTGGAACTGTCCTGAATTTCTTGATTAGTGAACTTATTTTTGTTTTTGTTTGTTTTGCTGATTTTATGGTTAAAGGGTTTTATTTGATATTTAAATTTGTTCCAAAAAAGCATGTATGACACTTAAGCAGCTCGTTAAAAAACCTTTAATAATGCTTTTGTGCATATTGGAATCTTTTAAAACAGTGTAAAAGTATTTACCGTCACTTAATGCAATAAAAGTTTTATTTCTATACATTTCTAATTAAAATTCTATAATAGTATTAATAATAATAATAATAATAATAATAACCCTTTCGCTTTGCTGAAAGTCCATTACCTTTGGGGTTTATGGTCAAAAATGACCAGCCTTTTAAAAGTTGCTTGTAAATCACTTATTGTGCTATAATTAAAAATAAATAAATAAATAAATAATAATAATAATAATAATAATAATAATAATAATAATAATAATAATAATAATAATAATAATAATAATCTTAATTTTAATTGAATGTTTTATTTTTCATTTTAATTAAATTTTTAGTTCATTTACCAACGTAAAAGTATTTACCATCACTTATAATCGAATGTATTCATTTCTAAATAATAATAACAATAATAATAATATTAATAATAATAATAACATTTTTAGTGTTTTTTTTTTTGTTTTTTTTTAACCCTTCTGCATTGCTGAAAGTCCTTTACCTTGGGGGTTCCTGGTCAAAAATGGCCAGCCTTTTACAAGTTGCTTGTAAATCACTTATTGTACTATATTTTAAATTGTAATTTAAATTTTTGTTATTTATTTATTTATTTATTTATTTATTTTTTACCAATGTAAAAGTATTTACAATCACTTCTAATTTTAATGCAATAAAAGTATTAATCTCTATTAAAAACAACAACAACAACAATAATAATAATTAATAATAATAATTTTAATTCATTTTAATTTTATTTATTGTTTCTTTTTATTTTAATTGTTCAATTTACATTTTATTTGTAATTTTATTTAACAATGTACAACAAATTCTTAAAGTATGTTTTAACCCTTTTGCTTTGCTAAAGGTCCCTTACCTTGGGGGTTACTGGTTAAAAATGGCAACTTGCTTGTAAATCTTATATTTTGCTATATTTTAATTCAATTTTTAATTTAAATGTAAATTTAATTTTTCATTTTATCAATTTTTAAATTTGAATGTTATTTAACAATGCAAAAGTATTTGCCGTCACTTGTAATATAATGCAATAAAAGCATTAATTTCTATAATAATAATAATAATAATAATAATAATAATAATAATAATAATAATAAACATAATTTTTTTTTGTGTACTTTTTTGTTACCTTTTTGCTTTTGCTGAAAGCAATAATAATAATAATAATAATTATTATTATTATTATTATTATTATTATTATTATTATTATAAAAAATGACCATCCTTTTAAAAATTGCTTGTAAATCTCATATTGTGCTATATTTTAATTTAATGTTTATTTTAAATGTAAAATACATTTTTAATTGTATTTAACAATGTAAAAGTATTTACTGTCACTTGTAATATAATACATATTCTATAATAATACTAATAAATTCTTTTTTATGTACTTTTTTTGTTACCTTTTTGCTTTTGCTGAAAGTCCTTTACCTAGGGGGTTTCTGGTCAAAAATGACCAGCATTTTAAAAATTGCTTGTGAATCTCTTATTAGGCTATATTTTTACCAAATCTTGGATTTAATCAATTTATCAGCTTCCTTATTGCAGGCCTAATTGATCTGAGCTTATGCACTTCATTTTTTGATATTATTTGTGAATAAATTTAGCAATATTCAAAAATGGACGTGCATTACGTTCAACAATTATTCAATCCCAAAATGAAATACAATACAATACATCAAGCTGATAAACAGATTGAATCCAATATTTGGTGATAATATAACACAAATGATAAATATATATATAAAAAATAATCATTTTTGATTGAAAACAAAACTTAACTGCGATAAGTATTTTCAATAAAAAGAAAATCCTCTCTAGGTCAAAATGACCAGAATACAACATGACACTTAAAAATAAATGCCGCCTTGTGAACAAAAGAGACTTCTTTCAAGAAATCCCACAGACTCTAAAGTTTTGAGCGGTAGTTGAAGTGTGGCTTAGAATCAGCATGTATGCAATTCCCTTGGTGGCTTGACCTATAAATTCACTGTAAAAGTTTTGCAAGTTGTTATAAAATGCTTGTGGCATAACAGTTATATATATCTGCTGTGTTTTTAGCCCTTAGGTCTATTTTCTGTTTTCACTATATAAGTACTTAAAACCAAAATTCAGATTTCGAATTTTTTTCCCTCCAAAATTCAGTGTCAAAAGCTGTATAGGGAAAAGATTTAATCTTCCCACGCAACTTGTCAAGTGCGCTCCATCTCACTTTAGGGTGACAGCATCTTAAACTTACAGTCTTCGTCTAATTCAAAGACACAAGGTGAGAGGAGACAAAACACGGGGTTGCTTCTTTATGTACATTCAGAAAGGAAACAGGCATCGACTTGCTCAAAATAAAAAGTGTGAATATATCATTAGCGGATAGAGCCCATCTTTCATGCTAAATTAAGCTCCTGCTATATGCTTGTTGCTTTCCCAGTTTTTAATATCCACTTTTTTTCCTTGTTCTGTATTTCAGAGTGGCAAAGGGTGTCATCTGTCTTAGAGTTTTAAAAGCAGACAGTTGTCAGATTGTCAGACAGCGAGTCTGTCTTCATTTGCATATAGTAAACAGATGACAGCATATGCAAATGTCAACATTAACATGACCAAGGTAAAATGTAAACAATACAATGTTAACACACCCTTTTAATTTTTGGCAGAAAACTGAACTAATTTGTAGTAGAGTGTGAGAATAAATAAAAATATTAAAGGGATAGTTCACTTTAAAATAAAATAAAAAATAAAATAAAATAAAATAAAATAAAATAAAATAAAATAAAATAAAATAAAAAACTGAAATTGCTGAACACAAAAAAGTACATCAAGAAGAATGCATGTAACCAGTTGATGGTAGCCATTAACATCCACAGTATGGGAAAAATGACTATGAAAGTAATGGTTATGGTTATGTGGTTATTCACAGTTGTTTGGAACCACTTCAGGACGAGTAAATGATGACACAAAATTCATTTTTGGGTGAACTATCCCTTTAAAAAAGTTCAGTTTATTACACAGAAGGAAAAAAAAAAATTGTCAAGGCTGCATTTATTTGATCAAAAATTCGGAAAAACTGTAATATTGTGAAATAAAATAGCAATTTAAAATAATCTATTTGAATATATTTTAAAATATAATGTATTTCTGTGATGCAAAGCTAAATTTTCGGCATCATTTCTCCAGTCTTCAGCGTCACATGTTATTTGAGAAATAATTTTAATATGTTAACTTATTATCAATGTGAAACTGTTATTCTGATTTTTATATATAAAAAAGAACAGGATTTATTAAAAAAAATGTTTTGTAACAATATACATTACTTTCAAAATTCTGGACTTTAATTCTTTTTGCTTTTTCTTTTTTTTTTTTTGAAGTTAATGTAATATTTGTATTTAGTAATGATGTTTTAAACAAAAAAAAAAGTGCTAGTAAAGACTTGCATTGTTATCCTTTTTTGAATACATGCTGTTCTTTTTTATTTTTTATTCATCAAAGAATCCTGAAAAAGGCATCACAGGTTCCAATAAATAAATATATATATATATATATATATATATGAAATTAAGCAGCAGGACAGTTTCCAGCATTGATAATAAATCAGCATATTAGAATGAATTCTGAAGGATCAAGTGACACTGTAGATGGAGCAATGATGCTGAAAATTCAGTTTGGCATCACAGAAATAAATACAATTTTAAAGTATATTAAAATAGAAAACAGTTATTTAAAATTGCATTGATATTTCACAATGTTAGTTTTTTTCTGTATTTTTGATCAAATAAGCACAGCCTTGGTGAGCATAAGAGACTTACAAAAACAATAAAAATATTTCTGATCCAAACTTTTGAACGGCAGTGTATATATTTCTCAAATGAATACAAATTATTATTACTGTGAAATTTGTTTCTACACCAATTTCCCCCCCCCCAAAAAATATAATCGGACTAAATCGGACTAAAGATTAGTGCCACCCTCCTGTATTTATTAACCAAATTAATGGCTTAATCCAATTAGCACATTTACAAGACACACACATAATCAAACATTCATTAATCTGAATATTGTTGTGCATACAAACACAATCAAGGAGACGCACTAATTGGATCTCTCATTTGAAACCTGAAGCCCCTCGTGACCTGAACTAACATCAGCATGCCCGCTCTGAAACCCAGCCCTCGGCCCAAAACCGCAACCCAAGATGAAAACACAGCGCTGGCCAAATCATTAGCTAATGCCTCTGTGTATGGCAGTGTGACTCACAAGTTGTGATAAATTATGAAGCGCGCCATCGTACCAGATTAATTACGTCTAGCGAGGTCTGAATGCCTTTTCCAGGCCTGGCACCTTGGGATGCCAAACAGAGATATCAGTATCTTATAACAGGTTTGCTAAAGCAAAATATAGGAATATTGCTCTGAGAAAAAGAAAACTAAAAATTCTTAATCAGTATGTGTTCTCTGAAAATAAGCAATCTTGCTTGGATGTCAAGATACTTTTAATGGAGCAAAAACTAAATTTTGCTTCTATTTATATATTTGTATCATTTTATGTTTTCCCCAGCGTATTTGACTCTCAGTCTAGCAGTCAGTTTTATTTTTTCCCCTTTAATAATAGGATGTTTTATGTGTTTTCAACTGCCTTTTTGCTTTTCAATTGTTTGACTAAAATGTCATTTCAAAATCTCCCGGTCTTAACAATAGTCTTTTTTTCCTTCCATTAAACTTCAAACAAGTCCTAATTTCATGAAAGAAGTTGAATATGAATAGTACATCAGCATTATTTTACGGTTGCGGCTTGTTTCCCAAGAGCATTATTACCTTGTTACATTCCCATTTCTTCTTCCAGAAAAACCAGAGTAGAGAACTTTTTCCCATAATACCTTTTTAACAAACACCCTACATGTTGCTTTAAGTGCAGCTCCATCATGAAATAACAAATGGCACAATTTTACTGACATTACGGTGGAACATTATGTAGAATCTGGGACTGGTTCCCGAAGATAAATCCTAATCGTGAGCATAAAATGTTCATTCCCAAAAGTGCAGTTGAATTCTCTTGAGTCATGGCGGCATACTGATTTTCCCTTTGCACTTCAGCCGGCGATGTGATGCAGGACGCTATGCATAAATCAATATCCCACTCAGACATGAGAATAGTTTTAAACAAGGGCCTTGATGAGTAATTTTGAGCGCAAAGCACTACCTCTTCTCACGGATGACATGCTGGAACATGCTGACACTCTTTACACGGATTGACGAGAGTGAGAGAGAGACACTTGACACAGACAGATGCGTCTTGAGGAAGTCCAGAAAACTACTAGTATTTCCACTTGTCCTCTTCCTGGTTTCTCTAGCAGTTTTGTGTTTGTTTGTTTTTTGTTTTTTTTCTCTGTTTCAAGCGTCCACTTCAAAATCTCTCATATTAGAATCATTTTTGTGAAGTATGAACAATAAAAGCACATTTAGAAGGTCAATTATATAGTTAAGAGCATCTTCAAGAAATCCAAGTTAACCTCAAAAATGTCTTTGCTTTAAATGCTAAAGTCCTAAATTTTTTTGTGGTTTTGATTTTAGTAGTGTGGTTTTAATTCTGTATATTTCCAGGATTACAAACAAGCAAATAACAGATTTTTAGTGAACTTCATTTTAAATTTGAAATGCTAAAAATTCTATGTATTTCTAGAATTACAAACAAACAAACAACAGACTTTTAGTGATTTTCATTTTAAATACTAAAATTGTCTATAGGGATTCTAGGAATACAAACCAAAAATTAGATTTTCAGTGATTTTCTTTTCAAATTTTAAATGCTAAAAATGCTATGTATTTCTAGGGTTATAAACAAACAAACAAACAAACAAACAAATAAATAACAGATTTTCAGTGATTTTCATTATAAAATTTAAATGCTAAAATTGTCTAGATATTTCCAGGATTACAAACCAAAAAATCTGACTTCCAGTGATTTTCATTTAAAATTTTAAATGCTATGTATTTGTAGGATTATAAACAAACAGACAAATAAATAAGTAAATAAATATCAAATTTGCAGTTATTTTCATTTTACATTTTAAATGCTAAAATTGTCTAGATATTTTCAGGATTACAAACCAAAAATCAGATTTTCAGTGATTTTCATTTTAAATTTTAACTGCTAAAAATGCTATGTATTTCTAGTATTATAAACATACAATAAATAAATAAATAAAAGACAGATTTTCAGTGATTTTTATTTTAAATGCTAAAATTGTCTATATATTCTAGCATTGCAAACCAAAAATCATATTTTCAGTGATTTTCATTTTAAAATTTAAATGCTAAAAAAATGCTTTGCATTTCTAGGATTACAAACAAACAAACAAACAAACAAATCAATCAATCAATCAATTAATAAATAAATAACAGATTTTCAGTGATTTTCATTTTCAACATTAAATGCTAAAATTGTGCAGATATTTCCAGGATTTCAAACCAAAAAATCTGATTTTCAGCAATTTTCATTTTACATTTTAAATGCTAAAAAATTCTATGTATTTCTAGCATTATAAACAAACGAACGAACGAATTAACTAAATAAATAAATAACAGATTTTCAGTGATTTTCGTTTTAAATTTGAAATGCTAAAATTGTCTATATATTTTCAGGATTACAAACCAAAAATGAGATTTTCAGTGACTTTCATTTTAAATTTTAAATGCTAAAAAAAATTCTATGTATTTCTAGAATTACAAACAAATAACAGATTTTTAGTGATTTTCATTTTAAACTTTAAAAATGATTTTATGCTAAAATGTTCTGTATATTTCCAGGATTCTAAACCAAAAAGATTATTTCCAGCAATTTTAATTTTAAGAGACCACTTTACTACAAATTTACTGTAAAACGTTCTATATATTGCCAGGATTACAAACAAATAAACAATGTTTTTGTGATTTTCATTTGAAATTCAAAAAATTTCAATATATTTCCAGAATTACAAAGCAAAACGCCACTTTTAAGTGATTTTCATTTTACTTTACTGTAATTATTTTTTTTTTTTAAAGATATTTCCAGAATTACAAAGCAAAAAGTTAGAAATGAAACTAAAAAGAGTTTTGTTTGACAAGAAACTAGAAGTATGTTTGATAAGAAAATACTATTTCAGTTGTTCTACTTTAAACATTTTGTATTTAATTTAGGGCTGTCAAACGATTAATCGTGATTAATCGCATACAAAATAAAAGTTTGAGTTTGCCTAATAAATGTGTGTGTACTGTGTGTAATTATTACGTATATATAAATACAAACACATTCATGTATATATTTAAGAAATATTTGCAAGTATATGTATTTATTATAATTTTTATATAATTTATATTATTTATAAAAAAAATATTTTGTGCATAGATAACATATTTGTCTTAAATATATACATTAATTTGTTTGTATTTATATCTACATAATAATTACACACAGTACACACACATTTATTAGGCAAACTCAAACTTTTATTTTGCTTGTGATTAATCGTGATTAATCATTTGACAGCCCTAATTTAATTCAATGTGTTACTTGTTGTTTCTTTATAATTAATTGTAAACTTTACTTGATTTTTAAGTTAAAGGTGGTTCCTACACCAACTGATTTCCAGCATAGCATATGTATTTATATTCAAATGTGATTTCTTGATTAAATATGATCCCTCATAATCAAAAGCAATATTTAAATCAGTAGAGTTTAATACAGCTCCTGCGGTTTGATTGCTTTAAATGTAGATAGCTTGATAAGCAGCTATCAGTGCATATTTTCACAGCAGGGATCTAAGATGAAGATAATCATTCCACAATCTCATATGGCAATGCAATGCAATGCAAAAAAAAAAAAAAGTATTGTTTCTCACTGTGCATGAGTTTGCATGCAAGAGAAGAATAATAAAAGCAGACAGAACTGTCTGTACGTGTGTGTGTGTGCATCTCAGCATGTCTGAAGCGCATGTGAACACCCCTGTATTTGACAGGCCGGGGGCTAAAATGAATGATGTGTGGGAAAACTGTGCTTATTCGAGTGATAAATCATTGTTTAGCAAGTTGCCAAAAGGGCGAGATAACACTTGACACAATTATTGAAATGGAATGCATGGCCATTCTCTGTCTCTTGGCCGATAATGCCAGACACGCTGCCACTTACGTAAAGGTACTTCCACACTATCCGCTACCGAACCTAAACTTCTGACGTGCGCCAGGCTGCCCTACTTAAATAAAGTGCACCATTTTTAGGTTGCACGACTGCAAATGTTGTCACTAACAAGCCGAATAAACAAGATCAACTGCACAAGCTTGCAGCACATTTAAAGACTCACAGTTTCTTGTTTTTTGCGTCGTGTTGGGGCAAACTTTATATAACTAATCACACACGAGGTGCACCGGTTACAAGATCACTTCATTTTTCTCCCCGACTGCAGCTGCGATTCTGAAATTCATTCTCAAACACGCTCCGTGCAACATATCAACAAACAATACAGAGGAAAACAAGGGAAAAATATGCTAGAACTGCAGTTGGAAAGCAATTCGATGTTTGTTCATGAACTTAAATGCAAGGCTGATGTGCTCTTAGTTTAAGCGATGAAGCAGTTACAAAGGACAAAAATTTGGTTGGAATGATCAGAATCATTTTGAATATCTTTAAAAGTCCAATTAATTTGTAGTGATTGTAAATTCCAGCTGAAGTTGTCAGTAAAACATTTGAAAGTATTTCAAGGACTTACTCTTTTCATGGTTTTGGTTTAATTGCACGGACCTAAGAGCTAAGCATCTGGAAAATTAAGATTAAATAATAATTTAAAAAAATAAATAAATAAAACATGACAGAGAGAAAAAACACAGAGTTTTGTACATGGGTGAAAGAAATCCTATTTTGGTGCACTAAATTAAAATTATAAAAGTGATTTCATAAACTTAAAAAGAATTTTAAATGCAAGTAAAGTGTCTTTAATGTTCATACAAATTTTGTGTAATAAAACATCAAAATATGGGTGAAATAATGTTCCATTGTTATTCAGCACAACAGATATATTTATGTAAAAATAAATCAGCTTACTTATTCTGCCATGTACATAAAATATGTAAAAGAAAAAAATTCTCATACTAAATTTTATTATATTTGTAAATAATTAAAAACGTAATAAATAACACAGTGAGACATTGTTGAATCCTTTAAAACACCTTTTTATTTTTCTAAAAAATTAATCAAATGTCAAATGGGTATAACATAGCGGTTGGAAGGGTAGTGACAAACATTGGTAAAGATTTATAATTACAATTAATTAGTTTTTAGTCTTTTAATGTCATCTAATGGTTCTTGTTCTACATATGCTTGACAAGATTTTTTAGTGAATTTAGTGGTTGTCTTCAATAAGTTATTATTTGTGCTCAAAAAAAAAAAATGGTTTTGTTTTGTTTTTTTGTTTTTTTTTTGTGATTTTGATTTTAAATTTTAAATGCTAATATTTTCTATATATTTCCAGGATTATAAACCAAAAAGATAATTCTTAGCAATTTTCATTTTAAGAGACCACTTTACTATACAATTTTCCATATATTTCCAGGATTACAAACCAAAAAGCAGATTTTCAGTGATTTTTACTTTAGCTCAGCACTTTACCGTAATTTTGCTATATATTTCCAGGATTTAGGAACCAAAAGGCAGTTTTTCATTATTTTTCAGTTTAGGACACTACTTCAGTGTAAACTCTATATATTTTCAGGACTACAAACCAACCAAATAAATAAATAAATACATACATACATACATACATTAATAAACATATATTTTTAGTGTACAGAAAAAAAGTAAATTTTTAAATCTTTTAAGTTAAAGTCTTTTTCATCTTTGACCCACATACATTATAAAAATGTGCATTAATATGAAAAATGATCTCTTAGACAAAGTCTAAGCGTCAAAAGAAGGAATGGGGTTTTCTTTTACTTCAGTTGACACTGTAATGTTCTCACTTTATAGAAACAGAATGCATAAGTGTGTTGTTATACTTTATTTTGGATTATTTCTATAACTGACACCGTTTTTTATGATTTCAACATTTGAAATGTCTTGTAACTCTTTCCTTTTCTTCTAGAATAAAGCTATGCTGAGATGTTCATGACAGCAGAAGGCTGTACAAACAAAACTTGACATACTTGCAAAAAGAAAAAAAAAAGTATCAATTTTCACAAAGTTAACAAAAAATAACTGAAAATCCTGCACCTGGATCACACTAATGGGCTTAAATCCTGACAGTCAACCGCGCTATACTTTTAGTTTGCTTTCGGGAAGATGATTTGTTCTACTTCTATCGAATTGCATTAGAGATTTCAGAGGCTGTCCAGTGAGCACAGAAGGACATACAAGTATGGTGTACTTGTATATTCTTATATTCTTTCAAAACACCCTTTGTGCTTCATGCTTCCCAATCAAAGTCTGTTCTCACCACTTCTGTCTGATTAGCAAAGATTAAGGTCTAGGACTCAATGGCTCTGCTCCTCATAGCCCATCTGAGCTCTTCAGACACCCTCAGTTATGGCAATGACCTTCTGTATTCCTCATCTATACTGGAATTGACAATTTCCACCAAAGAGCACCCCGCATGTTATCTAGACTGCAATTCACAAATGCAATCTGGTGTGAAATGTGAGTGATAGAAATCAGTATGTACAGAATGCTGTACGTACAGTACGACTGCTTGTAATAGGACCGGCGAGCGAGTTCTCCTTGGGGACGGGTTTCCGAAGGCCAGACGAAGACACGCAGCGTTAAATTTACAGGAGAACTGTAATCAGCACAGGTCTCAACCCCATCTCAACTTTCTCATAATGAGATGTTGAAACCAAGCCCTCGGGACATGCAACCATTTTACTCTTGCGCAGAGATGGACATATTGATAGACATGCATAGACGTCTCAATACAAGCTGCAGATACAAGAGGAAAATAAGCTGATTTCATTACGGAAGATGCCGGTGCTGTATGATGAAAGGATTATTGGTTGCGTTACTCTTACTTGATAAGATGAAAATTAGATGTTTGCTGATGGTCACTGAATTATATGCTGACAATAGGACCATAGCTATAGTCCTGCATGTGAGCAGTCAATATTAATATCTTTTGGCTGATCAAATGAAACTAGACAGTCAACTTGATGCCTTCTCTGTTTTATTGATTGGCTTTATGAAGGAAACATGAGTCCTGAATGTAATATTTAATTTTACTTTGGATCACATGCAAAATATCTGTAACATATCTACACCTAAGTGCAAGCTGTTTAATTAGTGGGAAAAAAAGACAAAAAAAAAAAAAAAAAAAAAATCAAATACGCCTGACAAGAACCAAAATATGAAAACTCACCAAAAAGGAACAGGTTACATAAATAACACAATAAGATATGCCTTACCAATAAATAAATTAATAAATAAATAAATAACATACATTACTTTATAAAATCTGAATTGCATTCCTTTAAAAGTAATGCATTTTAACTGAGTGCAAACACAGACCTGCTTATTTATTTATTTATTTATCCATTCATTCATTCATTCATTCATTCATTCATTTTTTAAGTATTTTAAGAGATCTCAACAATGTCTGTTATTTGTTTTATTTCAGAAAAAAAAAAAAAAAAAAAATATATATATATATATATATATATATATATATATGTTTTTAAAGAGATCTCAACAATGTCTCATTGTTATTTATTTATGTATTTATTTATTCATTTATAGTTTAGAAAAAAATCAAAATAAGTGTTTTACAAGAGATCTCAACATTGTCTCACTGTTATTTGTTGATTTATTTATTTATTTATTTTAGAAAAAAAAAAAAAAAAAAAAAAAACAGAAAACAAGAAGTGTTTTAACCCTTTAACTGTCACTCCCAGTTTTGAACACAGACATAAAAATGCACTATCCAGACTTAAATTTTTATAATTCATGAATGAAAACATTTTGTAATATGATTTTGATGTACATTTTCTGTGGTAATGCAATGTCTGATTTTAAAATGTCTTTCAAAAATAAATTTTGAGATTTTAAGTTTTCAACTGATATATAATTTCTTATGATTTCTAAAGTGTGATAGGGAAAAAGGCAACGAAGAAAGTCTTTTGTGACAAAGGTCAGAACTCATGTATGATTTTTTTAAGTTGCACTCTTGACATTTGTAACACAAAAATATGGTAAAATATCTATTTAGGAGTCTTAGACCTTTCCAACGATGTATAGTTTGTTACGATTAGATTAGGATTTATTTGTAATATGGTGAAGTAAACTTAGGCGTCCCACAGAGTGGACGGTGACAGTTAAAGGGTTAAAAGAGATCTCAACAATGTCTCATTGTGTTATTGATATATTTATTCATTCATTCATTAAAAAAGTGTTTTAAAAGAGATCTCAACAATGTCTCACTGTTATTTATTACAGAAAAGTGTTTTAAAAGAGATCCCCAAAAATGTCTCACTGTTATTTATTTATTTATTTATTTACTTACTTACGAAAAACAATAACAACAACAAAAAGGGTTTTAAAAAGAGATCTCAACAATGTCTCATTTGTGTTATTAATTATTTATTTTTTTTATTATTATTATTTGGTAATTGATACAGTACTATTATAACTTTTGCTAATATTTTAAATTAGATTTTAATGTTATATTTTCAGTTTTTATTTTAATTATAGTTAAATGTTATTTTAAACATTGTTTTAAATTTATCTAGTTTTTGTTGAGTTTTAGTTTATTTTAGTACTTCAACTTAAACTAAATGAAAGTGAATGTAGCTGAATTAAAATAAAATTATATTTAAGTAGTTAATATAAATAATCTGAACATTTCCTATTTTTCAAGACAAATTATTCCCAGGTTATCCAATCATACTATCCTTCTTTGTAGTTTGATTAATTTTAAGAGAAACATCTCAGACAAACTTAACACTTTCATAAAGCACAACTCTAACGTATTCCGAGCTATGAAATTTTTTATGAAAAATTTATGAAAATATTATTGTGCTCATATATATGATTGATAAATTAATTTGTGAGTGTACTTTTTAAAAAGGAGTATCCTGTTTAATATTGGCACTACATTATCCTCTATAAAACCCTAGTGACACAGAATTATAAATCAGGAGCGAGTCCCATCTGCAAGACACTTTGTCAAACTCAAACATTGACAGAAGTGGCTCCTCTGTCTGCGGACGATAACGCCAAAATCTCTGGACAGAACATCACAACCGTCCGTGATCAGTGCCGTGCTCGAGTAAAATATTTTCCCTTCTCCAGGCTGAAAGGAGGATGTTTGAGAATGTGAGAGCAGACTTACTGATCTCAGTCCTTAGAATCAATCAAGACAGCATTGCCCAGCGGATAATATGGGACGTGTTGTAACCCGATCAATATTTGGCCCTGCCGTGACGCACATAAATCTCCTATGCTGGATATTGATAAATTAACCTTAAATAACCTTAACCAGATACATGCAGAGATCTTGGTGGAAGCTGATAGATTTATAACTTGTCAAAGATGAATGCTGAATCGATAGAGGAGAATAACTAAGTTTCTTTTGTTGATCCTTTTCACGATTCATAATCCCTTTGCTGGAAATTGATTTCAAATGCTCTGGTTTTTAAAATTACATGAGGAAATCCGGTTAAAAGTAACTGTAAAGCCAGTTTTACACAACTAGCATGGTCAGAAATTAACTTTTCTATTAAGAGACAATATTTGCCCCCTGGAATTGATTTCCAGGGGCATTTTTTACATTAAGGGCAATTTTTATAATCACCTTTATTATTATAAAAAACATACTATGTTGTCAAATACTCAAATGTACCCATGTTATTACTTTAATAATGGATTGTATCTAAATTATGCATGTAAAAAACAGGTGCTCATAAGGCTGTAGTATTATGACAAAAATCATTATTGTAGATCATTGCTCTTTATATTGTACTAATGGTTATTAATATCGACATAGAAAACATTATACAATTCTGCTTCGTTTTGAGCACGTCACATTCTGGCTTCACAGACAAACATGTCGGTCCATGACGTTAGCCTAGTCTAACACAAGTTATGCAAAAGGTCTCGTTATGGTCACTGAAGCTACTAAATTAATCTTTTACTTACATCGTAGCTGCACTGTGTTGTTTATGATGAGGGAATTCGCGAGCGTATGCACTCATTAACTGCTCCTGCGTTTTTAGCGCTTTTCTAACCGCCTCTGAATGGCACGTTCTCACTGCTGACTAATCTAAGCGCCTCTGATTGGCGCGTTTTCAGCGTTGACTAATCTAAGCGCCTCTGATTGGCCAATGCATTCCAAACGGTGTGTTTCCGCTACAGCGGCAAATCTGCGCTCAGTGCCGCTAGCAACACTACAACGCCACAGCTTTGGGGCGTGTGAAATTTAGGGCAGAGCACGCCTCTTAAAACAATGTTTACAGCCTGTTTGCGTTTCATCTTCTATATTTAACGGCGGTTCGCAAAATAAAACACTTTATTGGCGCAATGTACGTCAGTGTTGCCAAGTCCGCGGTTTTCCCGCGGAATTGGGCTACTTTTACAGTGCGTTCACACCAGACGCGACTTGCGCGAATAAATCGCGCTATTCGCGCGTAGTTGGACGCTTTAACATTTTGAGTTTACTCGCTTCATTCGCGCATGAAATTCACTTCACAACAGACGCGAATTCGCGTCATGGGAGGGGCTTCTGCCAGGCGGCTCCAGTCTCATTGCGAAATGGCTGACATGGATTTTGTTAAGAGGGTAGCTGCGCTTTATGTGCTATGGAAGGCTGAAAAACGGCGTAGACTCGTTTGGCGCCGTGTCTGGGTCCATCAGATCAGTCCTCAATATGTATATTGCTCAAACTGGGTAAAGAGCGTTTTTTACAACTTACCAGATTGTCCGACCTTCTCACTCACTTTCTTCCAAGCAAGATCCTTTTTATTCTTGTTTCTATAAAAGTACGAAGATGTATCGTACAGCTCCGGGTATCCACATACAGCGACGATGATTTTGTCCTCCACTGTTGTTTCGGATTTCTCCCTCCGTTCGCTACGTCGTAACACGTCACTACTAGAGCAAGCTCCTGATTGGTTAACGTGGCGCGAATATTCGCCAAAGTTCAGATTTTTCAACTCGAATCACACGTCAAACGGCCAAAATGCTCCATTCGCACCACGCCATTCGTGCGAATCGCGCCGCAGGATGTCTATTCGCGTCTTTGCATTGACTTAACATGTAAATCACTCGCGCTTAACGCTTCATTCGCGTCTGGTGTGAACGCACCTTAACACTGTTGCCGCGGGTTGTTTTTGATGTCCGTGGGTTGAATCGACCCCAATAACACAATATTTAGCCCCTGAAATGCAAATTTACCAGGGGAACCCTAACAAAAAAACGTGTATTTTATCCCCCAGAATGCGATTTCTAACCACATGACATCAACAACAAAAATCGCCTCTTAAAAACCCCATTAAAAATTGGATTCTGGGGGATAAAGTATACATTTTTATCGGGGTTCTCCTAGTAAATTTGCATTTCAGGAGCTAAATATGATGTTATTGGGGTCGATTCAATCTGCGGACATCAAAAACAACCCACAGCAACAGTGTTAAAGCAGCCCAATTTCGCAGGAAAAACGCGAACTTGGCAACACTCTGTAATATGTTGTTTAATTGCGCAGAGGTATTTTTTGCCTATTTATTCTTTAATTTTTGGGGCATTTTTGTTCATTTTGGTGGCATTTTTGCCACAAGCCCACGATATTTTCCGACCCTGCTAGCTAAACTGTAATTTAAACTATGATTTAAACTGTACTAATATTTCAAAATATTTTTACTGTATTTATAATAAATAAATAAATAATTGGAACCCTATAAACCTAGTGGTTTATAATGCTAAACCTTTTAGCTTCTCTAGACTTTTCAGACTTTTTTTTTAAAATGACATTTCAGCTGAGGTAACCCTGCTAAAAACTTAAACTACTTTT
This sequence comes from Cirrhinus mrigala, assembly GCA_036247105.1. NCBI lineage: Eukaryota > Metazoa > Chordata > Actinopteri > Cypriniformes > Cyprinidae > Cirrhinus > Cirrhinus mrigala. The sequence goes on along the minus strand of CM070007.1, from coordinate 12,749,639 downwards.
TGCGGTTCCAAGCCTCAATTTTCCCTGAAATGACCCTCACATCCGCACTCTTAGAGATCTCGTCTCACTCTCTTCCATAATCACACTCCCTCCAGCATCCACTTGATGAGAGCACAGAATTGCTGATTCCTCCCATCGCATACTATCGCGCGGCCCTGCGTGACACCGCTAGATGACCAAATATCAATGTTCAGCCCGAGCGTTAGCAGGCTCTCTAGATTTTCGTGCTATTTTCATGTCACATAGAGCCTGGCAATGAAAGGAAATGGAAGGGAAGGGATGTTTAAAGCAATGAGAGGGTCTTCTCTGATGGACCCTGACGGATATGCGCTTCCCCTTGGACTCTGACTCTGTTTCTGAACATCAGTACTAGATGCAGCATCGCCTGCCACCTGAATCTGATGGGAATGAGTAGAGAAGGAGAGCAGATGAAGAGGTGCAGGCTCTCGCACTGGCTCACAAGATGGTGCAGCTGTGTTGTACATGTGCTGAACAAGACAGCCGCGGCGGCACAACTTGCATGATGTCTCCGGGCTCATGGATACTGCAGACAGACAGAAGAGGATCTAATAGCTCAGGAGAAGAGCACATCTGTGCACAACTACTTTTTGACTAAAAAATGTAATTTAAACATAATAAAAACATTTGCATTAGTTCATTTCAACTTCACTTCTAAGGCAGTGGTCTGAAAATAATAAATGCAACTATTTACAGACTACTTTCTTAAAAGAAACATGCAGGTATCGGTCTAATGACGGCTGAAGATGAAGTGTTTCGGTACAATGAACACTTGAGACGTTGTGCTCCTTATAGTGTTTCCTTCTCCATGAAGTGTCTGGCAGGTTTTAATCAGGTCCGGCTTAGCTCACAATTTATTTTTCTCCAAGCCAAGTCAATATATTAGCATATGATTAATTGCTCTCGGTAAATACGCAGACAGTGAACTTGATGAGGTTTGCTAATTCCAAATGCTGATAAGGCTAAACAGAAGAGATGAATTGCATTGTGGGTAAGCCTGTCAAGTATTTGTTTTTTTTTTTTCAATAATAGACTCACCTTCAGGATATACATATGTCATTATGATACTCTGGCTTGATCCAGGTATAACTGTATGTAAATATTATTTTCTTTACAGTTTTTCTTGAGTTTAAATTTTTTAAATATTCTTTAACTTCTTTTTGTTTGCGTTATTAGATCAGGAAGACCATCAATGATTTTATTCTATTTTATTTTATTTTATAAAAATGAGCATATAAATTCATGACAAATATTACAAATATTAAATTTACCAGCCACTATTATTTCTTTATTTATTTATTGCATATTTTATTTTATTTTATTTTATGAATTCAGCTATAAATGTATGTAAATTTCTTTACAGTTTTTCTTGACTTAAAATTTTTTAAATATTCTTTCATTTTTGTTTGTGTTATTAGATCACACAGACCATCAATGATTGATTAACTGATTGATTTTGTAAAAAGTAATTTTATAAAAAGTAACCTATAAATTCATGACAAAAATATAAAAATTAAATTTACCAAAATTTATTTTTTTTATTTTTTTGCAAAAAAAAAAAAAATTAAGCTGTAAATAAAAACTCATGACAAATATTTCAGTAAATACAATGTACCAGTACACACTATTTTTATTTTAGTTTATTACATTTTGTAAAAATGTACCTATAAATTCACAACAAATATTAAAATGAAAATTACCAGCCACCATAATTTGTTTTGTTTTTGTTTTGTTTGTTTTTTTGTTTTGTGAAAATGAAGTTAAATATAAAACCTCGTGACAAATATTTAAATAAATACACACACTAGTTTTATCTTATTTATTTATTTATTTATTTATTATTATTTTTTTTTTTTTACCCATGACTGCCACTGACAAGTATTTTAAAAAATACACTATTCAACATTTTTGGTTTTCCATAATAAACTGGATGTTTTTTTTTTAAAAATTATGATGATAAATTCTGTAAAATTATAATGATAAAGAGCTAAATGTATTCATTCATTCAGTCTTGCACAGACCATCCAGGACTGTCACTGGTGCACCCTCATGAAGAAAAGAGAGGAAGAAAAGCACCAATTCTGCCTTCTATTGTTTTATTTTCAACGTTACTTTCTCTTTTTACAGTAGTCATATGTTTTTAACTGCGCACATATTGCAGAGCAGCAGTAAATGCTGCAGCCAGCAGCTTCTGTGTGAGAAAGTTTGCCGTGCCTCTGTCCTCATCAATAGCTTCGGAGCCAAAAAATAGTTCTGCCTATCTGTCAACACTTCATCCCTCCCTACACATCTTCCCTCTCACTCTCCATCCTCTGTCTATCTCTCCGCATCAGTGCTTCATTCCCACCCCTGCGCTCCGCCACGGAGAATTCCGCCCTTAATCCTCTTTCCGAAGCCATCCAGCCTTGTAGCCTCGCTCCTTCAGTTCTTAAGTGACAATATCCCATAAACATGCAGGTACATAACACAGGTCTAACGTTAACCGATGCACGGCGGGTTGTAAGATTCTGCCGGCTACTGTAACACGAGTCGCCTTTGGCTCGTGCGATGAATAACTCCTCTTCCTCTCTGTGAGGCCCTGTTAATTTATGCATTAAGTTGGACAGGATCCAGTTCAGAAATTTCCAGTGGCTCTTAGACATCAGGAGAGGCTCAAATCATTTTCCTCAGAGTAATTGGAGGGTGTGAGGAAGGCCATTAATGCGGCGAGGCCAGAGAAACAGAGAGCCAGTGATCAATCAAGCGCATACAAGCTGTGGGGTCCAAACACAACACCACTCATTTTCATCTAAAGCTTTTTAATAGATGTTTGCGCCCTTCCGTCCGCCCACCGTCCTACTTAATGCAACGGCAAGTCTGCAACAATATTGTGGACCAACACTAGGAAAACCAAACCAGTATTTTGAACAGCATTCAAGGTTTAGCTCTCTCAAAATCACGTGTAATTCCAAACCTGTATGTCTTCATATTTCCTGTGGAGAACAAAAAACTGTCAAGCTCCAAAATGGATCAAAAAGTAGTCAAGTTGGAGCTCAGAATCTCATCTATGATTTTAAAATACTGTCTCAACGTGTTTGAAAACAAAATGCCATTGCCTGGGCTTATTATATTATTATAAATTATGATAAATTTATGTTGTGCATTTTAGAGAACTGCTGTCTAAAGGATCCTCAAGGAGGTATAATAACTATATTTTCTTTTTTGGTTGAACTATCTCTTTAATATTTTTGTGGAAACTGCAAAACTTTTTTTTTTTTTTTTTTTGGATTCCTTGAAAATAACAAGTTCAAAAGAACAGCATCTATATGAAATATGAAAAATATGATTTTTTTTTTTTTTTGTAACAATTTAAAAGTGTCACCTTTGATCAATTTGATGCATGCTAGCTGCATAAAAGTATTAATTTCTTTTCAGAAAAACATTGTACTGACCTCAAACTGTTGAACAGTAGCGTATACATACATATCAATCATTTACACTTGAAGGAGTCATCAGATGCCCATTTTCCACAAGCTGATATGATTCTTTATGGTCTTAATGAAAAATCTATAATATACTTTAGTTAAAAATTCTCAATAGTTGTGTAAAACAACACCCTTTTTACCTTGCCCTTTTTAAATCAGCTCTGGCAAAAATCATCTCATTCTGGACGAGGCTGCTTTAAATGCAAATGAGCTCTGCTCGCCCCGCCCCGCCCCGCCCCTCTCTTCTCTCTGTGGAAAGACGAGCCTGTTTACTTTAGCTGCATTTAGCCGCTTTTAGCCACTAAACTTAATAACTAGCACTTTATTAGGAAAGCCGATCGCAAAGATTCATAAAAAAACCCTTATACTCACTTCCACTGTAAGTGAAGCTGGATCATGAATGATTCGCGCGAATATAGACGGATATATGTAGATCGGGAGGCGCATACCCTTTACAAACAAACGACCACTATGTTCATTATTACATCCAGCAGCACAGCACCTCAGTCGGAAATACTCGTCTAAATTACATCCCTGCTCCGGCATTGAAACAAAGAGGGCGGACTGTTACAGGTGATCTGAGGTAAAACGCTCATGTCAATCAACTATCGTGGGAGCGGCCTCTGTCGGTGTGACACCACAACGACAGGCATCTGAGAACGGCTCGATTTGAAAAGGGGGATATTATCCACTGCGTGGATTTTTATCATTATAGGATAGATTTGTACATATACTGCCAACACACATTAATGTTCAAACAATGTAAAAGTGAACGTAGCATCAGATGACCCCTTTAATACACTCTAAAATGCTAGGTTATTTTTTTTTTTTAACCCAAATGCTGGTTTCAGGCCATTGGGTCATTTATTGGGTTATTTTTAATTTTACCCAGGTTCTGGGTTATTTTTTTTTACTCAAATGCTGTGTTCAACTTCTTGTTATTTTTTATATTTTTTTACCCAGGTGCTGGGTAGTTTTTCTGTAACTAAGTTGCTGGGATATTTTTTTCTACCCAGCTACTGGGTTGAGCCTGTCTCTTGACGAAACCCAGAGTGCAGACTTTTTGAGTCCTCTCAATTTCTCAGCGCCACCAATTTGCACTTCTTCAGCAAAATGAAGGTTTGTATACATTTTATTTCATTTATAAAGTCTTTACTGTGCTGTAAACTGTATTATTTTATGCAACGTAACATAAGGATGAGATGTCAGTCAGGCAGCGGTTGTTTCGCAGGAAGGAAACGCCCTTTGCCTTGCATAAAATAAATGGATTTTATTTGTTGTGGTACTGAGTTTAATCTTAAAATATGTTCTCTAATGTTAGTACTGTTTGTTTATGGGCAGTGTTTGGAGTCAGTCATGACATCTTTCAGCTATGAAAGAAACACGAGGCTGTGGTCTGAAGTTCGCAGTTAACACAGTTATGTGTTACTTCACAGATCATTTGCATTCATATACAGTTACATTACACACTGCATGAAAAGCAATATTGGAAATGGCATAATAGGGGCACTTTAAAAAAAAAATTGGCAGCCTGAACCAGATTCTTGCATGGAGTCTTCTTCTGTGCCGATCTGAAATCAGTTCTGCTATATTTCCTGTATATTGATTGTAAGTGGGAACATAAAGTCCTGAGTCATTTTAGATCGGATACCTTCAGCATACATTTCCCAATATTAACCTTGTGACCTTGTGATGAAATTTCTGTACATTGTTCTCTAAATTAATCTCCAGAGGACGGAAATAACGTGCAAATTTTTCGGTATGCAGGAAAACTGTAAAATAGGGACCAATTAGCACTTGCCTAAAGCACTGACGTATTGTATGAAAAGACATAAATAGAAGGAATTCTATCATGAACAGTTCTTTGACAGTCATTTTGAATGGCATACCTCACATAATGTTATGCATTTATTATCATCATCATCAGAGGATCCACTCTGCTTAATTATTTCCTGCCTGACCCAACGACGACATTGTGCATCGCAGTGGGAGATAAACTGAAGCATTGTCATCTCAGCATTCATAAAGCAGATTTTAATAGCATAATTTGTTGACATGTACTTGTAGTGCACTTAAAGTCCCATTTATGTTTGCATTTTGTGTCGGTCTATATGCAACCGGGTGAGCTTGGCTCTGTGCCATAGCTCTGGACTTTAAGAGGGTTTTTTCTTACGCTTTTTTTTTTATCAAGATAATGCTTCTTTTGAGTGACTGCCATCTACATTGATGCAATCAATATAGATAATGTATCCCTGAGCATCAGAGCTCACTAAATCAGAGCGAGCTTCCATTCAAACGCAGTCTGGCAGATATGATAGCTGCTGTTATATAAGTTTGCAATACAAAATCACTGTTCTCGAACAACCTGACCCAGCACTGTAATTATACTGCGCTGCCCTATTAGTGACCCAGCCATTTTTCACCAGGATTGAGATATTGAATAGTCTGACCAGAAAGATTGTGCTCTGCATATTAGAAAACATGCTTGCCTATCCTGTGAACCCATTTAAAACATGCAATCCATGATAAAGATGCACGGGCAGACTCTGTGCACCCTTCTCTTTTGCCCTTTTTGAATCCATTCGCTTCCATGCCGCGACGGCGAATTTCTGTGCTCTGTGAAATTCCTCTGATGGAGCTGTATTAGGTGCCATTTCGCTAAGACTCAGATGCGACCGGCGCATAGCAGGTATCTCATTATTTCTCGATGACCACGGTAAAACACAAGGTCAGAACTCAGCAGATCTTGCTCCTAGCAGGCTTAGTATTCCATTTAGATGCGATTTTCAATTCCCTGCTCTAGATTACTGTGCAGATGTCGGCCATTCATATCTCATCTGTCCAACTCTCATCCGTTTTACTTCCACTGCCCAGGTCCATCAAGTATTTGACGGAGTACAAAGAGTGCAACGCTTGCTGTCTTCCAAAACGTAGTGAGCTGCCTACAGAGACAGCATTTACTGGCATGTTCCCAACACCCCATATACCTTACAAAATACTTTGTTTTAACCAAATGTATCATCAAAGGTGTACTTAGCAGAGGAGGCAATCACACTGTGATTCATTCATTTTAGGTTGTAAATAAATATATCATACTTAATTTAAAAAAAAGTTTTAATAAAAAATGTATCCAGTACTTCTGTGTGTTATTTTTATGCTGATTTACACTATTAGATTAGCAAAAGTCAAGGAAAATCTATTCACTCTGTGGCCATATTTGCATCTCCAGGCAGCTATTTTGGGCCTCCAAGACCCAAGTCCTACTGTAACTACCTGAAAGGAGAAATCGTGGAAGCTCAAAAACGACTTGCCACACTTACATTTAAATAACATATTTCTAGCACGAAATGCCCCATAAATATTGTTCCTTATGCTCAACAGCATTAAAAAGGCTTATATCTCTGTCTGGACCCACCAATGCATATGTACAGTCCTAAGCGTGCGTCTCAGAGGATAGATTGTTTCTATGGCAAATGGCGCAGTGACGCAATGACTTTACTAATTGCCAGTTGGCTCTTTTCTTTAGAAGGCCAGATTCATTCCACCATATTGCACATTCATGCAGAAAACTCTAAAGTATCCCTACTTTGTAGGCCAAAACCTGGAAATGAGTTAGCATTTTAGCACTTTCGGTTCCATCGTGGTTGCTCACAAATGTCTAAATGGAACTTTCTTTGGGGACATTAAACATCATCATGCTAAACAAGTAAATTGATCTACTTTACAGCCCTAATGTGTTTATAATCACACTTGTGCAATTTAAGAGACTTGTGAAACTTCAGGAGAAAATGTTTTTAAAATAAAGTCTAAAATAGTTGTCGGAAGCTTAGTAATGGGGCCGTTGAAGTCATGCAACTAATTGTAGTTTGTTTACAGCCTATGCTTATCTTTTTACTTCTGTGTAATTGTGAACAAAATTTGTAAGGAGTATTGCTGTTATATCGATTAATCGTGATTAATCACATTCGATATTGGATGTGAATAATTGCGATTAATCAGTTTGAAGCTTAATAAGGGTGCCGTTGAAGTCATGCAACCATATTGTAGTTTGTTTACAGCCTACGCATATCTTTTTACTTCTGTGTAATTTTGAATAAAATTTGTAAGAAGTAGTGCTGTCAAATCGATTAATCGTGATTAATCGCATTTAATATCGGATGTGATTAATCGCAATTAGTCAATTTGAAGCTTAGTAATGGTGACGTTGAAGTCATGCAACCATATTGTAGTTTATTTACAGCCTACGCATATCTTTTTACTTCTGTGTAATTTTGAATAAAATTTGTAAGAAGTAGTGCTGTCAAATCGATTAATCGCGATTAATCACATCCACTATATATACACTGGCTATATATGTATGCATGTGTACTTAAACATTTTTTTCATATAATAAAATGTATGTATTGTTACTCTAAATCTAATTAAATTATTAGCTTTCAGAATGTTTACTTTTTTTAATAAACAGAAAAAAAAAATGTCCATGAAACATCTTTGGATCTCAGCAAACTCAAACTTGCAAAATAATACATGAGCAAAGTGTTTTTCTGATTCCATTGCTTTTCTGATGAGCTAAACAACTGCAGATCACTTCACAGACTCTTTTTTTGACTATTTTTAGAGTGTCGAGCTGTCACAGAGACAAGTGTGATCTCTCTATTTCAGTGAAGTCTGTCAGTTAGCAGAGACTATTCTATTAAAACAAAAAAGCAAAATACAGCACATTTTAAGTAATCAGATCGCATAGATTCCTGCAGGAATCCATCATGTTCTCGATTCTTTGACAAATCTTTGTCTCAAGAACAAATATTCTCGTCCAAATTACCAGCTGTTGGTCTCCACTGATAATCGTCGTTCAGCTTGAATCGTCATCTCATTTACGTTCACATCTGTTTCTTAACAACTTGTCTTTGTATTCCTAAACTGACTGGCAGCACTGAAAACTCTGGAAGATGCAGCATTGTAAAACATCTATATTCCGCAAAACCTGACCCTGAGAAAAAAGCTATGAAACATCTTGAAAAAGTGCTTTTGAAGCAGTTTGCATTCACTCTATAGAACATTAACATATAAAGAAGAGGAAAAATAACAGAAACGGCCAAAGGAAGAGTACATCAATAGCTGTTATGCATATGCCTATGGCAACAGGAATGAGTTGAGATGGTGAAGGTTGAATAAATAGTGTTTAATGTGATGCAATAAAAGTGTTTATGTATAAACAGATGGCCTAGTGCATACGTACATCTCAGGAGATGCCACTGAGGTAGTTATGCAGGCCCTAAAATGAATGCACTGTCAGTGAAAAATTAAGTCAAGCCCCTGAAACCATAACAACGTGGAAGATGGATTTCAAGAGGGGGACCTTGAGTATATTTCAAACACATCAGCACAACACCTGTGGCCTGTGACAGATTTAAAGGAAACTGAGGAAACTGTTTACTGTTGCATGCTCATACTTTAAAAATTTTGAGTAATACATCCTTGATGAAAAGCAGGTAAGTTCAAATGCAGTATAACCTTCAATACAAGTCCGCAAATGGAGCTAAATTTAGACAGGTGGTAAACCCAGTTATGATGGCTTTATTTAAAATCTAAATCGGAATCTTTACCTAAAGACACGCTCAGTGAGAACTCAATGACTCATAATCCGACTCTAAAGCTTCTCATATAGCTACTAATGACACTAAATCAAATAAACTAGCCCAAAGCCTAATGGGTAATTATCGAGAACGCCACATGTGCTCACATTTACTTTTTAGAATGCCGGTTGGAGTTGAATGTTAATTGCTAGCGACCTCATAACAGCTGTCTAAAATGACATCACCACTGTTCTGTAATGAAGATGTGAAATCTTAATGTATTATCACAGTAACACCGACTTACACACACACAACCTTGTGTAAATGTGTTACTATCACTAATAGAGCGCAGAATTGCATGCAACAACTCAGATTTGCATTTTCAGAAGGAAATACACAAAATCTAAACTAATTTTCACTCAGAATGCTAGCAAATTTCACATTCACAGTCATTTTTCTTCAAGAATCAATTCACAGTGTAATGTAAATTGTGATAACAGTCGTTATACTGTAGATGGTAAGAAACGCCAAAGAAAGTAAATGCCAATCACACAATCGTGGTACTTTTGTGAATGTACGTTGAAAACTGACACAGAAGAGAAGAAATAGTTTAATAAAATTGTTGTTTATGTTTTCTTTGCACACAGAAATATTGTCGTAGCTTCATAAAATTAAGGTTGAACCACTAATGTCACATGGACTATTTTAACAATGTCTTTACTGTCTTTCTGGGCCTTAAATGTGTCAGTTGCATTACTGTCTATGCAAGGTCAGAAAGCTCTTGGATTTCATTAAGAATATCTTTATTTGTGTTCCCTAGATGAACAAAGAGGACATGAGAAACGACACGAGGGTGAGTAATTAACAACCATATTTTGGGGTGAACTATCCCTTTAATAATAATCTAATATCAGTCGTTAGTATCGGTTGTAACCTGAACAAAACGGCTGCACTGGCTCCTCCACGGTTGTCATGCACACAAAGTACGTCACATTACTGAACATTTTCATACCTTGATTTGATTACACTTCATTTGACATGCTATTTGGGGAACGCCATCTCACATATTCATCTATCTGTGACTCTGATTGTTTGTCTCTGCGTTTCTCTCGCTCTCTCTTTCTAGTACAAAAACACACAGACACACGCCCAACCTCCTGCCAGTCCTGTCTGCATCTCCCCAGCCTCTCTATAAAAGGAGCCTTTTTAAGGGGTCTGTGTCAGGGAGAATAGGCCCAGGAAGCTTGCCAGAGGCTTACCAATGGAGACAGAGCACTTTAATGCTGCTACTTTACGCTGAAATCAGCACAAACTGAATGGAGGGAAAGGTGGAGACAAAGAGAGAAACAAGGGGAGAGACTGTGAAATTCGAGAAGACAGGCAGACAGGGAGGTGAAGTCTGATGAGCACTACACAAACTATAAATCTATCTAGTTTAAAAAAAAACAAACAAAAAAAATAGACAAAAAGGTCTAGCAGGAGAGAGGCATCCATTAAATACAGGACAGTAAAGACTGTTATATTGTTCAAAATGATTGCTCATTTGAAATTTCTATTTATCAAAGAATCCAGAAAAAAATTAAACAGCACAAGGTTCTATACATGAGTAATGATGCTAAAAAATTCAGCTTTGCACCACAGAAATAAATTCTATCTTAAAATATATGTGACCCTGGACCACAAAACCACGGATATATTTGCAACAGCCAGCAAAACACTATATGGGTCAAAATTATCGATTTTTCTTTTATGCCAAAAATCATTAGGATATTAAATAAAGATCATGTTCCATGAAGATATTTTGAGTATTTCCTACTATAAATATATCAAAAAAATTTTATTAGTAATATGCATTGCTAAGAACTTCATTTGGACAAATTTAAAGGTGATTTTCTTAATAATATTTAGATTTTTTTTTTCTTTTTACATTACTCAGATTCCAGATTTTCAAATAGTTGTATCTCAGCTAAATATTGTCCTATCCTAACAAACCATACATCAATGGAAAGTGTATTTATTCCAAAAATTGACCCTTATGACTGTTGTTTTTGTCACATATATGTAATTAGAAATCAGTTATTTTAAATTATAATAATATTTTAATAGTTTATATTATATATACAAAAATATATATGCAAAAAATGAAGATGATTTGATGGCTGTTTAGACGTATGACATTTCAAATCTACCAATCAATGAGCTGTAAATGCCATGTGATTAATCACTCTAGAGCCAGAAAATGACACCATAACAATGCTGACTGGCTGATGCCACCAAAAAAAAAAAACAAAAAAAAAACATGCATAGTCTTAAGCAGCAAGTCAGTGATTTGATATATGGCAATGCCCAAGGAAGCGTACATGTATTATTAAACAAACAAAAAGAAAAAGTAATGTATGTTTAAGCAGTTGTTGAACCTAAAGCTGTTTACACTGAATGCAAATATCATACCACTGAAAAAAATGACATTGTGTGTTAATATATTTATATATGTGAGTACTTAAATATTTATGGGACATTTATTCTACATTATTGTTTCCTTTCTGCAACACAGAGTTTTTAGCATACTGCTATACATTCATTCCAGGGACATATAATAATTAGGGCTGTCAGTTTAATGCGTTAACTTAATTAATTAGTTATGAAAAATAACGCTACTAAAATATTTTTACGCAGTTAACACACTGGCCCCGCCCCCAGACTTGTATGTCATCTTATATTTCATATAGTTGACTGTTGACAAATATGACGCAGGGGAAAAACTCCATAAATGCAGTTATACTCTAAAATTCAAGATACTGGTGCAAAAAATGCCCCTGTATGTGTTTTGTCACATATCACACAATATCACACGGGCAATATGACACCAGTGTTGATTTTGTCCCGATCTATCACAAGCTTAAAGATGATTTTATACAACAGTTTCGTAAATAAGAAATTGGTATTGTGTTATATTTTGAACACAATATTATGTGTTTTTGCTCAATTTTGCAGAGAACATATTACCTTTGAAGCCATGGCAGAATTGTCTCAGAGCAACACAGCGGTGTTTAGTTTCTGAATGAATCTGTTTTTTGAACGAATCGTGTGAACAAATGATTCAAAGGGCCATTCATAAAGGGAGCCATTTACTTCATTCCTGAATGAATCAGTTTGAACGAATCGAATCTAATGAGTGAATGATTCATAAAGACATTTACCGCCACCTGCTGGCAGATTTTGTTTCTTATTTAGAGTATATCATGTCATTAAAAAAACAAACAAACAAACAAACAAAACAAAACAAAACAATAACAATAATAAAAAATAATAATAGTAATAATAAACATAAAAACATTAAAGGGATAGTTCACCCCCTAAAATTAAATTCCGTTATCCTTTAGCCCTACTCACCCGTATTCCGTCTCAAACCTGGAACACAAAAGCTGTTGCATCCTAAATGTTTATGTGTAATAAAATGTTATGTTACATCATTTTAAATAATCTTTTGTGGGTATTTTCACAGTCAAATTGATTTTGCGATTAATTAGATTAATTAATTGACACATCATGCAATTAATTAGATAAAAAATGTTAATCGACTGACAGCCCTAATATAATATAATATAATATAATAATAAAAGTAATTTATTTGAATTATTTTTAGATAGTTTTGTCATTTTTTTTAACATATCTGCAAACAGCTCAAATATAGTTTTCTAAAAGTTTTTGTACAGCCTATATAGTCAGCTAAATGTGAATTTTATGAGTCAGCTAAAACTGACTTATACGTCCAATTTACAAGGAGATACATAAAAAGCAGCGACACAACAGGGCTGTGGCACTTAATAAAGCTTTAATGTGTTGTGTTGTATATGTGATGAAATCGCCTCTGTGCCCGCAAACAAAAAGCACAAGCCACAAACAAGGCTGACTAGGCTTGTTTTAAAGCTCTTATGTAAATGAGGCTGGCAGTTATTGTAGAGGTTATGCCAGAGTTGGCCTTTTTGTTGACTCTCTAATATCAGTCTTGGTCTGAGGAGAGGAAGCTGGTTATGAGTAGTGCAAAAGGCAAGAGCTTCAGGTAGAAACCTTCCCATGGTGCTTTTAATAAGAGTCTCTCTCTCTCTCTCTCTCTCTCTCTCTCTCTCTTTCTCTCTCTCTCTCTCTCAGGAGCTGAACTGCTAAATATATTCCAAGCCACACATGGTTCTGTGATGAATAAAACATTGCATCATTGAAACTTAGACTTTTGCACGACAATTACCAAAAGCATCTAGACATCGCAAATGTTTCTTGCTAGATCAAGGAATGTAGACAGTTTGTCCTTTTAGTGCTTCGATTAAAATAAAGGGCAAGGAAAACACTGTTCTTTGTTCAGCGCTCATCTTGTGCCTTCACAGTTTTCTTAATTTGTATTAAAAGAGCACCCAGTTAACTATATGCACTCGGATATACATATTAATGTTAATGAATTAAACATTACCCATAATTTGAATCTTATTTTAAATATTTAAGGATGATGGCTGTTACTTATACAATTTCACCAAACACACATTTTAAACACACATCCATATGATTGTCTCAAGATCCTATTCTGAGGGAACTGCGCAAGCAAATGTGATATAAAACACATTTACTGAACCAACAACAGCGTTTTAGTTTGCTTCTACAAGCCCTTGAGATGTTTCTTTTCTTGTTAGGGTGCTCTGCATTGCGAGTGCACTACTGAGCAAGTTTACTATGTCAAAAAAGCTGGTTATGTGATGCAAATGTCAAAATGCATTCGTTTATAAATTATGCACTATGGTAAAAGTGTTTTGAGGTCATAACATAGTCTTTATTAATCAATAATCTGACCCGACAATAAATTAAATTTATGCCACTAGTGGTCATTTCAGCTGAAAACTGCAGTGTATGTTTTTGTGAAAATGTAGGCAGAGGTAAGTTTTTCCAATGAGCTTAGGTAAGTGTAAGTGTATAGACAGCTTTCATTTACCGTCCTTATCGAAGCAACCCAAGGAGTAAATACAAGATCTTGGTCATTAATGTGTGGTTGCACACTTAGTGTTATTGTTGTGCAAACCACAAAAACATGAAGAATTTTCACTCAAAAAATGTGTGGAATAAAGCTGAAGATTTTCTGAATCAGAGCTAAATGAATGAGCAGTGCTTCAGCTCTGCATGTCCATTGATTTTCAGTATGGAACTGAAGCTGAGAGAAATCTTGTGCACGCAAACATGCAGTGCCGATTAATCTGCGAGACGAGGACTGCATGCTAGAACAGGACCGAGAACTGAAGTCCGCAGTGGCACCCAACGGAACGGAAGAAATAATGACTGATTCCAAACATTCGGAAGCCCACAGAGGCCATACAATATTATTTCTCTGACTTGCTTTATCTCTTGACAAAACAAATTATATGGTGTTTTTCCTCTAATTTTCTCACAGAAACATAACAGCAATGCAAAGCCTTTAAATAGCAAGTTTAAAATAAAATAAAATAAAATAAAATATATTTTTTTAAAAGACCCCCTGTGAGTGAAAATCAAGTTCTGAATATTGTTTACATCTATCTGGTGTTTTTCTTATGTTTAAAATAGGGCTGGCAAACGATTAATCGGGATTAATCGCATACAAAATAAAAGTTTGAATTTGCCTAATATGTGTGTGTGTGTACTGTGTGTAATTATGTATATATAAATACAAGCACATTCGTGTATATATTTAAGAAATATTTACAAGTATATGTGAAGAGTTCAGATGCAAAACCAGCTAAAAGCCATCTCGGTCAAAAATGAGATAATGATACTGAGTGAATGCTCCTGACACATAGTACACGTCCATCAAATAATTTTACTTCAAACTTGCTAAATTCCAGCCTCAGCCAAATCAGAAGTACCAGTATAGAAACCTATACAAAGTAGCCAGAAAGAAAAGCTAATTTTAAAGAAATACGTCAGATGAATTTAGAGGCTTTTGCATCTGAACTCTTAATGTATTTATTATAATTTTTAAAGAATTTATATTATATATAAATAAAAACATTTTGTACATAAATAACATATTTCTCCTAAATATATACATTAATTTGTGTGTATTTATATATACATAATAATTACACACAGTACGCACACACATAAATGTGGTCTTTTATTTTGTATGCAATTAATCGCGATTAATCATTTCCCAGCCCTAGTTTAAAAACAAATCATGTGCAAATTTATTAGTCAAGTGTAGCTACAGTGTACTAAAGACAGTGTCAAAAATGTGGTTTGGAACAACCTCTGTTTCTTACCAGGGTTTAGAACCAGAATTTCGATAAGACACGTGCATTTCATTTCCGCTTAATGATTCCTGTGTTTGCATTTTAATGTGATTTTAAACGATTTGCGTGCAGGAAGGGAAAGAACTTGAGCACTGTTTGCGTGCAGCGCACACCTGGTGTGGGTTCCCGGCCTGCGTTCGTTCTCGAACCGTTCCGTGCATTTCCACTGTTCTGCTTCTCTTTACATTTACCGACTAATATGTACAGAAATACATCGGTATATCATCATAAACAGAGCCATTTTTTGTCTTAAGTGAATGTAAATAGATGTGAAAGAAAACGCACGTTTAAAAATTAATTTAGATCCACCCGCATGCGTTCAGTGTTAAAGAGACAGCAGCCTAATCAGGGTTGTAAGGTTTTCACAACAAAACCCACCCAATTGCTACTCAAAACTAGCCCAAAACAAGCACAATGGCATTTCGAGGGAGGTCCCCCGGTATAAAATACACGTTTTTTTGTTAGGGTTCCCCTGGTAAATTCGTATTTCAGGGGTTAAATATGACATTATTGGGGTCGCTTCATTCTTTGATTAACATTAACATTCATTAATATTAATCAAAGAACAAAAGAAAAACTGAATATCGTTTGTAACTTTAATGACAATTAGTATATATAATATTAACGAAAAGAAAAGTATTTTTTTAAACTTTTGATTTCAATTTCTGTACCTGAAATTTGTTCAGTTGTGTTTATTTATACTATTGCTAATTGATTGATTTTGTTCCTGTCTTATTACTGTTTACTTTAATGTTTAAAATTTATTAGTCTAGTCTTTGCTGTAGTATTTTTTTTTTGTTAAAACAATAGGCAAATGTTCTTAAGTGTAAAAAAAGTAAAAGTGTACTGTAAGCTGCTTGCTCAAACTGCTGCAACACTTTGTAAAAAGACAGAGTAAGTATGTCTGACATCTAAATGTTTCACTTAAAACATTTTTTATCGTTTTTTTTTTTTTTATTGGAATCGAACTAGGAATCGATAAGAATCAGAAGCGGAATCGTTTACCCAACGATACCCAACCCTATTTCTTACCATCACAAACATGTAAGCAATCCCGTCAACTTGTAAGGTGGGAATTTTCATATCATTAGCAAACGATAAAAAAGTTTCTACCCAAGAAAGTTGGTTTTAGAAGCTATCTGTCTGAGACGGCGAACGGGAACCTCGTTTGTGTAACATTAGCACACATTATTAGCTGTTTGATAAATGTATTCAAGCCAAAGGCTAATGATATTGATATGTGACCAACATTGTAGAGAGTGATAAATAGTTTAGAGTTTGTTTAGAGTCAGAACTAGTGTCGTCTGAGTTTAAGCTTTGCTAATTTTCTGTAAGAGTAGTCAATTCATGAGCTTCTGATCATCTTGCCCAACGGCTCATATAAAAACACTTTATTTGCATGCTAGCAATATATCAAGTCATCGAACTGGGCTAATTCTGTCTAGCACTTTCTGTGGAAGTATGAAAGTGAAAGACAAAACATGAACTTGAAAGCAGCATAGTAATCACTAAAAAAACTCACACTTGTGACCATTAGTGAGTTTCAAGCCTGTAAGCAAAAACTTCAGAATAAAAGGGCCCTCTAGTTAGCATAATTGTTGCATAATTTCCCTCATAAAATAATCCCTTTAAAGCAAGTGGTCTTGTAAAGATAGCGTGCTGTAAGACAGAAGCTTTCTGACTCACGTACAGCAGCTGGCAAGGGCAACATCAGAGGAACAGAACAGCTGATGCTCCCCCTATTAACTTTCAACTTATGGATATGGTGGCACCTCTCCAAAGATATCCTGAACCCAGGAGCCATGATTGCCAAGGTCATAACTGATGAAAACATGATGAGACGGCAGTTTATATTTTAACTCTCTCCCTGTTTTTTTTTTTTTTTTTTTTTTCCTTGTGATCAATTTTTCTTCTCACTCCCTTTTTTAATGCACAGTGGGATATGTCAGCTTTTAATTACAACCTGAACTGGTGGGTTAATTGAACATAACAGAAGCCCAATTTTGTGTTACAGCAAATCAAGATGTTACTTATGCAAATTGGGAGACGTCCCTCAGGGGGCCGGGGACGCCTCTTTAGATGCCAATGTCACACTCCACGCTTAAAGTGCACACTGTGCTCCGAGTATACCGTCTAGCGGGAAGAAAGAGCCTTTTATGGAGATTATCGCTTCTAAATGGATGTTCCTGGGGTGTGTCTGCCAGACTTATTTTCTCATTTCTGTCTATCACAGTTAATGTATCTATCACGGCATTCAAGACTGTGCCCTTTCTGGAAAGGGATCTTATTTTCAGTACAAAACAGGTAGAGGACAAAGAGGATGTGAATTTACTGAAAGCAAGTGATTATAGTTATGCACTGAATGTGGTATAAACACTCCTTTAAAATAAAATAAAATAATAAAATAAAATAAAATAAAATAAAATAAAATAAAATAAAATAAAATAAAATAAAATAAAATAAAATAAAATAAAATAAAATAAAATAAAATAAATATTCATATAATCACATGTAAATATAATAAAAAAACTGTTTATAAATCACTGTTTGAATATAAAATTGAGCTTTTTAAAGCTGATTCTGGGGTTCATTTTAGGATCAATCATCTCTTGCATCATCGGGAAAAAAGTAAAAACATTTAGAAACAGTATGCTGTAAACAAAGCCTCATTTTCTGAAATTGGGTTTAATATGCATTCGAAAGCATTGATTCAAAAGAGAAGATTCATAAATGTTTCAGAGCTTTGCAAAATCTATGTTGATTTAGTTTACCCATCATCACTTTAAGATGACATTAAAATGTTGGGATGTCATCTCTAACTTATCCCTTTAACAAACAAAACAAAACAAAATAAAACAAAAAGATGCACCAATTCGATTCAGCCAAGACTAATTTTCTTTCTTTTTTTTTTTTTTTTTAAAGTACACAAAAATCATATATAAGTATTTAAGCTGAATACTGTTTATCAACACATTTTTTTTTTAATTAAGTTTTATCAGTTAAGAGTAATTATAATTACGTTTGTCACACATAAGCAGTGCACCATTTCTTCAAGCTGTTTTCTCATTGTTATAAATAAGATTGAATAAATAAGAGTGACAAATATGCCACTTAGTTTAAATCTCCAACATAAGATTCACAAATAAAGCATTTGAACTGTAAATTAGCATCTTTATATTAGGAAAAAAAAACTTGTTTCATTCCAAGAAAAATCATCAATATTCTCTTCTATTTGTATCATTAAAGCAACCATATTCTCAACACATCAGTCAATAAAACCTAAATAAATGCCAAAAGTGGTCTTGGGATTTACTCATTCACAAGCTTTACAAGCTCATCTGAGCCTGGAACATCACTCTCTCGTCAACGTGAGTATGACAGAAACTAGAGATGACAGTTTATAAAGTTTTAATTATGGATATTATTCTTACACCAATGCATCGTTTCACTTTAGAAGGCCTTTATTAACCACCTGGAGATGTGTGGAGTACTTTTTATGATGGATGGATGCACTTTATTGGACTTCAAAATCTCAACACCCATTCGCTGTCATTATAAAGCTTGAAAGAGCCAGGACATTTGTCTCTAGATTATATTTGTCTGACAGAAGAAAGTCATATACACCTAGGATGGCTTGAGGTGAGTGAATCATAGAGGATTTTTCAATTTTGGGTAGGCAATCCATTTAAAATTACACTATGCGCCTCTAAATAAAACCAACGACTTCTTCCAAAAACTTTCACCAAGCTGTAGATCCAATTTCTAGCCACATCCTGACTAAACACATGATCCTCCACAGATGTTAAACAAATAAACACAGGCAAACCTGAACAAAGGTTCAAATGATTACAGTGTAGCCAAATGCTAGATTAATGTTCCATATCAAAGGTTCACAGAGGAGGCTGAGATGGTTGCACAGAAGCTGTGGAAGAATTACTAGAGCTCTTTACTTCCTGAAAGCTCTGTTTGTGCTGGCATCCCGAGGGAAATCCCAACCAGTCGGCCATATGTCTGTGGCAACAAAAGACAAGAATTCCTCTTTGCCTCTCTATTCTTTCCCTCTTTTCTCTCTCTCCTGCTTATTCCCACCTTGACACCTGCACTCAAGAACCTGGGAGCTGAATCACTTAGTTAAGGGGAGCTGTCAAACCAGACCGCAGGAACAGAGCTTGGTTGGTGGGATGAAATGTGGACAGTCTGGTCTCCACATGAACGCACACCTGGAGATTGTCCGGTTCTGAGCTTTGTTAGTGAAACTTACAACCGCTCTAAGACCGGCTTGTTGTGTGCAGTCCCTGAGCAGAACGTATGAACAAGTTACAGAACTGATCTCAGATCTGTTTGATAGTTTTGTCAGCAGTGAACTCCCGCCACCAGCTGTTTCCCGGTGCTTCAAGAGGAAATGAGAGGAGAGGCATCTGTGAGACAGACTAAAGGTTGTCTACCTGTGGAGTTGCACAACTCTACGTTAGCATAAAGCCTGAAATAGCCCATTCTTCACATGAGATGGATAGCTGTTACACTAGTAGAAATCTGAAATCTGATCTATCTATCTATCATTTTTAGAGAAAAACTGTCTCATATTATCGTGGCCATATTACGATATGAAACGATAGGTTTTTCGGGAAAAAAGCGCGCATTTCATTTTGTTTTCCGTGCCTCAGAACGGCTCCTCCGTTCACAGTGAATGCAGTGAACGCGTTTATTGCACGTACTCTGAGTTTAGCGCGCGTTTGGAAATGCAACGGCCAGCAGTTATGCTTTATTTTCGCGGCAGATGATTACAACATTTCCCTAGAGTTGTAGTGAGACGCGTTTTTGTAAGCCTGTTTTTACTGAAGCTGGAGTTTTCCTTCAAAATAAAAGCTCTACTGCCATTTCCGTCAAAATAAAAGCTGTTTAAAATAAAAGTGCTGTATCAGTTCCTGACAGTTAGCGGTTTAAATGGGTAATGGGTAATGTTACTGCAGTCCAAATTTATCTCTTTCAAGTGTAGAAATTAGGAAAGAAGTATTGTAATTTGCCTACTGTAGTGTAAAGCAAAAATAATATACCCATGAAATATTACATTTCATTTATTTTGCAGTGCAATTGTTTTAAAATATATGGCTATTACTGTCATTGTTGTTATTATTATTATTATATTCTAATTAGTTTGGCTTCCTAAAACACCAGTGTGAATGTAATTTAGACTGAGACAGTATATCACAAATAAAAAGAGGGTTGAGTCCACTTTAAAGTTAAGGTACAAGTCAATTCACTGGCTTTTTTTCTTAAGTTAAGAAAATGGTTTGGAGCTCTTAATTTTGAACTCTCAAAGTACATTAGAATGTGTCTTTTTAATATCACAATGAATATCGTATCGTGATATTATCGTATTGTGTTTTTTTTTTTTATATATATATCGTGACATCCCTAATCATTTTTATTATTGACACTTTACACCACTTTCCCAGGAAGTGACGATTTTATTCTCTTGAACACATGAAATGGAAACAGTGCTTTATTCGCAGATGTTTCATGTGATGTTCTAATTTTGGACTTAAGGGATAGTTAACCCAAAAATTAAAATTATCTCATGATTTACTCACCCATCCTAAGTGTATATGATTTTCTTCTTTAAGACAAATACGATCAGAGTTACATTAAAATGTCCTGGCTCTTCCAAGCTTTATAATGGCAGTGAATGGGTGTTGAGATTTTGAAATCCAATAAAGTGCATCCATCCATTATAAATACTCCACACAGCTCCACGAGGTTAATAAAGGCCTTCTAAAGTAAACTGATACATTTGTGTAAGAAAAATATCCATATTTAAAACTTTATAAAATCGCAATCTCTAGCTTTTGCTTTCGTAAGCGCGTTCACGATGACGTAGGAAGTTGATAAACGTGGAAGCTCAGTGAAGAGAGCAAAACAAAACACCAGTCATGAATTAGAAGCACAAAACGGGTGGATGCCACTCTCTTATGTACACACATAGCGTAGTTAGTGGAAGCTAGAGACTGTTTATAAAGTTTTAAATATGGATATTTTTCTTACACAAACGCATTGATTCACTTCAGGAGGCCTTAATTAACCACCCAGAGCTGTGTGGAGTACTTTTATGATGGATGGATGGACTTTATTGGACTTCAAAATCTCAACACCCATTCACTGCCATTATAAAGCTTGGAAGAGCCAGAACATTTTTTTTTTAATATAACTCCAGTTGTGTTTGGAGTACTCTACCTTTTTGAGCCAGAGTACACAGACGATGTACTTGACGTGATTCATAGCATCGTGGATGTGCATCCCAGAGCCTGTGTTACACTAGCTTTTGTGCTTAAAAAGTATACAAATTTGTATTTTTCGAAAAAAAATGACCGATCGTTTCACTAGATAAGACCCTTCTTCCTCGGCTGGGATCATTTAGAGCCCTTTGAAGCCGCATTTAAACTACATTTTGGAAGTTCAAAATCGGGGCACCAATTAAGTCCATCATATGGAGAAAAATCCTGAAATTCTTTCCTCAAAAAACATAATTTCTTTATGACTGAAAACAGAAAGACATGAACATCTTGGATGAAGGGGAAGGGGGTCAGTAAATTATTTGTAAATTGTTGTTCTGGAAGTGGACTTCTCCTTTAAAGCATAAGAGTGAGTAAATGATGGGCCGAAAAACATCTTGTGTGAAGTATACTTTTAAAGTGTGCTCATCTACAATAAAGGATATTTTTATACGCCGTGTCTGGAATGTGAAGTGCAGCCTCCTATTAGAATGAAAATGTGACAGAAGATTATCTCTTCCTTTCTGTGTCAAATCAAATCTTTTCATTTTCTTTGAATAAAGGCCTCACCTAAGGATAGACGTTTTTGGGGTCTTAAAACAAGACGTTCTTTCAGTAAGACAGGAAAAACACAACACCAACTCCTCAAACAAAAGTAAACAACTTGTTTTTTTCTCTCTCTATCTCTTTTTTTTAATGGGGTCTTGGGCTTTTTAAAACGTGTTTGTTTTTCGTTAACCCAGCAGGAACACTTTGACAAGGTTGAGTTCACTAACCCCTGCTAAAAGCATGCTGTCATCACAAAATGCGTTTAAATCTTTTCAAATAAACATCATACACACGTTAATAAATTTGAGCTTTTTAGTCTGATAAACTTGTCTGAAATTCATGTTTGTAATTTTTTACACATGGTCTCTAATGGCAGAGCCTCAGCCTTTTTATTTCTGAAAATTCTGCAATGTGTTCTCTCAAAGAGGGGACAAGTCCCATTGGCCCTCAGTCTTTCTATTTCACTCAGCTGACTCCTTAACACCACGCTTCCAAAATAAAGACTAAAACGCATCGAGGTGAGGGACCGCATTCCTCAGCCTTTGCTCCGCAGGGCGGCTTGCATCAGCTCGCGAGACAAGACAAGGATAGAGACTCAGAGACTGATGTCAAAGTAGCAGTCTGGGACAGTACGGTGTCAGCTACATATGCATGGAAGGATGGTTCGAGGCCAAAGGGGGTTGAAAAAAGCCCGGTGAGCCCGCTTCGCTATCAGCATCAAGATCAAAGTCATTTTCTGCCACCTCGTACATGCGCTACAGGCTTTTGCCTGAGAGACAGAGAGACGTTGTGCATATGGGATAGGCTCGTGCTGCTAAACTGTGCCACAGAGCCTCTGCCGTGCACTTTTATAGCCACAGAACTTATTTGATTTAGCTTCGCTGTTTACTTATTCATAGTAGCATTAACATACTGCAACTCTAGTAGTTTTTCATTTGTAGTAAATTATACAACAAAATCAATAAACATTCATTATTCCGGCCTTACTTTTCATTTATTTATTTATACAGGATAGTGTCTGGTAGGTGGGCGGATCTCAGGAAGCTGTTAAAAACTTGTCAAAGTTATTTTTCATTATAAAATGTAAGGGAAAAGATATATATATATATATATATATATGAAGAGTTCAGATGCAAAACCAGCTAAATCCATCTGATGTCTTTCTTTAAAAAATGCATTTTTATCAGGCTCAGATGTATAGGTTTCTATGTAAGTACCGGTACTTCAAATTGGGCTGAGGCTGGTATTTTAGCGAGTTTGAAGAAAAAGTATTTGATGGACGTATAATATGTGTCAAGAGCATTCCCTCTCATTATCTCATTTTTGACCGAGATGGCTTTTATTTGGTTTTGCATCTGAACTCTTAATATCTATATATAAATATATATATATCTTATTATCTTATTATTATTATTTTTTTGTAAATTTACTTATTGACTGACATTATGATGACATTATTTTTTCTGGACATTATAGAGTTTTTTTTTTTTTTTTTTTTTAATTCCCATTATTCACAATGCTGATTCAAATTTGATGCTTAATTGTCATAAAATAATGTCATACTGCAGCCAAAATAAAATAAATAAAATAAAATAAAATAAAATAAAATAAAATAAAATAAAATAAAATAAAATAAAATAAAATAAAATAAAAATTATTTTTGCATTTCAGTAATAAGAATTGGGGAAATAATGTGCTTAATTGTCATAAAATAATGTCATAATGCAGCCAAAATAAAATAATTTTAAATAATTTTAAAAACTTTAAAACTAAATGGCTAAATGGCCTTTATTGATAGTATTGATTGACTGATTGATTTTTAAATGTGCTGTTAACTATAATATTCACACAACCACACAAATTTCTGTATTCTGGTGAAGATTCATTTTGTTCTATAAATTTCCTAAAAATAAAATAAAATAAAATAAAATGAAATAAAATAAAATAAAAAAAATAAGTAAAATAAAATAAAATAAAATAAAATAAATATATAAAATTAAATTAAAACAAAATCTTTATGTGTTTCAGTAATAAGAATTGTGGGAAAAATGTGCTTAATTGTCATAAAATAATTTCATAATGCAGCCAAAAAATAAAAATAAATGATAATAATAAAAAATAAAATAAAATAAAATAATTTTTAAAAACTATAAAACTGTCGCTAAATTGCCTTTATTAATAGTATTTATTTATTGATTGATTAATTGATTCATTGATTAATTGATTTTTAAATTTACTATTAAGTATAATATTCACACAACCACACAAATTTCTGTATTTTGGTGAAGATTCATTTTGTTCTATAAATTTGCTAGAAATAAAATAAAATAAAATAAAATAATATAAAGGATTGCAGTATGGTGATGCTATTAAGAGTAAGTAAAGAGTCAATTTGACTCAAATACATTCTTTTCATCCTTTGTTTCTAATGCAAAGTAAATGTTAAATGACCAATTTTTGAACTTTATTTTATTCATATTGTCAGCTGTCTTCAGTTATTTGCTGATCCTTTTATCTCTGCAAATAGATACAGACAATCCAGGTGCACAACAATGCTGCATCACCCCTGTTGCTCAAGATTCAGAAACAAACCGAGTCCCTTTCTGTAAAAACCACTAGATGTTCGGGGAAAAAAACAAACTGTCTTTGCCTCTCTGTAGAGACTAATTATTTTCTATCTTCACTTTCTTCCAGGATGCATTTCTCTATATCTAACATGAGAGATGTACAGATGGGAGGGTATCTGAGAACATGTTATTTCTCTGTCTTTTCAAGTCCTTCTCTCTCTTCTCGTCCTCGTACGCCATTCTAATTCAGTCGGCACCTTTGGTTATTTATATGCTTTTATGCTTCTACTCTCTTTCGGCTGTCACATCTGGAGATGACAAAGGCATCAGTCTCAGTGAATGCATTAAAAGTTGTGTTCCAGACACGCGCCGTTAACGTTAACCTGGATTTTGTTTGTTTATTGTAAATTCTTAACAACGAACCTTGTGTTTGCCTCATGACCACAAACGAAGACAATAACAACTTACTTTTGTGCTCCCAGTATATGATGACACTGAACGAGAAAACAATGTCTAAAAATGTAGCTGTTTATGAAGAATGAAAGTAACAACTGGTTAGTTTTGCATCACCAAAAAAATCACTTTTAATCAGTCAAAAATACAAAAACACCTTTGAAATAAATAAATAAATAAATAAATAAATAAATAAATAAATTCAAATCTCAACTCATACTCCAAATTAACATTTTTTTTCTTTATCCTTGGTTGAATACTTTACAAGGTGTCATTTGTTAACATTACTTAATGTATTAACTAACATGAACAAACAATGAACAATACATTTATTACACTATTTATTAATCTTTGCTAATGTTAGTTAATCAAAATGCAGCCATTCATTGTTTGTTCATGTTAGTTCACAGTGCATTCTTATAAATTATTTTATTTTAATTATTATTTGCTAATTCAAATTAAATTCTTATTACTGTTGTACAAGTTTATTTTTATATATTAAAGTAAAAAAGTAACTAAATAAAACATTCTATTTTCATTTCATAACAGCAAATTATTTTCTTAATCAGTATTTTTCTTTTTGTTTAACTGAAATATACAGCCTTAAAACAAGATTTACTTGAGAAATAACCTTGTAAAAAATACAATATAATATCAAAGACTTAGAGAATATATCTTGATTTATTTTCTTCCCCCACATTTGACTGACTGATTGATTTAATTATTTATTGATTCATTTGCTTATTTTTTATTATTTTATTTTATTTTATTTTATTTTAGTATTTTATTTTAGTATTTTATTTTATCTCTTCTGATCTGTATTTTGTCTTGTTTTCCAGTAAAAATTTCTAAACATCCTTAAAACAAAAATTGATTTTTAAGACTTGATTTAGTTTTTTTTTTTTTTAATTTTCCACAGATTTCCTTTTTCAGATAAATGCTGTTCTTCTAAACTTTCTATTCATCAAAGAAACCTGAAAAAAATTCTCAGCAGTTTTTAACGTAATAATAATAATAATAAAAATAATAATAAATTCTCAATATTTATTCTGATCAGTATTTTGTCTTGTTTTTAAGTAAAAATTTCTAAACATCCTTAAAACAAAATTGATTTTTAAGACTTGATTTAGATTTTTTTTTTTTACTCCTTTTTACAAATTTTCCAAAGATTTCCTTTTTCAGATAAATTCTGTTCTTTTGAACATCAAAGAAACCTGATAGAATTCTCAGCTGTTTTTAACATAATAATAATAAAAAATGTTTTTTTTTTAGCAGCAAATTAGAATATTAGAATGATTTCTGAAGGATCATGTGACTGGAGTAATGATGCTAAAAATTCAATATTTAATTTAATTTAATTTAATTTAATTTAATTTAATTTAATTTAATTTAATTTAATTTAATTTAATTTAATTTCTGGTTGAGGCAAAAAAAAAAAAAAAAAAAAAAAAAAAATCACCAAATGTATTAGATCTATGCTTAAAAACAAGACAAAAAAAAATTTTGGCTGGAAAACAAGACAAAAATACTGATCAGGAAAATGAATTAGTCAAATGAAATTAAATAGTTTCATTTCATTAAAAAAATACTTGGAATCAAGACAAAAATCCTGTTGAGGAAAATGTTCTTTTGCAGTATATTTATGCAAATGTCCTATTCTCTTGATCATAACTGCTATGCCACTGCATTGCGTTTGAAGTTTCTAAAATTACACTTTAAAACCTCCAAGATGAAGTCTAGCTTTTGAGTGAGAGTGTACGTCAGACATCTGAGACAGAGACTAATTTGCACTAAGTCTTGCACAATCTCTCCAGTCTCCATACTAATGATTGATAATGTTTTATTAATGCTGAGATATCCTCCACCGAGGATCTAAACAAATTGTAGCAATTTAGTCAATCCCATGCACAGAATCAATCATAGGCAGCTTTGAATGATCATGCATCACTGCCAACATCCCCGCCTCGCAGGCCTCGCGGAGCCTGCAGCTTTCTTTGTATCTATAATACAAAACAAGCTCCTCCATCCTCACCTCACAAGCTCCTCATTTCACTCCATACAAATACTTCTCTCTCTTCCCACTGCAGCACTTACTGAAGTTTGCTGCCTGTGTTTGATATGGATGGTTTAATTTCACTACATCTGATTCTGAAATGCCAGAGGAAATGATGTAGACTTTGTTTCCAGTGGTAGTATTTTTAATATTGGTAGAGCTAGAAGCACTTGCTTTGTACTGATGTTGTATTTTGACTGTATAAATGTATATTTATAGAGGATGTACACAGGGACTAAAATAAACTTTCTGCCAATGGCGGATAAATCTATCTATCTATCTATCTATCTATGTATCTGTATGTATGCATGTACTGTATGTGTTTCTGTATTATTTTAACAGATTATTTTAGCAGATCACGTTATACACTACCACTACCAAAATTTTAAGGTTCACCAAGGCTCACCAAGCCTGCATTTATTTCATCCTAAATACTGCAAAAGCAATAACATTGTAAAATATTTTTACTATTTAAAATAACTGCTTTTATTTGAATATATTTAAAAATGTAATTTATTCCTGATCAAAGTTGAATTTTCAGCATCATTGCTCCAGTTTTTTTTTTTATTTTTTTAAGAAATTATAGAAATAAATACTTTAAAGGATGCTTTAAAGGGGTCCTATTATGCTCTTTTACAAAATCTTGATTTTGTTTTGGGGTTGTACTAGAACATGCTTTCAGGCTTGGTGGTTCGAAAAAATGCATTTTTGTTCACATAATTTACATTATGACAACACATTTCTCCCAGCCTGGCACTAATGGCTCAATTAGTTCCGGGTTTAACAAAATCCCGCCTTCCGAAAAATGAAATGTGTTGTGATTGGTTAGCTGTCCCACTGCGTTGCGATTGGCAAACAGCTTAGACAGTGTTTCAGCACTGCCACGCCCTTGTCAAAGAAGCAAGTTCCGTGTACAACTGTTAGCGCAAACTAGATTAAAGTGATTCTTAAGTTTTAAATATGGATATTTTTCTTACAAAAATGCATTGATTTGCTACAGGAGGCCTTTATTGACCCCTCCGGAGCCGTGTGAGGCACTTTTTATTATGGATGGATGCACTTTACTGGACTTGTTTTGGACTGATTAAGAGAAACACCGTCTATGCCGTTCTAAAGCTTGGGAGTGCCAGGATAAATTTTAATATAACTCAGATTGCATTCGTCTGAAAGAAGGAAGTCATATACACCTAGAATGCATGGAGGGCGAGTACATAATACGCTACATTAGTGTTGGGTCCTATCGTCAGCCTGCAAGATCGCCAATACATGACATTATCATGCTAATTTATTTAATAAACATACTTACTTAAATTTACATACTTAGTTTCTTTGCCCGAAACCAGCTCCAGCATAAGACTAAAAGCAGCTTAACATTATCAAAGAACATCATCACCGATCAGCCTAGTCTAGTGCTACTTCATGCATTTTAAAAAACACTCGTGTTAAAAGTGAAGCTATCTACACTGTATGATGAATAAATCTCTTACCACACACTGCACACTGTTTGTACCAGTGACGGGTTGTGGCTCGTTCAAGTGTCTCAGAAGCTGCTCTCTGCACTGCATTGCTAAAGTTAGGGTAATCCCTCACCTCGTCCCTACCCACCCCCTAACCATTTGAATTTCTGTAGGCGGGGTTTATTTTTATGATATTCTAATGGACCGCATAGTGACATCATAACACGCAGAAAACAAACGCTGTAGTCTAAAGAAGCCGTTTGTTGTAGTTCTTGGAAAGGGATTTTTTAAAAATGAAATATCTCCCTTTGGAGTGGACTTTGAGATTTGTAACTTTGTAGATCTTTTTTATGCCCAAACATATACACCACACACTGACTAAAATCCAAAAAGTGAAAAAGCATAATAGGAACCCTTTAAATTGATCAAAAGTGATGATAAAGTCAAGATAATGTTAGGAAAGATTTCTATTTCAAATAAATACTGTTCTTCTGAACTTTCTATTCATCAAAAGAACCTGAACAAATTCTACTGAAATTTTACTGAGCTGCTTTCAACGTAATAATAGTAATATATGTTTTTAGAGCAGCAAATCAGAATATTAGAACGATTTCTGAAGGATCACATGACTGGAGTAATGATGCTAAAAATTCAGCTTTGAAATCACAGGAATAAATTACATTTTAAAATATATTAACATAGAAAACAGTTATTTTAATATGTAAAAATATTTCAGAATTTGACTGTTTTTACAGTACAGTGGATCAAATAAAAGCAGGCTTGGTGAGCAGAAGAGACTTCTTTAAAAAAACATTAAAAATCTTACTGTGCAGAAACTTTTGACTGGTAGTGCAGTGCACCAGTCAATATACCAACATACGTTTTTTGGTGTTGTCATTTTATTAGTTTTTTTGTTGTTATGCTTTATTCTAGTTTATTCTAGTTTTAGTTAATTTAGTACATCCAGTTAAACTAAGTAAAATAAGAAATGTTTGTTTGATTATGTTTACCTTGATTTAAGCAATTAAATGTATAATAATAATAATAATAATAATAACTTTTTATTTTATTTTATTTTATTTTATTTTATTTTATTTTATTTTATTTTATTAACCCTGGTATATATTAATTACTTGTTTCTGTTTGGTCAATTCTGTCCAACATTTTCTGTCAAAAATCTCCAACACGGTGGTATGTGTTTCCAATATTAGCTGCATTTACATAAGTCACATAAGTTTTCACATAACCCCATTTCCATTCACTGTATGCAGTTATTTATTTTAGCCTTGAAAACATGCAGTCTGACGATACATGACTTTAAGTGGCTTTTTTCTAACAAGAAATATACATTATTTCATGCATATTAGTAATAGCATGCCACTCACGCTATGAAATATGATAAACCAGATAAAACTGCTCTGCTAAAAGTGGGTATTTTAAATAGGGATGCATCTTACAGAAGTAAACAGAACAACATCTGTGTGTATGTTCTGTTTGTCTGGTCTATTACAATGTAAACATCTGCTAACAGGAAGAGAAGTGACAGAAAGTAACTGTTTGCTCTAAAAACAATTTAGCATGAGCTTTTGGATAATATATCTTTGATATCTGGAGAATGTGAAGGGTTTTGTTCCTCATGGCATAACATTCAGTTCAGTTATTTGGATACGCTCTACAAATGAATAGAGCATCACTATGTTCTAGAGAAATAGTTTTGGGGAAGCTTTTGTCCTCATAACTCGCTTCTACTTTTAAAAGCACAGTATTATTTCAACGCTAATGACAATGGGAATTTTATGCGTTTGGTTTCCGAAAACACCAAGGCCTAATTTGATTCAAAATAGATGCTTGCATATAGCAGCGCTTAAGCCAAAACAACAAATATAAAAACAACACCTGCCGTTCCAATAAACAAAAAAAAAAAAAAAAAAAAAAACTGTGAGATTTACATGAGGATCTTTATGCCGAATCTGACTTCAGTACAGCGTACACAGTCACTGTAATTCATCCAACTAAAGCCTCTTGCTGAATAATTCTACTCCACGTTTCTCATCTTAGACAAGCAGCTTAATGCAAATCTCCTGTGTCTCTGACTGTTCCATGAGTCCGGACAAAGACCGGCTTCAAACCTGCCCGTGACATTGAGGCCATTATGCTTGGAAGCTGCCATATACGTGGACAAGCGCTCTTCTCTTTTCTATCCAAGTGCCCTTTTTGAGGGCAACACAATGGGTGGAAATAAATGCAGCTATTTCAGAAAGAGGTCAGAGGAACACAGAACACAAATACAAACATAAAGCATTTGTACATCTTACCAAGGCTCTGTCATTCAGTGATCTTAGTAGTATTCTTGAATGAACATATGCTGAGCTTCTTTTTTTCTTTTCTTTTTCTTATTTTCCAATATCAAAGCCTTTTCAGCTCAGCATGAAGCAATTATAATGGGAAGAAGAAGAAAACAGAAAAGGACAACAAACATGGAGTAAATTGGTGGACAAAAACGCGCAATTAACAGAAATAAATAATTAAACATATCACACAAATACAGATATCATGCACAAAAGGCATCTCTCTCTGAAAAACACTGTGGCTTAAAAAGTTTGGAAGAGTCTAATTGTCCGTTATCTGAATATTCCAAGAAATGAACACTCTTTTAATTATTTAAGATGATAACCTTGATAATAATGATAATAAAAATAAAATAAAATAAAATAAAATGACAGAAAAGCCCCATAAAACTTGTCCATATGAGTCTTCACATGTAATTATATATATGGCAGAATTTTTAAATTATCTTGAGCTACTTGTTAAAAATAAAATAAAATAAAATAAAATAAAATAAAATAAAAATAAATAAACTTGTTTAAAATAAACTTATTTAAAACTTGTTTAAAATAAACTTGGTTAAAATAAAATAAAATAAATAAAAGTCATTATTTACTTACTGTTGTTTCTAAATCTGACTTACTTTCTTCTTTGGAACACAAATTAAGGTATTTTGAAAAATGTCTAGACTAAAATGTATTTTTTGTTTCCTTCTATGATGTTATCTGTGGTTGTCAAGCATTAAAAATGACAGAAAACCCCATAAAAGTAGTCCATATGAGTCTACACGTGGAATTTTATATATGACAGAAATTTTAATTATTTTGAGCTACTTGTTTAAAAATAAAATAATAAAATAAAATAAAATAAAATAAAATAAAATAAAATAAAATAAAATAAAATAAAATAAAATAAAATAAAATAAAATAAAATAAAATAATAAATGTGTTTTGGCAGTAAAAAGTCATTATTTACTCACACTTATATTGTTCCAAAATTTGGAACACAATTTGGACATTTGGAACACAAATTGGATTTTTGGAAGACATTTTGTAAAATGTCTACACTTTTTTGACATCTGTGGTTCTGCCAAAAATTACAGAAATGTCCCATAAAAGTAGTCCATATGAGTCTTCACATGTAATTTTATATATGTCTGGAATTTTTAATTATTTTGAGCTACTTGTTAAAAAAAAAAAATAATAATAATAAATAAAATAAAACAAGAACATGGAAAGTATTAATGCCAGGCAATCCTATTTTAAGTCCTCTCAAATAAAACAAAAACCCCAGCAACACTTAATTTTGTTAGTCTGCTTTAGACATTCTAACTTTAGACTACAATTTTGCAAATACATGTCCGCTAGCAGTAAATTAAAGTATTAGTATAATGTGTGCATCTGCTAATATTTTATTTTGATGGTCACCCAAAAGACATTCAACTAACTTTGCAAGTACACTATTCTTCTTGTACAACTTATTCTACTAACCGTAATCTAACTGTCTACTAATACTACTAAGAGTTAGTTGACAAATAGATGCAAATTAACAAGTTAGCTGACATGTACTTGCAAATTAATGAGAGTTTGTTGACATGTATTTACTTCCAGAATGTCTAAAGTGGACTATCAAAATAAAGCGTAACAAAAAACCCACAATTTTTTCTATCTTTTTGTATCTTTCTTCCTGTTTCACAATGCTGTTTCTTAATTAACGTCAGCGAATAGAACATGTGTTGAAATAAGTACTGGATAAATATGGCAGCAGGTTAATTATGCTGTTTGCTGTCGTAAGCTGGGGAATTAAAAAATGCCTCTCTGCAGCTATGATACTGTAGTTCTGCTCAGTTTGAGACAGCAAAACAATCCAAAAGAGTTTACGCCAAAAGTCATCTATCTTGATCACATTTGACAATTTTGATAAGACACATTTGTTACTCCATTACTCCAAATGTTTGGATGTGACTTTGAAGCATAATCACAGCTCTGCCAATTAACGGGAACAAGCTGCTTTAGTGTGCTGTATATAGGAAGCTCATTAATGTCAACATGCCGTGACAGAGGATCCGCCTTCTCAAGTCATTGGCACAATGTTGTACCTACAATGTCCCAGATCCCAGTGGGACCAAGAGCAGACTGTTATGTTCAAAATAATTAATGCAGGCCCGTATCCAACATACTTAAAGAGATAGCTCACCCAAAAATGAAACTTCTGTCATTAATTACTCACCCTCATGTCGTTTCAAACCTGTAAGACTTTCATTCATTTTCGGAATACAAATTAAGATGTTTTTGATGAAATCCAAGAGCTTTCTGACCCTGCATAGACAGTAACTCAACTGATACGTTCAAGACCCAGAAAGGCAGTAAGGACATAGTTAAAAAAGTCCATGTGACATCAGTCGTTCAACCTTATTAGCGCGTAGCACTGAAACCCTACTGTAATTGTTAGAATTGTCATGGATCAGTGATCTCCAAGTAAAACTGATTGTGCAGACCAAACCGTAAGTCGTAGAGACTTGGAGGGATGGTAGTACTCACCCCACCAACAACGTCACCAAGGCTTGCCCCAATCGGCCTGACGGGGGCGCTACAGCGATCAAGAGTACGAAACCACTTATAACTTCTAAACCAGTAGTCGTAGACTCAAACATCTTATGTCACTGGAATACTTGGCTCACGACATACGAAACACAAGTTTTGATTGTGGCGAAATTTTTGGGTATTTTAAATTTTTTTGAAAAACCTACTTTTGCGAACTAGTCCTAGGTTGGAAACAAACCAGTGCAGGAAGATTCTTTGCAGAGCGGAGTGTCAATAATTTATCTTAAAAATGTTGACATTTTTTTGAAAGGGACGCCAAAACGTTCGAAAGGGGCGGGGCCACTTTTAGTAAAATGCCTATGACTAAAAATACACAGCCATTTGTCCTATCAACGTAAAAATCGCTGTGCATGGTTTTGCTCCAAAGTGCCACAAGTGGCTGCCATTGGCCAATGAAGTTTGAGCACCTGTTAGACAAGGTTAACGGAGGGCAGTCGGAATGAAACTCGGTAGGCCCTTTTGTCTCAAGCCCCCAAAGGTCTGTGAGAAATTTGAAAGAAATCGGCCACTAGGGTGCGAAATTGCATTTTTCAAGGCCATAACACTTATACGTCACGCAGGTTTTTTGCTTGTACACGAGATATTCGTATCGTATGGTAGAACTACTCATTCCGGACAAATTGGTCTCTGGAACCACTGCTGTCAATCTAATGAATTGTTGAATGATCGAGAAGATGTAAAAAACCTACTTTTGCAAAACTAGTCGTAGTCATTCTGGAAAAAAACACTGCAGTACAATTCTCTGGACTCTCTAGATCAATAATTATCAAAAAAAGTTTAAATTTACCCTTTGGGAAGCTATAACAGGGTCGTTTAGAAAAGGGGCCTGTCCAAATTTACTCAAAATCCTATAAAGCCTAAATGAAAACTCAAAACTTCACAAAACCTGGTGAGCATATGCGACAGGTGATTCTAAACAAGCATGCAAAGTTTTAAGGAGATCGGCTGGCGCTATAACAGTCATAAATGTTAAAATACATAATATTTCTATGGTAAATGATATGGATTTGCCAAAAATGTTGTTTTTTTTTGTTTGTTTGTTTTTTTTTAAATCATTGATTTGGTGGTTGCAGGCTTGCTAAATAATGTCTGTTTTCATATGCCCTTACTACCTTACTGGGTCTTTAATGTGTCAGTTGTGTTGCTGTCTAAACAGAGTCAGAAAGCTCTCGGATTTCATAAAAAGATATCTTAATTTGTGCTCTGAAAATAAACATCTTACAGGTTTGGAACGACATGAAGGTGAGTAATTAATGACAGAATTTTCATTTTTGGGTGAACTATCCCTTTAAGCAACATGTTATAACATTTAATCCGTATGATGACAACTCACCAGAAATTTGCATGCAAGAATAATTTTATTTTTGTCATTTTGGGACAGACGAGATGTACTGTATGGTTGCCTAGTAACTGTTAATTTGCAATATTTAAAACATAAGCCCCGCTACCCCATTTGAGACTAATAATTCACACAGGAGAATTTGCCTCATAAGCTCCTGCATTAAAGTTTTTCTAGTATGTGACAACCAAGATGAGTTTTTACATGCCATATTTGTAAAAAAGCTTTTATAAGAAACATTTGAATTTTTTTGGATGCATAAACCAAAATATAAAACCAAAAAATGCTTTGTAATTAAATATGGGTTACTTTCAGAAAATGACTCGCTTGTGATGAGCAGTGGTTATATTGTCCGATCAGACTGCATAAACCAAAAAACAATGGAAAACATGGTTGAACAAAGTGCACTACACTTTTAGAGAGAAATATTTGCAGTTTTTGATGAACACAGATGAAATAAAGATAGTATCTGTCATAGCAGTGGTTTTGGGGTTTTATCATTTGAGTTGTATACACATACAAGGTAAATCCAGCAATTTTTCAAGTAGCAATAAAACATACAGTATATATGAAAGCCAGCCATAAAAAACACTCAAGCCCTATATCGGGTACAAAAAGCACTGAATTGTTAGAAATGAAAGCAAACTTTGGATCAAGATGGTTACGTACATAGTTTAAAAATGTCAACCAGAGCAACTTTTATTTTAGAGCACTAATGTCAATCGTCACTTAAGAATTAATTATGTCATGTTGTATTCAATTTGAGCTAAAGCCATATTATGACATCAGTTCAAACTGTTAATAAGTAACGTGTCCCCGAAAAACTATCCAAGATCAAGAGAGAAAATTGCTGTTATCTTCTAATGAGCACCAATGGCCCAGTTCCATTCCATAGCAGGCCTCATCCAAACGAGTGGAATTGATTAATAGAGAAACTCATTAATGAATGCGAGGATGAAATGCTAATCTGCATACAGCGTCAGAAAGGCAAACGGGCTCACTGGAGGTACACCTGCTCGCAATTTCCAGCTCCTCGGCAGAAGCTGCAAGCGGTCCCTGTGGGACCTTTGATTTCTGGATGGAGAGACAAACTTTATTTGGTGAATTATACAGGGCTGTGGGGGGAAGGCCTGTCCCCTAAGCAGATGGCTCTGTTTGCCGTAATCGGAGCACTAAACACTGGATAATACAAACTTTAATGAGTTTAATGTCAACTTCTCCCTCCTCTTCTTCTGGCTGCTTCTCCTTGCTGCAAGGGTGTTTTGGGCAACAAATATTATCACGGTCAAAAGCCCTAAAGTCATTGTAATGTAATGGAGACCGAGACTGTGAAAGAAAGATGAGATTACACTACAATATCAATATTAGACAACTCAATTAAGCTATATGGAAAAATTATATTTAATAAGACTTTTTTATATCATTTATATTTGAAAATTCACATACAAAGCTGGTAACACATCTACAGTATAATCGAATAATTTAATACTGTTAAATCATATATTAAAAATTCAGCTGGGGATTCAGACTAAATCTTTAATGCAAGATTCGGGCTTCACAGGGTATTTGGCTATTTGATGTGTCAGATGCCTCCATCGCGATATATAATTGGATATGACTGGTTATGATCGGCTGTGATTGGTTCATGTGATAAATCCCGCCTCCTGTGTTCATGCACGTTTCACGCTCACGAATCAGTCTGAGTGAACAATATAATGATGTTAATAGGAAGACTAATTCAAAAAAGTAAGTAAACAACTCGCACACTTTGTTGCATCAAAATAAGACTTAAAATGGCATGAAAACATCTTATAAAATTGATTTATAGAAAGTGTGACCGGGACATGAATTTACGTTTGATAAAAATATATAAATAAATAAATAAAAATCTAAAATTCAGTTTTGCCATC
The DNA here is from genome assembly GCA_036247105.1 of Cirrhinus mrigala. Classification (NCBI taxonomy): domain Eukaryota; kingdom Metazoa; phylum Chordata; class Actinopteri; order Cypriniformes; family Cyprinidae; genus Cirrhinus; species Cirrhinus mrigala. Next base: position 12,712,748 of record CM070007.1, on the reverse strand, counting down.
ATAGGAATTATTATATTATATTATATTATATTATATTTTGAGCTAAATGTAACATAACAGACTTCTTTCAAAATCTTACTGAACTCAAATTTTGTTACATATAAAATTTTACATTCATAGAAATTTGTGACTCTATTTTGTGACCCTAGACCACAAAATTGAGATTGAGATTGAGATAAATAAGCTTTCCACTGATGTATGGTTTGTTAGGATAGGACAATATTTGGCCGAGATACAACTATTTGGAAATCTGGAATCTAACGGTGCAAAAGAATCTAAATATTGAGAAAATCACCATTAAAGTTGTCCAAATTAAGTTCTTAGCAATGCACATTACTAATCAAAAATTAAATTTTAATATATTTATGGTAGGAAATTTACAAAATATCTTCATGGAACATGATCTTTACTTAATATCCTAATGATTTTTGGCATAAAAGAAAAATTGATAATTGTGACCCATACAATGTATTTTTGGCTATTGCTACAAATATACCCGTGCTACTTAAGACTGGTTTTGTGTTCCAGGGTCACATTTGTGACAAAATGTAGAAGTTTTGCCAGTGCTGAAAACAAGCAACCAAAAATAAATAAATAAATAAATAAATAAAAATGAAATTTGAAAATATTAATGATCAATTATACAAAAAACAAAGATTTATTATTAGGCCTATTATTGGCATAAATATGGCCACTTATATTTTCACAAGTCATCTTTGTTAAGTGAAGTGACCTTCTACAGATGTGCAATGCTCAGTATGAAGGAGCAGTGAATACTGCATTGAAACGCAGCTGAAGTGTTCCTCCACTCGCTCTATGAGCTGCAGAGGGAAAGATAAGGCATTCAGTGACAGCACGTTTCAACCTTAGGAAAGAATGGTCTCAGACTGGCTAACTGAATACGAATTTTCAACAAATGCTCATAAATCATTCGAGGTATGTTCCTAAGAGCCCACCCTTGTCTAGCGTTTTGGAGATGGCAAATTTAGCTCTGTCTTTCAGCACAGGTTCTCCAGGGCTCTGGATGGACGGATTTAAGAATAGTGGCAAAGGCTGGTGTTATTTAGGGTCTAATTTAGTAGGCTCAGAGCAAGAACAGGGACTTTGTGAACCTACCAGGTGCTATCAGTCAAAAAAAAACTTGAGTTTCTAATGACCTGGCCGATAAAGGAAGTGAAAGAGAAAGTTTGTTCAGTCATGATGATGTAAAAGAAATTGATTTAACAAAATATAAAATATTCAAAACTTTTATTTTTGGATGAAATATTCCCTTGCATCCCTTACATCAACAGCGTGATATATCACGAAATGTATAAATAGATCACATGGAGGGGAAAAAAAATGGAAAAATGAGAAGAACATGTTTTGACCTAGATTAGACATAATGGTGACACAATATATAAATTATACACAAAGCCTTGAGACATTATATAATCCACACTAGGCGTCAGCAGAAATCACAACAGTGTCTGACACCTTTGCTCATAACTTGCAATTTAAAGAAGCTTTTAAAAATTAATTATATACAGACGATTAGAAAAGTTTCTTTTTCACTCAAATTTGCATTGTTAGGATTTGGAGAAGAGTCAAGTTCTCTTCTTTTGAAGTTAATACATCTTTTTAAATGAAGTTTTAATTTAATTAGTACTTTAAATGTGTTTTCTGGAAAAACAAGCCAAAACAGCCTAGAAGAAGATACATTCATTTCAAAAGCAAAATTGCATAAGGTAGTAAGACTTGACACTCTAGAGAACATAATTTAGAGGGTTTTCTGTTTTACTGTGAGAATAAATAAATAAAGAAGATTTTTGTAAGGTTATGCTTGCAAAAACAACAAAACTATGTGTCAGTACAGTAACAAAAATAATCGTAATATCTTCTTAATTAAATCTAATAGGTATTTCCACTGAAAAACACAACTAAAATGCTAATTAAGATTAGTTTTTTTTCCTCTTGCCATTTTGTAATTAATTTTTTGGTACTCAGAAAGAGAACAGAGCTTTATTAACACAACTACAGTGGTTCAAATAATCATGTATGGAGGAAATCCTGCAAAGTTTAATTTTGCCTGCTGCATTTAAGCAGCCCGATTTATTCTGCAGACAATCCATGGATAAGCAAAATGCATTCATCGCATGTCTTGCTCAGAATACTTCGATTCGACTGATTCTTAATCTGTTTGAATAGAAATTCTATCAGATGGCATTCATTTCTACGCTAACAGAAAAGACAAGGCAAACATTCCCCATCTAAGCCCTTTCAGCCCAGACTGCCGCATGACATTGTATAATTCCCAATAATTATTCAGGAACCACAGGTCCTTTTCACTTCCTAATCTGCTCGGCTTTTGATAGAGGGACCGAAATCTCATCAAAACCAACATCGGAGCTCTCTGACACGTCTGTGGAACACCATCACAGCATGGCATTCGGTGTGTTCAAAGAAAGGCTTTCCATGATATATTCATCTGCACTGAATAATGTGCTCTTGGGGCGACAGATATGAATGGTTTTTGTGGACCCTTTCCATTCTGTTCTGGTTTTTAAACTTAAGTTTCGCTTGAAGATTGGCACTTTCATGGCGCTGTGTTTGCCTGGGGGCTCATTTCTGACATTCGCAGATTGGCAGAGTTAAGAAAAGGAGCAGATAAACTATTGTTTGAGCCCTGGAAGTTGACACATTTTTGTTCCCATTTTTCTGCAATCAATGAAATGTTGAGAATTTCAGAAAGACTAATGGTGACTTCTTATTTGAGCTACACTATTGTGCTTTAAAAACATGTCATCCTGGTAATGAAATGGCAATACAAAGCATGTTAAAATGTAACCAGTTCTTTCAAGTCTAGCAAATGCTACAGCCATTCTAGGCATGCTTTTAAAGGATTAGTTCAACCCCCCAAAATGTACTCACCCTCGAACCAGAGTGACTTTGTTTTCTGTGGAACAGGAAAGAAACAATTTTGAAAAATTGTACTTGAAATGGCACTGAGGCTTCAACAAATTACCAAAAAGCACTATAAAACTACAATAAATGTTCTCCATGCACTATTTTCAAAGTCTTTTGAAACTATACAATAGGCTTGCATAAGAAGTTTTTATTGAAAAGCTTTATACTTCGGTAAAAGTCGGTACTTCTGGAGCGATCAAGATTTTAAAAAGATTTTTGAAGTTGAGGGAAAAAATACGATCTGAGTTTTTCGACATACCCTAACTGTCTTGAGTCAGAATACACAGAGTTTAGGGAGAACAAGACAAGATGAGCATTTGAGATTAAAAAGTATTTAAATTGTATTTTTTTAATGAAAATAACTGATCATTTCACTAGATAAGACCCTTCTTTCTCACTTGGGATCGTTTGAAATCGCATTTAAACTGCATTTTGGAAGTTCGGAAGTCAAAATTGGGCACCATATCAGTCCATTATATGGAGAAAAATCCTGAAATGTTTAACTCAAGAAACAATTTCTTTACGGCTGAAGAAAAAAAAAAAAGGTACGAACATCTTGGACGACAAGGGGGTGAGTACATTATCTGTAAATTTTTGTTCTCCAAGTGGAGCTCTCCTTTAAAAAAACAGTTAAATTAATAAATAAATAACGCTAAACGTTTGAGAAGACAAGAGGGTGAAAAGTTATGACAGATTTCCATTTTAGCCATTTCTTTAGCTCAGTCTTTACCCCTATAATGCCACGGTAGTGTGAGACTGAGACGAACGAAGACGTAATATAATGAAAAGTCTTTAATAAACTCCAAAACAAGGGAACATCAAGACAGGAACAGCAGGAAGACACACACACATTAAGGTCCAACAACAAACACTGAACTGAATACAACTTATAAAGGGGTGCTAACGATACAAGGACAGGTGTGGGTGATTAACCAATAATGACTTAACAAGGAACGGAACAGGAAAAACCATATGGACACAAGAGGGAGAAACCAACAAAACAGTCCAATGGGGGTGTGACAAAGGGCAAAACCAACACAAACAGTCCAAGGGGTCTGATATATAAAGCCAGCTCCATCATACTGACCCTGGACCACAAAATCAGTCATAAGTAGCATGGGTATATGTGTAGCAATAGCCAACAATACATTGTATGGGTCAAAATGATTTTTCTTTTATGCCAAAAATCATTAGGATATTAAGTGAAGATCATGTTCCATGAAGATATTTAGTAAATTTCCTACCATAAAGACATCAAAATCTAATTTCTGATTAACATGCATTGCTAAGAAATTCATTTGGATGACATTTTATGCCACAAATTTCTCAAGTCTCTAAATGATCAACATCATCATAACTTCGCTGAAAAACCTATTGTACAAAATTTACTACATGCCTTCTGACATTTGACTGATAGTTAAGTAAAATTGCATAAAATCATGTCTACCTTTGTGGTACATTTGTCTTTTTGCTGTAAAATCTTTATTGGTAGTTTTTAGATTTTTATATTAAATGTAAGATTAACTTTTACTGTATATTGTTAGTAAAATTTCAAGATGAATGCTTACTGGAAGCAACAAAGATTACTTTTTTGTGCAAATTTTTGCATTTGTATTGCAAATATCACCTTGCAACATTTACATATAACCATTTAAATATCATAGGAGATATAGAATGACGACTGATATTTATAAGCATTTTATGCTAGTCTGCTATACTATTATAAAGACCTAATTGATTTGCATTACATCTTAATTTTTGGTCATATAACTATCTGCAGTCGCACCATATTGCATAGTTTTACTCAGTTTGGGCCAAGTGTATATGAGCCATAAAGTCTGATGTATCAAAAATAAAAATTGATTTGTTTTAGATTTCTTTATTATTTTGTCTGAAGGTCAAATAAACTGTTCCATTTCAAATAAATTAAATTTTCTGACTATTTTTTTCATTCAGCATGTCAGGCTTTATAGGCTTAAAAGTCATTGATGTCAGTTCCATGATAGTTTTATTTATTTATTTAGCATTTTTCTTAATAGCTGGTCAAACTGAGATATATTTTATGGCAAAGGACAAATCCATTTCAACTGCAATTTTCATGTTAAAGCAGAGAACGAGCTCTGGTCCGGCCCTGTGAAATAGTTGAGAAAGGCTTTCTTGCACAACTTTTGCCACTTTAATTTACAAAGTTGCTGATGCGCTTCTTTGTGAAAACATGTTCTCTTTTACAGCATGGGGGCTCACTAAAGCAGTTTTAAACTGGAGTCCAGCTATGAATCCATAGAGGTGCATACAGAGTCAGAGAAATGGCATGTGCTAAATATACACACCTGCAGTTTAAACTGATGTGTCCTGCTCTCTTTCAAAAGTGAGATCTAATTACTTAGACTGAGGTCTAACACTGTCAGCTTTCTCACTTCATGGAGGAGTGAATTAAAGAATGAACTTGGGGCTTTAATCAGGTTTAAAACCAACCTATACCTCCGGACACCTCATATTCACTCCACCCCCATGAGTCTAATATCTACATCACTGGATATTTCTCTGGGTTTGCTGCAATCGAACTGACAGAAGCCATTAATCTCGTAATTAAGCTGCTGCATTTTATATGCACATACAAATGGATTTCAGAGTTTATTGCTGTTTAATTGCATGGTAGTGATTCTGCAAAATACTGCACACTATTCTGGGATTGCTTGCATTGGATAAGATATTTGTTCTGTAAATGAGCAAAGAATACACATGCTAAAGTTGTTAACTGATATAAAAAGACATGCTAAATACAGACTGAAAATGTAAAAAGAAAAAAAAAGAATAATTAAATAAAAAATTAACAAGTCAACAAATTTCTTGGTTTCCGTGGAATAGGAAAGGAACAATTTTGAATGATCAAAAATTCAACAATTAAAAAAAAAAAGCATTCTAAAACCACCATAAAAATTCTCCATAACACTCATGCACTTTTTTTCAAGTCTTCTGAAATCATACGATAGGTTTGAGTAAGAAGCTTGTGTTTTCATTGAAAACCTTTCCTTTATATGATTTCAAAAGGCTTAAAATATAAGTCATATACATACACAAATGAGCCATGTTATCTAACCAAAATTTTCAACCCAGGTTCAATGGAAAAATGTGCTTGTGGTGACATTTCTGCAACACAGATGTTACATACCTTACTTCAAATATTGCGGCAGTTTTAAAATGAAATGTCCAATTAGTGGTGCCAAAAGTGCATTCAGTATGCACGTACTACTAAAAAACTGAAAAATAAAATATATTTTAATCAATATTTTTTAAATGTCCATGAAATCATGATACCTTAAAATGACAAGAAATTGTATTGGGCCATCTCAGGCTATGAAATTGATTATTTTATGGCTATTATTCTACCTCATGTTTTGGCATTTTTGTCAACCCTGTTACCAACACAAATGTTACTAGACACTATTGTTTAATTAAAACTCATATGGCGCTGAATGATATAGACATTAGCTCAATAATATAGCGAGGGTGACCTTTAAAATGTTTGAATTTTACACAGAAAATCTTTAAAAATGTCATCCCTGTTACCCACATGTCAAAACCTGTTACTCTAAAGAGTAACAGGTTGACAGTAACAGGTTTGACAATTTCAACCTAATAGTCAAGATCACAAACGATACATATATTGTAATATATCTATCTATCTATATATATATATATAGATAGATAGATAGATAGATAGATAGATATTAGACAGATAGACAGACTTGCAGTTTGATACCCATTTTTAAAAGTTTGCATTTTCAGGCACCCAAAATGTCATTGTCATAAAAATAAAAAGATTTCAGTTTTTAGTTTAAAACAGTGTTTTGTAAACGTCCCCTAACATTCCATACTGAAAATTACTGTGTTCAGGATCCGAATCAGTCACATGATTATTGTGTTTTCATGATTAATCATCAATATCACTTCTTGACAAATATAAAACAAACGTCTGATAACAGGTTTGTAGTGTGGAGACAAACTCTCTCCACATTTCCTTGGAAAGGCTGATAGACCTCAGTCAGCATGCTAAAACATCACTGAAATTACAAGAGAATTGCAGGTATCGATGCCAGAGAGCAGGAAAATGGTGTAAGGATGAGTCAGAGTGAGGCAAACACAGGAGAAATCAAACGAAAGCACCAGCGTTGATTAACTTGCTCCCTCGTCCTCATCAGAAGAGAAACTGGCACAAAGATCTGCCTTTATCTGCCAATCACAAACAGACGAAACCCACATCTAATCCAATCCTACACAATCCAATCCAAAGGTGTCTGTGTATACTTGTATTCATTATTTATTCATGACAAACATTCCAGTGTTATCACACTGCTTACTCACATACAATATGCCGCTTCATACCATAATCTCTTCAACTGTTGAAAAATATGTTTCAGTAGATCTTATCTGTACACATAGACATTTGTAAGTGAAGTGTAAATATTACATTTTGGTTTGGTTGGACAACATTCAGCATTATTTAATAGTTGGGGAAGTCTCTTGCTCAGCAAGTAAAAGTTGTAATATTGTATAATGTTATTACAATTTTAAATAACTTTTTTCTATTTTAATATATTTTAACATTTCTGTGATGGGAATGCAGTTTTCAGCATCATTACTCCAGTCTTCAGTGTCACATGATCCTTCAGAAATGAATCTAATTTGATGATTTGATGCTCAAAAAAATTCTAATTATTAATACATTTGAAAACAGTTGTGCCACTTCACATTTTTGTAAAACCTGTGATACTTATTTAAAAAGAAATCAGAAAAAAAACGACATTATAAAAGTCTTTACTGTCACTTTTGATCAATTTAATGCATCCTTGCTAAATAAAAGAAATAATTTATTTCAAACATTTTCAGTGTATGGTTTAGAAAGCATCTAAAGTCAAGCCTTTTCACATACTGTGTATACAACTTTATAAATCCTCAGGAACTGCAGGAAGCTTTGTGTAAATTAGATTCAATGTAAATCTGAGTTGTGTGTCTGGTAAGGACGTTGTCTGGTTTGCCTGAAGTAGAGCATTTGTCATACTTAAGTATTAATCTTAATCTCTACAGCACATTTTTCACAACCATGGTTCTGTAAGTAACATAAAACACTCATAAATGTACAAAAAAGGAACCCAGCCCACACCTTCCCTCCTCCACTGCCAGGTTCAAATCTGCTCCTAGTCTGAATGACAGTCAGACATTGCATGTTGCAGAATGGCAGTAACAAGTGCTTAGACCTTGAAGTTTTCTTTATATCCATAAACACTTTATGGATTAGTTCACTACAGCTCTGATGCGCGTCACTGTATACTGTTGTTCTGTGTGCATCTGAAGGAGCAAAACTGCAGGCTAAACTGTATTTGCAGAGGCCCTTAATGACCCACATTGAGAGTAATTACATTAACTGTATTTGTCTTGGGCTATTTTCATTCATCTCTGTGAAGTCGAGCATTATTATTTTCTGAAACTCTGCCTTACCAAAACCATCATTTTTTTCTTTTATTAAATTCAGAAATGTTTAATAACTTTCAGCGTATCTCAAAAAAATGATGTGCAGTTTCCACATTGGGCAACAGTTTCAGGCTATTTTTGTGCTGAGGCAGCAAACCTGGACATATATAGGTGAGGTTTTGGCATATTTGGATATTAGATGCAGGCAATATGCAGTGTCTATCTGAAATGTACATGTACTAGAGTCATACTTTACTTATGGATATATACAAAACTAATGAAATTGCATTGTGCTATTAAAATAGTTTTGAAAAGTAAAGGTAAAATATTGCTAGTTAAAAGCTCCTTCTGGGAATTTATTTAATTTTTGATAAGAAGCAAGCATTTTAGTGTTGCTTTAAAGAGTTAGTTCAACCAAAAATGAAAAATCAATCATTAATTACTCACCCTTATGTCGTTTCAAATCCGTAAGACCTTCGTTCATCTTCGTAACACAAGGTAGTATATTTTTGATGAAATCCATAAGCTATCAGAACCTGCATAGACAGCAACGCAATTGACAAGTTCAAGGCCCAGAAAAGTAGTAAGGACATCATCAAAATAGTTTATGTGACATCAGTGGTTCAGCTGTAAATTTATGAAGCTATTTTGTTACTTTTGTTTTCCTTGTGCACAAAAATATTCTCGTAGCTTCATGAAATTACGGTTGAACCACTGATGTCACTTGGACTATTTTAATGATGTCCTTACTACCTTTCTGGGTCTTGAACATGTCAGTTACATTGCTGTCTATGCAGGGTCAGAAAACTCTCAGATTTCATAAAAAAATATCTTAATTTGTGTTCCAAAGATGAACGAAGGTCTCACAGGAGACGGAATTATCATTTTTGCGTGAACTATCTTCTATGTGCATGTTTTAAGTGCAACATTCAAGCTGAAACTCTTACATCAGTTTCCTTTTTAGCTACAAATTATGGTTACTTACATGAATTTTCTTTATAAATGAGCCTTCAAATAACAGTTTGAAAGTTTGCAGTTTCCAGAAACTTACTATAATGGAATTCAATCTTTGGCCTGCATTAACATTTGCAATGGATTCTTCAATTCTTGATGGATGTGAGAAGACTTGCGTTTAATTCATTAGCAAACACCAGTATATTGCCTTGAGCGGTCCTCCCTATGACCTCTTGTTATTGCCGATGTTCTTATTATAGCATGCTATGAATAAAGAGAATTAAACATGAATGATAGATTTTCAGGGTTCAGCTCAAAGGCTGAACTTGAGTAATCATGTCGCGAAGCCCTGTATGAAAACACGTCACACTGGTGGCTCATCTCGTTAAGCATATGGTGCTGCAACTGCGATGGCTTCAGGAAGTTATGATCTTGTTCATGCGGTGAATCACAGCAAGCATCAACAAAAATGCCTGAGGAAGTAAAAAACAGCTTGTTTCAGTCTGATACATTTTAGCAGACGTTCCTAACAAAGCTGCTGTTGATTGATAATCAACTACCAACAGCATAAACATGTTGTTGTTGACTGTGTAACACATGCACAACAGATGGAGCGTTGAAAGTAAGCTGATGTATGGGATGAAGACGGTTTATTGTATACATTATTAAAAATCAACATAATTGTACCATTATTATAGTGTATGAGTGTGTACGGGGTCAGTAAATTATTACTGTAAGTTATATTAGTTTACTTCCAGAGCAAAAATTTACAGATAATGTACTCACCCCCTTGTCATCCAAGATGTTCATCTCTTTCTTTCTTCAGTCATAAAAAAAATATGTTTCTTAAGGAAAACATTTCAGGATTTCTCTCCATATAGTGGACTTCAATGGTGCCTGCGACTTTGAACTTCCAAAATGCAGTTTAAAAGCAGCTTCAAAGGGCTCTAAACAATCCTAGCTGAGGAAGAAGGGTCTTATTTAGCGAAACTTTTTAACCTGAAATGCTCATCTTGTCTAGCTCTGCGTGAACTTTGTGCAGTCCGGTTCATGACAGTTAGGGTAGGTCGATAAACTCCCATGTCATTTTCTCCCCCAACTTCAACTTCCTATATCGCTGTTTTACCTTCTTTTGTAAAGTGTGTTTGGCCCTCCTTGCGTGTTCACTTTGTAAACACTGGGTCGGTACTTCTGCAGCGTTGTAGGACGATTTTGAAGTTGGAGGTTAAATAAAATGGGAGTTTTTTGACATACCCTAACTAGACAAGATGAGCATTTGAGGTTAAAATACATAAATTGTCAACTTTTTTTTAGAAAATTACCAATCGTTTCACTAGATAAGACCCTTTTTTCTTGGCTGGGATAATTTAGAGCCTTTTGAAGCTGTATTTTGGAAGTTCAAACTCGCAGGCACCATAGAAGTCCACTATATGGAAAGAAATCCTGAAATGTTTTCCTCAGAAAACATAATTTCTTTACGACTGAAGAAAGAAAGTCATGAACATCTTGGATAACAAGGGGGTGAGTAAATTATCTGTACATTTTTGTTCTGGAAGTGAACTTCTCCTTTAAATACATTTATAATTTTTTCATTATTGTTTCAAATGTTTGTTTAAAAAAAATACTGTCCTTTATTCATCAAAAGTGTCACAGTTTCCTCAAAAAAATATGAAGCAGCATAATTGTTGATAACGTTGATAATAATGAGTGAGCAGTGAGCATATTAGAATGATTTTTGAAGGATCACGTGACACTGAAGACTGAAGTAATGATGCTGAAAATTCAGCTTTATTATCACAAAAATAAATGAGATTTTAAAATATATTTAAATGGCAACCAGTTATTTTAAATTTAATAACATTATTGTATTTTTGTACAAATAAACACATAAAAACATTTTTTACAAATTTCACAGAGCACAAACTTTTGACAATAAATATTTTAACTTTATGGCTGTTAAATCATTTATATTAAAAGTCTATTTTCTCTAAATGAATAAATAAATAAAAACACTAACAACTGATACTGCAACATTATACAGTATGAAAAGAAAGGATGAGATTTCTTAACATTTATCTGTTGATAATTAACTTGGCATAATGGCACTGGTAATTTAAACAAAAACAGTAGAAGTGATCATACACAAATAAATACTTAATGTGAACTGATACCGACAGATGTTAAAAAAAAAAAATCCACTTATAATCGAAATAGATTTACAATACACAGTGCATCCTAATGCATCTAAAGAAGAAAGAAAAGAGTGTGATACACAGCAGTTTGACTCTTTTTTTGTCTCCTCGAGCCCTGTAATTTTGATTTGCCTCAGATCAATCTCAAGCACTCGGGTCTCAAGGATCAAACATGATGGGAATTGGCTGGAGGTGAGAACCTCCCCTCTCCGTCTCCCACTGTTTCCCTGCACCTCGCCTTTTTTTCCCAAATGACTTTTTGACAGTGGAATACAGTAATAGGCCTCTCCATTTGAACTAAACAGCCTCCTCAGCAGCAGAAGATGCCCGGGGGCAAGGGGAGAGCACGTGGAAATCTCATTAGGTACAATATCATACCTTTTTCTACAGGGCCCTGTCACGGAGCTGGTGAGCTCAGGCACTGGAAGTCTTAAAGGACAGCGGGCGGCTATAGAGGAAGAGCACCTTAAAGGAACATGCCGCGCTTGATGTGCCTCTGATGCTTTAATGCGAAAGCTGCAGCGCTGCAAATTTAATACTTGTGTGGAAAGGATGGAGAAAGAGAAGTAAAAACTGCACAAACCAGCAATATTTAACCATCCCAGGTGGGAAGCCAACACTTGCATGCCAGGCACATATAAACACAAGCTTCCCCACAGATAAAAATAGATAACTTCAAACAAACTTACGCTCATTGAACACTAGAGGCTTACTAGGGGAAACGATCCCGCTTTGCTCCTGAGAAAACACTCGCAGCATATTCAAACAAATCTTCATTAAACTGGAACAGAGTTAGTAAGTCTACAGAAAGTTGCACTCGAGTATGTTCGACGCTGGGTTGAGGCGCAAAGGAACTCGGAACCATTTGTCAAGAAGCATTTCGTTAGGCTTGTTGCACCCTGCCGTGGGCTGTCAGAGGATGGTTTTATGTTTGCTAGTCAATAAACATCTTCACTGCAAAACACCCACAGCGCTGCTTCTCACTTTCAGTGAGACTATTAGCAAAATTCGAGAGTATTACACACTATCTAGTCATTGCATTGCGTGTTGTTCCGTTTAAACTGATAGTTCACACAAAAATGAAAGGTTTGTCGTTCCAAACCCATAAGACCTTCGTTCATCTTCGGAACACAAATTAAGATATTTTTGATAAAGTCCGAGAGCTTTCTTATCCTGCATAGACACTAACGCAACTGACTCGTTCAAGGCCCAGAAAGGCAGGAAATGACACGGAAGATAATAAATTGTTGAATTAAGTCATTATTTTTGTTTTCTTTGCACAAGAAAACTTCATAAAACTAGGGTTAAATCAATGATGTCACATGGACTATTTTATCAACGTTCTTACTACCTTTCTGGGCCTTGAATGTGGTAGTAATGTTGTTGTCTGTGCAGGGTCAAAAGCTCTCAGATTTCATCAAAAATATCTTAATTTGTGCTCCGAAAATGAACAAAGGTCTTCTGGGTTTGGAACAGCACAAGGGTGAGTAATTAATGACAGAATTTTAATTTTTGGGTGAACTATCCCTTTGTGCAAAAGCAATGTGAAATAACTTGACAACCAGCAAACAATCCATGTCATTTTTGGTTGCTTATATTTTGTACACTGTAAAAAAAAAAAAAAAAAACACAATTTGTTGAGACAGCTTAAAATAATTTTTGCCTTAAAATTTTGTTCAGTCAACTAAAATAAGTTTAGTCAACTTGAAATGTTAAGCTGTACTAAGTAACAACTTAGATATTTGTGTTTGCTAAACTTAACAGATGGGTAAGTAACACAGCTGCCTTAAAATTTTGAAAAGTTGATTCAACTCAGATATCTAAGTTGTCACTTAGTATTTCAATTTGAATAAACTTTTTTTTGAGTTGACTGAACTTAAAATTTTAAGGCAGCCAGGTTACAAATTTTTTTAAGCTGACTCAACAAATTGTTTTTTTGCAGTGTAGGAGAGACTGGGGCAAGTTGTCACATGGAAGCTAACTATAAGGTTTTGAGAAATCCAAAATGCTTTTTAGCACAGTAGTAATGAGATTTCCCCTCAGTGTCAGGTCAGGGCAAGTTGTCACATGCTTTCAATGTTGTATTTTATACAGTTTATTAATTAGAATATCTGCCAATCTAAACAAACAATAGCTTGATAGTTTTAAATGCTACTTTTTCTTTTCTTAATTGTTTTATTGTCTAAATTTTAGTGAATTACAATCACTGAATTTATAGTAGTCTTATAGCCATAAATGTATGACTTTTGTTTATAAAATGCTAAAAAAAATAAACCGATCCTATGAAATATTCACTGCAGTAAAAAGTGTAATAACCAACCGTGGTCTCCATACTAAATAAAATATAATACTAAATAGAATAAACACAAAATAAATGCATTTAATATTGAGTCAATAAACAAGTGAATATTTTATACATATAATTATTATTCATGCATTCTCCAAACTTCTTATCATGTGTATAATGAGTAGTATACATAAGCATAATTTCATGTATAAATTGAATTATTATTAATAATTTCCTTTCTTAGACTTCAGAAAACAGCAAATCAATGTCTAACAAAAGAGGTCAAATGTGACCACCTCACATATGAATAAATAAGCTTTCCATTGATGTATGGTTTGTTAGGATAGGACAATATTTGGCAACTATACAACTATTTGAAAATCTGGAATCTCAAAATATTGAGAAAATCACCCTTAAAGTTGTCCAAATGAAGTTCTTAGCAATGCATATTCCTAATCAAAAATTAGGTTTTGATATATTTACAGTAGGAAATGTACAAAATATCTTCATGGAACATGAGCTTTACTTAATATCCTAATGATTTTTGGCATAAAAGAAAAATCGATCATTTTGACTCATACGATGTATTGTTGGCTATTGCTACAAATATACTTGTGCTACTTAAGACTGGTTTTGTGGTCCAGGGTCACAAAAAAGTTTAGTGAAAAAATTTAAGTGATCACTGACTAAGTAGAAGCGTATTTTAAAACTTTCAGTTTAGTTTTTTTTTTTTTTTTGTGCTTTTACTGAAGAAAAAAGATGTTAATTAACAGAAGGAAGGATATTTTAGGCTCTAAAAGTTTTAAGCTAATGTTTTTTGCAAAAGTAATAGATCTAATTGAAAACAGAGAGGTCTGTGGGGCTTTTTGCCTATTATCTTGACAATTTTTTTTACACAAAGTGAGCTCACACATCCTTTACAGGTGCTTAACAAGCCATCCCCAACAATTATGCTTTAATTGAACCACTTCAGCCTCTACTTGGAGAGACGTGTGTGCAAACCACCAAAACTAGAGCAAGTACGGTGTCTAGTTTAATCCAAAGTTTTGCTTTCTCTCTGCCAGCCAACTCAAATGTGAAAACTGGTGCTAGTTTTCTACCCGACACATTGCGACTGCCATCGAAATGAAACAAGCGACACCTTTTTTTCCCACTCTTCCTGTTTTGGACCAAAATGAAAAGACGTTTTTGTTTAAATTGAATTTACACTGAAATTGACAATCACACAGTAGTTGGCTTTGACTCTACAATTCATCACTTTACATAACCAACACATCTCAATGTAATCCTGTAACCATTTGCACATTTTTGACAAGCAAACATCCATGCAACACTGCAGCAAAATCCAACTTTGTTGTTCTCCAAGTGATGGACTATCCAAACTAAAAGGCCGTTTTCATCCTATATATGCTGCACATTTTCTCCGCACCCTCAAATGATACTCACAAGCGTCACAACACTTGTTCAAAGCGTCTGGCTTACCCACAAGCCCCCACCATCCCTTCCCACACTCCCTTCTGAGGTTATGTAAGATGTTGCTTTTTGAAACATCGTCTGAGCGTCTCGCTATGCCCGTCCGACAGTTGTGTTGTCATCCACATCCACACTGCTGTTCTAACCTGATTCAGTCAAACCATGACAGTTAAGAGAGCGGTAGACTCGACACCAAGGAGCTGACATGCTAAGCAAATATTTTTCATAGTTTCGTATTCGTGCCTTTCCATGAAATAGCAGGGGGAAATCAGCAACGCCAGGTGTGCCAGCTGATGTGAAATGCTGTTTCCCGGCATCGCACGCGTGTCTCCATGGACACCTGGGTGAGTTCATTACGATTTAAAATACACGCACAATCCTCTGATGTTTGAAGCCCTACTGAACTTTATTAATAGAAAGCGGCGATTAAACAAACAGGGAGTAAACACGCATCAGTCCCACCAGCAGATGCAAGAAAAAAAATACAGATGTTTTCACCTCTAGTAATGTGATTCCCAACCAGAGATGTATGTTATCAAATTGAAATTTTTATATAAAATCAATTTTTTATAGTCATGCAGCATTAGTCTAATACTTTTAAGCTATTAAAATGACCTATTAAAAAAACACTATTAAATGGTACTAAAAATCCAGAGAGAGTTCCTACATAACAACACTACTACTGAATCTAGCCCATAGCTCAAAGCAAAACGTATGAGCAATGTATTCAGATTCCTAAATGAGTGATTCTTTTTAGTGATTCAAACACATGCAGGACAACCAGTAACCGCAAAACAAACAATTCTAGTAACTGGTTCTTTTTAGTGAATCAAAAACATACAACGTAACCAAGTGTAGCCTGATTTCTAAACAAATGATTCTCATGAGCCGGAAGTTTTTAGTGAATCAAACACATACAGTGTAGCCAGTATAGTCTGATTTCTAAATGAATGATTCAAGTGAGTCAATACTTTGTAGTGAATCCAACACACACAGCTGAGCCAGTGTAGTTCCATTCCAAAACAAATGATTCTAAAGAGTCAGTTCTTCATCAAAAAATATACAGCACAGCCAGTGCAGTCGGATTTTTAAAACTAATTATTGTAATGAGTTATTGTAATTGACTCTAATGAGTCAATTCATTTTAGTGAATCAAACACATGCACCTCAACCAGTGTAGTCTGATTCTAGAAGAAATTACTCGAATCAGTTGCAGTCTGATTAAAAAATTAACAGATTCTAATGAGTCGACTCATTTTAGTGAATAAAACACATGCAGCTCAACCAGTATAGTCCGATCCAAAACAAATGATTCTAATGAGTCGTTCTTCATAGTGAATCAAAAATATACAGCATAACCAGTGCAGTCTGATTCCAAAACGAATGATTCTAATGAGTCGGCTCATTTTAGTGAATCAAACACATGCAGCTCAACCAGTACAGTCCAATCCAAAACAAATTACTCTAATGAGTTGATTCTTCATAGTGAATCAAAAATATGTAGCGCAACCAGTGCAGTCTGATTCCAAATTTAGTGATTCTAATGAGTCAGCTCACTTTAGTGAATCAATGCACCTCAACCAGTTTAGTCCAGTTCCAAAACAAATGACTCTATTGAGTCGGTTCTTCATAGTAAATCAAAATATAGCCTACAGCGTAATCAGTGTAATCTGATTCCAAAACTAATGATTCTAATGAGTCGGTTCTTAGTTAGTTTAGTGAATCAAAAACATACAGTGTAACCAGTGCAGTCTGATTTTTAAATGAATCATTCTCATGAGCTGGTACTTTACAGTGGATCAAACATATACCGTATAGTCAGAGAATTCTGACTTCTAAATGAATCATTCCAGCGAGTCACTTCTGTTTGTGAATCAAACACATGCAACTCAACCAGTGCAGTCCCACTCCAAAACAAATGATTCTAATGAGTCAGTTCTTTATAGTGAATCAACCATATACAACGCAACCAGTGCAGTCTGATACCAGAACTAATGAGTCGGCTCATTTTAGTGAATCAATGCAGCTCAACCAGGGTAGTCCAATTCCCAAACAAATGACTCTAATAAGTTGGTTCTTCATAGTGAATCAGAAATATACGGCGCAACCAGTGCAGTCCGATTCCAAAACAAATGATTCTAATGAGTCGGTTCTTCATACTTAATCAGAAATACACAGGGCAACCAGTGCAGTCCGATTCCAAAACCAATGACTCTAACGCAGTGTTTCCCAACTCCAGTCCTCCCCTTTCCCCCCCGCGGCGCTGCCTGCAGCGCCTTCACACACAGACGAAACTTACTAAAGAAGTGTGAAATGTGACATCATACACCTCTGTAAATAAATACAATTTAAATTCACGCCTCGCACTCTTTAATGCCCTTTGAATGGAACATATACACTCGTTTCAAACTGGAATCATCGCACTTCACGGTCGAATAGAACAATTGCCGTATATCACAAAATATGCAGAATGTTGGGAAACGCTAGTGAATCAAACACATGCTCAACCAGTGTAGTCCGATTCCAAAACAAATTACTCTAATGAGTCGATCCTTTTTTTAATTAAACTTATATGGCATATACAGTGTAGTCTAAATGAATAATTCCAGTGATTCTGTTCTTTTTAATGAAGAAAAAAAAGGGGATACACAAGTCAAAATGATTGGGAAGCTCTGCTCTACTAGAGTAATAAATGAGATAGAAATGTGTTCTAGCACAATAGGCAACAATCATATCAATCTATCAGACATTACAGAATTAGCGGATCACAATGTAAGCCTGTGTGAGCCTTTCTTTCTTTTTCTCCACTGGCTTTCTGCTCAGCAGATATCATTAAAATCTTCTTAATTCGTCAAACTTGCCCTTCATTTTTTCATATCAACGGCCAAAATCAACAAAGAGTGTAGAAAAGCACTTTCTCTCTCTCTACTGAAGCTGCAGGCATTCTAACACACACTGAGCAAAGTGAATAGATGTGCTTGCACAGCCAGTTCTGCCCAAATGTCCTTGACCTCAGAGGCAGCCTGCAGGAATACGTATATTATGTTGAAGAGACTGGACCGGCTACCTTTAAGCCACACTTTCAGCCCTCTTCCTCCTCCTCTCTTTTTTTATAGTTTGATTGTTCATGTCCTGATTTATAACAATCAAGCGCAGTATCTGCGATGATGTACTTTAACACCAGCAGGGCTGGCGAGCAGAAATGGGCCCCGTTGATTGCGTCGTACGGTTCACGGACGGGTCTGATGTAACCGAGGGTGAACGCAGTATTTCACACGTGGGAAATCTCATGAGGAAAGGTCTTCAAAGTGACCTGACACTCACACACGTTTACTGCACCTATAAAACATTCTAATGGCGAGAAGATAAGACAAAGAATGACCTGAGAGGAATAGAAATAACTGATGCTGTCCAGAAATCACAAATAATCACCTTAAATCAACCACACAAATGGATTTCAAGGCTTAGCTATAGATTTTGGAATCTGACAAGGGTTGAGATCTATTAGGCAGCAAGTGAACATTCAGTTCCAAAATTTCATGTGTTGGTAGCAGGAAAAATGGGCAAGCGAAAAAAAACTGACTGATTTTGAAAAGGGCCAAATAATGATGGCTAGACGACCGGGTCAGAGCATCTCCAAAATTTGTAAGGAAGGACAACAAGTGAACCAGCGTCAAGGTCATGGGCATCCAAGGCTCACTGATACATGGTGAAAGTGAAGGTTAGACTGTCTGGTCCAATCACACAGAAGAGCTACTGTAGCTACTATGAATGAAAAATGTCAAAACTCACAGTGTATTACAGTTTGCCGCATTTGGAGCTGTTAGACTGCAGACTGGTCAGAGCCAAAAACACCTACAATGGGCATGTGAGCATCAGAACTGGACCGTGGAACAATGGAAGAAGCTTGCCTGGTCTGATGAATCAGGTTTTCTTTTTAGATCAGGTGGATGGCTGGGTGTGTGTTGATTAACTGGGGAAAATATGGCAGCAGATGCACTATGGGAAGAAGGCAGGCTAACAGAGGCAATGTTATGCTCTGGCAAATGTTTTGCTAGGAAACCTTGGGCCTTGCATTGATGTGGATATTACTTTGACACATTCCACCTACCTAAAGATTATTGTAGACCACATACAGCTCTTCATGGCAGTGGTGTTCACTGATAGAAGTGGGCTTTTTCAGCAGAATAATACACCCTGCCACACTGTAAACATTGTTCAGGAATGATTTGAGGAGCGTCATAAAGAGTTCAAGGTGTTGCCTTGGCTTCCAAACTCCTTAGATTTCAATCCAATTGAGCATTACCCTTACCAAAAAGAAGTATACTTCAAGTTTATTTCATTAAGTATACTTAAGTAAAATTCAAGTATATTATTAAGTACTTTATGTAGTAAGTATACACGTCAGTGTACTAGTAGTATACTATTTCAATACTCCTTGGCCCACTTTCTGGTTACATTTAAGTATACTTTAAGTATAACAGTAGTAAACTTTGAGTACACAGCTAGTTTCTATCTGTTTTAGTTTGTACTGCAACTTTACTAAAAGCGAACTTATATACTGATAGTTTACTAATTAAACACTTGTAGCATTTTAGTACACTTTGAAGTATAGTCTCAGTAAACTACTAGTTTAGTGGTTTTATACTGCAAGTATATTCATACATTTTCTTTAAGTGAATGTTACATTATACTTTAAGTATACTAGGTATTTAGGTATTTGTATATTTCGTTATATGAATATCTGAACATACAAAACATCAAAAGAAAGTACAGGGTATCTGCTTGTAAACCAAAACATTATATTCTAAATTCATGCATTCTTTTTTATAAACACTTGAATGTGGGTAAGTTTCATAAATAATAAACAAAAAGGAATAAATAAACAACATAAATTCATAAAACATGAATTGGATTCAGAGTGATAATCAAAAAGTAGAAGGAGTCAATCAACACCCTAAAGCTTGACAGTCATTATTACCGCTTTATGGGTCACATTTTATTCCATAAAATTACTGTTTTGATGCTGTTTTATGACTGATGATCATGTTAAAAATGTGTGGAAGCATCTGTTGTTTCGGTTTCTTCTTTGCTTGTGTTTTGGAAATTCTGTACAGAAGATGTGTAATAGTGCCCCCTACCATATAACAATGAAAACATGGATTCTCATTGAACAATATCGCTCAAATATATTTAGACTTTTTCTAAGTATAAGTCAAGTATACTTAAATGTCTTTTTAAGCATATTTCTGAGAAGTACATAAAGCACATTTGTGAGAAGTATATAAAAAGTAGACTGAAAGTATACTTTCCTATTTTTTATTTTAAAATAAGTATACTAATAGCACACTTGAATAAACTTATTTTTCATAAGGGTACTTAATGATTACTCACTAAAAACTCCCACAGATCATGTTTTCATGCCATTTTAAGTTTTATTTTGACGTAGCAAAGTGGTTATATCTAAGTGAGTGAGTTGTTTAATTTTTTTAAATTAGTCTTTCCAATAATGCCATTACATTGTTTATTCAGACTGATGCGTGAACACGGAACGCGCACAAACACAAGAGGCGGGATTTATCACATAAACCAATCACAGCCGATCATAACCAGTCACATCCAATCATATCGCGTTGGAGGCCTTGCCTCCTCTCACGTGACTTTCCCCCATTCATTCTCAATTACCACCCACCAAGCCCACCATGCTTTAGTGTCTATTAAAACTCAATGGGCTCAGGGGAGGCGAGAGAGAGGCGGACTCCCGCTGTAACTGTACTTGCTGGTGTCATTGTTGGACAACATTTCTTTAGAAAAACGGGTGATTTATACACTTTTTAATGAAATATTTTGTAATACTGGCATTGTTTCATTTTTACTATACTTTATATCGTCTTTACACTGTCCTCTTTGCCCCTATTTTATAGGTAGCACAAGTGTATGTAACAAGCTGCATCAAGCTTCTTCAAAAGTTTTGCTTCTGGTCTGTGCTGAAAGAGGGGGGGAAAAGCATCTCAAGTAAACAACGAAAGAATTTTCAATACAGGGTGAAATTTTCCTTTAAAATGCTGCCAAAGTAAATAATTCATCTCAATATTCACGAAATCACTTTTCCGTTTCATTTTTTGTAAAACATCTTCCTTCACCCTTTGCGGTGCTCCAGTTTTCATTCCGAGGTATCTGGCTTTCAGCACATTTTGTCATTGAAATGTTTCAGTGCATATTTCCCTATGCTCTTTGTTCATCCGTTTGCATCTGGGCCGTATTCCTCCCTTCCGTTTGCTGCAGTACCATCTGCTCAGAGAAGAGTGGTACCTGGACTGGCACGGCTTTGCAGGATGCAGGTGCCTGCCAACCCTGGCTTGAATTGCCTGTGGATGTGCCAGCCAGGGTCCAAGGAGCATAAGCCAGACTGGTGTGAGGTTAGAAGCATAGTAACCAGCGGGGGAAGAGCAAGTATTGCCCATTTGCCTCAAACCAAGGTGCAGTGGAGGGCACAGGCGGTCGTTTTCAGACGCAGGTTTGGGACACTGATGGCTGTACAGAACATGTAAGGTGATAATTAATGCACAGGTTGACATCATTACTTAACAGCATGGTATTTTTGTTAGGATGCTGGGATAGCATACACTCATATTCATCTGCAGGTCTATTTTATTATTTTTTCTAACTTACATACTCGCTGAGAAATAGTCATTTTCTAGTGCGTAGACCCAGCTATTTGTGCAGTGCTCACTGTATGTTCACCATTAAAGACTATTAAGACATTTTGCATTAGGAAATTATTTCTATCACTTTTATTTACAAAGTATGAACATAAAACACAATGTATAAATACATAATAAAATAAGTAACACTATTTTATTCAATTTAATACTAATGCAAATTGGTTAGTAAATGTTCTTAGCTGGCAACTGTCAATGATGCATAATGTGTTAAATGTTAAAAATCCTAACAGTTTTTAAATGTATATTTCAATAAATGAAAATAATTAGTAAATACATCAATAATTCTCTCTCTCTCGCTTTACACTGTAAAAAAAGTTGTTTCAACTTAAAAAAGTGTTCGTGCTGCCTTAAAATTTTAAGTTTAGTCAACATGAAATGTTAGGTTGTTCTACATAAAAACCTGTAATGAGACGGATATTTGAGTTGAGTAAACTTAAAAATTTTAAGGCAGCACGAACACTAACTTTTTTAAGCTGAAACAACTTTTTTTTACAAAGTTTTTTTTTTTTTTACAGTGTATGTGTGTCTGTAAAACCAGTCTTAAGTAGCACAAGTATATTTGTAGCAATAGCCAAAAATACATTGTATGGGTCAAAATGATCAATTTTACTTTTATGCCAAAAATCATTCAGATATTAAGTAAAGATCACGTTCCATGAAGATATTTTGTAAATGTCTTACCGTAAATATATCAAACTTAAATTGTGATAGTAATATGCATAGCTAAGAACTTCATTTGGACAACTTTAAAAGCGATTTTCTCAATATTTTGATTTTTCTGCACCCTCAGATTTTCAAATAGTTGTATCTCAGACAAATATTGTCGTATCTTAGCAAACCATACATCAATGGAAAGCTTATTTATTCAGCTTTATTCAGCTAGTCAGATGATGTATAAATCTCAGTTTCAAATTTAATTTATTGAAATATACATATACACATAAGCCTCTGTTCATGCTAAAAACAGACTTCGCTCTAACAGTTTTTGACATCCACTGATGTATAAATAAATTATATATATATATATATATATATATATATATATATACAGTATGTAATTTTTTTTGGTATGTTAACCTAACATTGCCCTAGAGGTCTAGCATATTGTTTATATAGAAATATCTAAAGAAAGACTAACTTTTGTAATGTCGAGGCTAGTAAAAAGTAGTGATCTTTGTGATCTTAATGTTGAAAACAACACAGAAAAGCAATAACGCATGGCCGCTGTGTCATGGAAAGTCATTATTTTTGCAATCTGGTGCTGCTCTGAACTTGAAATCGGCGTGCTGTTTAAGACTCAGTCCTTTTGTCACGAATTTAATCAGTGCTGCATATTTTCTTTACAGCTTTCCTTTACAGCTTAACATCTGTACCAAAAATCAATGGACATACAGATGGACTCCATTTGGAATGCTGCCCATTAAATTAGTTTAAGAAATCTCTTTTTTCCATTCCACATTATTGAGTCTGAATTCTGTGTGGAAGAGCAGTTGCACAGGTCTAGAATGACAAGAGAATAACTGAGAGTACATCATTTTCATTTTTGGGTGAACTATTCCTTTAGCAGCTTATAAGCCTGGAGTCATGGTCAAAGAAAAAAGATAAAGAAAGTTTCAGACAACTTAGCGTATAGTCAAGAACAAGACCTATTATTAAACCAAACGATATTTTTTTCCAAACTCCATGATGCATTTAATCTGAAATGAGATGCCATATCTTTTAGCATGAACTGAGGACTTTCATTCCGACTGGTCGAAGGTTTAAAGGGAAATTAAAATTTAAGGACGCACAATCAGAGCGGGAGCGTGTCCTCGAGGCGGTGAGAATTAAAGAAGGATCTGTGGGGTTGAGCATAAGAGCAACACCCTGAGAAATCGACTCTCGTTCTTTCATTTCTGCATCTCTCTGTGTGAATCCTGACGGCGCTCGTTTCTACAGCCTGGATGACTTTCAAGTCGCCAGCCGATCTCTATAGCTTCCTCTGCCTTCCGAATCTCTCCTCCGCCCATCAAATGAACGCTCTGTGATGCCTGTTTAACTTAAAAAATAAATTATTGGAGTATCAGGCAGACCACCTGGTTCAATAAATGATGAATGGGATGAATCGATTAATAATGCATTGGAGCAAGTCCACTAGTCTGTTTGATTGGCATTGCTAAGAGACTTAAAAGGGAAGGATGTGACATAGGCAGTCATAGGAGTGTGTAGCCACCAAAAAATATATTTTATTATTCCCCCTGCTAGTATCAGGCTAACATAAAATAATAGAGTGCGTTCTGTCACTCTACAAACGGCATGCCGTGTAAATTTACTAATAGTATACATCAGCACGGATCTTTTTCCAAGGTACAAAGCTCGCAGCGCACAAAAAATATAAGTTACTGGACCGTGTCTGACGCTTGCTTTTATCTCGACTTTCTTTCCGCTTATCTTGTCGAGAGCGCGAGCGAGCGGCGACGGATACGTCCCCTCCTCCAACCTCTTAGCGCTCCAACCTCATCTTTCCCCCATAGTGAAGTGGCCCATGGGGCGGGTGGATAAATCAATTAATCCCGATCTCCTTTGCCAATCCGAACGGCCTGATCGCTAATGATCTGCGGCCTGTTGCGGTTTAGCGCTTAACCAATTCATCATCTCTCCACCTGCACTTCCCACGCTGCTTTACATATAAATTACAGACCGACGGAAAAAAAAAAGAAGAAAAAAAAAAAAAAGAAAAACAGGTCGGACAGTGCCATCTTTATTCCCTGGCCCCCTGGTTTCATTTGCGAAAACATTAAGAAAGTGGAAATGAAAGCTGATGGAAAGAGAGATGAAGGAGAAGAGGGATGGAGACAATTATCAGACGCCTATCATCACTTACCGCCGCCTCGGAGTAATTTGAAAACATGTACACCTTCACAACAACATGAAGACGCTCTTCAAGGCCAGAGAAGACGTGAAATGAAAAACCTTGTTGCGTTTAAATCGCCTGCTAAGCTAGAGAATAAAGTGCCTGGCATATATTAAAGCAATAAGCCACGGGTCGTGCGCTAAAGTGATTTCATCACGGAGAAAGTGTGTTCTTTAGCACAAGATGAAGCGGGACTGGCAGAAAACGATTTAACAGCGTTAAAAGTACTGTAGCAGACAGACTCAAGTGGCTTATTGCTTTTTAAGATACTGGCTGCATAAATGCACCAAAAGCTACTAATGGTAAATTAATATTAATAATCGCAATTGGGGCTACAACTGACTTAATTAAAAAAGAAATCACTGCGATAAGCCTAGATTATCAAATAGCAAAAGCTGTGATTACAATAAATGAATATATGCAATTTTTCAAAGAGATGCAGCATGTGTTCATTTACACGTGAGCAGCTGATGATTTCAGTGTCTGAAAGCAGCTCAGTTCACAATTTGAAATTTGCTCAGAACATGCATTTGGAAATGCAACATCTTCTCAAACCTGTAATGATACGTGCTTTGTCAACAACAAAGTTTTCCACCAAAATAACTGCTCTGCGGTTTAATGTTTGAAAATGAAGTAAATAAGGCATTTGGAAATATTGGTATTGCAGTTTTACAGTTGTACTGTAAAGATATTGCTACTACTCATACTAAATAAAAATATTAAAATAAAGCAATAAGCCCCGTGAAGCCGTGGTTTACAGTGAATTTATAACAGCTAAAGGGTGTTGATAGGCACGATGCGAAGCAGTCAATTATTTTCAAATACAAATACTTACTGAATAATTTTTGTATTTCTTAATATTTTTATTTACTACTACTACTACTAGAGCTGAAGATCTTTGCCCGAGCCCGACAGGACCCGACGGGTCAAATTACAACTAAATATTAATTGAGTTTTAAATGCATAATGTAGACAGAGTATATAGGCTAATGTTGGCATTATTCTTTTATTAAATTTCACCTGCTATTCACCGTCGCGTTGAGGCCGGATTGTGGAGAGAAGTAGCAAAGCAAATCCCGCGAAACCTTTTTTTTAATTTAGTTTTTGGCAAATACCCATCTTAAGAATTTTTCTTAATTTAAGTGGCCTATAGCCTAAGTTCGTCATGAATAAATTATGTTAAAACGTGTATAAATGACTCATTGTTGACAAAAGGCAAAAGAGCTGTGAGCTTGCGCACATTTGAATAATGTCGGGCTGTAAACGGGTTCGGGCTTTTAAAAAGCTGTCAATCAAAATGTACTTGTCCGGCTCGGGCCGAATCCTTCCGAGCTCGGGCACTGTCGGGCCTAACTTTTAAGGCCCGATTACAGCTCTAACTACTACTAGGGTACACTCTCCTGTTACACTCACCTGTCTGTGTCTCAGTAGCTACCATATATAAGTTTGATTCAGTTCCTTGTTTGTCGTCCGTTCTTAATGTTAGTTTTCGTTGTGTTGGCGTGTGTTTTTCCCTGCTGTTTCTGTTTGTTTCTGTTCCCTTTTTGGATTATACTATTAAAGCACGTTTGTATTATTTCCTCATCCCTACGGCTCTTTCCTGCACATGACCCTGACAAAAATCATTGTATTGTATTTTTACAATTAAATTAGTAGTAGTAGTAGTAGTAGTAGTAGTATTAAATGCTTGATTTTTTTAAAGTGAATTATTACAAATAATTTCTCTTAAGAATTCTTATTTTGCTTAATATTTTGATTTACTACTACCAGTAATAAGAAATAGCTTGTTTCACTGTAAAATTATTGTATTGTATTTTTACAATTAAATTATTATTATTATTAATATTATTAAATGTTAGATTTTTACAGTCAAATATTATAAAGTATTTCAGTAACACTTCACAAAAAAGTTAATTAATTAACTAACTACTTTATTTAACATGAACTAAAAATGAACAATACTTCTTAATGTTAATTTCAGTACTTACTAATGCATTGTTAAAATCACAAGATGTGTTTGTTAACATTACTGTATGCACTGTGAACTAACATGGACTAACCATGATTTTTTAACTAACATTAACAAAGATAAATAAATTCTGTAGTAAATGTATTGTTCATTGTTTATTACTGTTAGTAAATACATTAACTATGGAACCTTATTGTAAAGTGTTACCAGTAATGCTTATTTTGTTACATTTTTTATTTAGCAGTAGTAATAGTAGTAGTAGTAATACAGTCTTAAAAGTAAAGGTGCTTCGTGATGCCATAGAAGAACCTTTAACATCTAAAGAACCTTTCTGTTTCACAAAAGGTTCTTTGTGGTGAAAGCAGGTTCTTCAGATTATAAAAAGGTAAGAAAAAGATAAAGAACAAGGTTCTTTAAAGAACCTTTGACTGAATGGTTCTTTGTGGAACCAAAAATGGTTCTTCTATGGCATCACTTGAAGAACCTTTTAAAGCACCTTTATTTTTAAGAGTGTAGTAATATATAATCACAGTTCTTGGCCAAAGTTTGCAGCCCAAGTACAGCAAACATGCATTATTTTTTTTATTTTTTTTTTTTTAGAAAAATTGTGTAGCCCTGATCAGAATATTCAAGATTTAGTAATTCAGAATAGCTGTTTACTAACATTATGAACATAATTATGAAGCACATTTTGAATATGACCGTTTTTAGTCAAAACTGGATGTGTAATGTATTTGTTAAACCATTTATAAGAGGCTGTTTATGAGCGCTTAAGCCTTGTGGAATCATTTAAATTGGTAATGTGTTTGTTTTGAATTTAAATGACCGGTGGAGGAGGTAATGTCTCCTAACGGCCATGAGAATGGTGACATGTAGAAGCACT
This sequence comes from Cirrhinus mrigala, assembly GCA_036247105.1. Taxonomy (NCBI): domain Eukaryota; kingdom Metazoa; phylum Chordata; class Actinopteri; order Cypriniformes; family Cyprinidae; genus Cirrhinus; species Cirrhinus mrigala. Next base: position 12,684,954 of record CM070007.1, on the reverse strand, counting down.
TGATCAAAGCTATGGCTAAGAGGAGCACAGTCTTTTAGCACTCTTGAGGAAAGTGAGGTAAACATGTTTGGACATAAGCAGATGCGGCAGGTGCCTCCAGATGTCTTCATCCATCTCCGAAGTGTCTTTTCAAAGACGTCTCACACAGATGGGCCTAGCCTAGGACTGGCGCGCACCATACCTCAATCTTTTTTTTTGTTTTTTTTAGTTTATCAGAGCTCGCATGAGGTGCTGCGCTACGCCGCTTCTGAACGCAAATCACATTTAACGTCAAAGAAATAAGAAAAAAATGGGTTATGCTGGAGAACGTATCAAATAAGCCACTCAGTAAATCAATTTGCACATTGCTTTTTAAAAATGTTTGGTTTTGGAGGCCTCTTCAAAGGAGTCAAAAGAACTTTTTTTTTTTTTTTTTTTTTACATGACTTATTTAATACATTCATTTACACCTGCTTTGATATGCCATACCTTCACAGAGAGGGAGCTGCATTCTTCCACGACAGCTGTTTGATGTTGCTTTCCAGGGAATATTAATTTTGCTTTTCACCTGACATGAATGCTTTATTGTGAATGTAGCACCGCTGCACATTGTGCCTAACAACGGCCTTTAGCTGTCACTTTATTCATGATAGCTCAACCTTCAGATAGCACAACCACTTCTTGAAGCTATAGTTCACTCATCAACAAACACAAATTCTCTCATTATTTACTCACCCCTTTGTCATTCCTAACAAATAAGAAGATATTTTGAAGAATGTTTCAGCTTTTTTGTCCAAATTCTAAAAATGAAAGTCCAAATCAGTGTCTTAAGTAAAAAAAACAAAAACAAAAACAAAAAACGTCATAATCGTTGAATGATCGATTTATGGATTAAAATTACAATTAAAGAATTAAATTAAATTAAAATCACGCTTTGGTAAATTAGTGACATTAAAACTCAAAATTATGAGATACTAATTCACAATTTGAAAAAAAGTTGAAATTATGAAGTTATTATTATGAGATAAATTATGAAAGAAAAGTCAAAATGCATTATTATAGCATAAATATAAAACTAACACTGTAAAAAAAAAAAAAAAAGGTCAATAAGTCATGGCAACTTAAGTTTTTACATTAACTCGTCAAAATAAGATGAGCAATTTCAACTTTTTTATAAGTTATATGAATTCAACTTGATTTATTCAAGTTGAAATGGCAACAGTGTTAAATATACTTAAAAATTTTGATTATACTTAAAGGCAACAACTGAACGTAAGTTTTTAAGTTGAAATAGGTGGAAATGTTTGCAGTGCAGAAACAATTTAGGCAAAAGGTCTAAATTATGAGATAAAAAGTCAATTACGATCAAAGATTTATGTCCGAATTACCACTTTTTTCTTATAATCTAGACCTTTTATTTCATAATTATGACTTATCTCATAATCGCAATTTTTATTTATTTTTTATTTTATTTTTTATTTTATTTTATTTTTATGTATCTCATAATTCTGATTTACCAAATGATAGATTTTTTTCTTCTTTTATGTAACACAAATAAGCTTCCATACCTTTAAAAATTAGGTAACACTTTACAATATGAACAAACAATGAACAATACATTCATTACAGTATTAATGAATATTTCTTAATGTTAGTTAATAACAATACAGTTGCTCATTGTTAGTTCATGTTAGTTCACAGTGCATTAACTAATGTTAACAAACAACTTTTGATTTTAATAATGCATTAGTAAATGCTAATACAAACTAAGATTATAAAATGCCGTAGAAGTATTGTTCGTTCTTAGTTAACTAAATTAGTTAATAAAACAACACCGTGGTCTCTTTATTTGAGACTATGTGGAATATATTTTAAATTTACTTTCAAATGCTGTTCAAGGTGCCACTGTCTCTTTGAAATTGGACAGCAGTTTGTTCATTTTACCTCTTACATTGGCTCTCTGAAATAAATGTCTTATTCTGAATGCAGTGGGATTCTCCTTCCCTACGTCTGGCCGATTAAAAACGTCCACTAAGCCAAATCTAGTTCAAAAATAGGCCCTGGCCACTGCACTTTCAATCCATTTGGGCCTCTGCATCAATGTCTCAAAGCATTTCCCAGTTGTTTTTGGCTGTCAGCTAGTTTGGGGGGTGTGAGCAGGTTCGGGCTGTAGCGTGGCAGCAGCCGGTATTGAGGTGCTGCATGTTTAATAGCATCTAGAGGGAATGTCAATTACACGTGTAAGATTGATTTGGCTTTTCTGTGCTCTCCACAGAGATCCGCGTTGATTCCCTTAGACTGTATCTCACACCCCACCCATCTCACCCTAACACCTACAGACACAAATCAGTATATTTTTCCATTCTTTCATTCTCTTTCAAATATGTTATTGTCTTTTAGATCTTTTAGAACTTCTTTTCTTTTAGAACTTTTAGAACCCTAATTGACCCTCCGCAAACAGCTTGATTGACAGGCGATCTGAACAATCAAAACGCCGAAACCACCATTCTGTCTGACAAACAGAAATCAGACAGGAGAGTAAATCAACTTCAGGCTTAAATAAAGCATGTTCTGATGTTCATTCATGTTTTTCATGCTTTAAGTAAAGAAGAAAAGTCGATCGGTTCACATGACGATTGATCTAATGTGAGCTGTCACAACACATTAAAGAGCCACAAAATGGTATTTATTGATTGAATTTTTTAAAAATATTACAACATTTTAAAGCTGAGACTTTGTTTTTTTAATACCAGAAGTAACCTGCTCTGTCTTGACTGTCAGCATGTTGTCAGTTAATTTTTCAGATGTATTTTTCACTGTGTAAGAACATGATGTGTAGTGTGAGAGAGCCATTGTTTGTCGGACATAGCAACAGTAACTAAGGAGGGCGGGTTTTTGCGAAGAGTCAAATCTAGTAAACCAATAAATAAAAATCATAAAATATAACAGGTATTTTAACCTGTTAACTATCATGCCAACTTTTTCCCCATCACATATTTTAGTTATCATTGTTAATTAGATATCTTTCAAAAGCTTTTTTAGTAGGCCCCTCCCCCTAGTAGGCGGAGTCAAGTGTCATAGATTTTAAATTTACTACAATATTTTATAATCAATAGATTGTTTACATCTTGACAAAATACATATCGTTGGAAAGTCTCAAGTTTGTTTGGTCATTATTTTGTGATAGAAGTAATATTGTGACAGAAATTTATGGATTTGTGACAGGGAAATAAATAAAAAAGTTTTGGGTGTAACCCAACGGTAATATCAACTTAAAATTTGGAACATAACATATTTAGACACATGGCTTTGATTTTATAGCAACTTTAGACTGCTAAATATTTTGTAAAATATTTATTTTATATAAAATAAAATAAAATAAAATAAAATAAAATAAAATAAAATAGTACAGTACACCTTACAGTAAACAAACTTCTATAACTTTTTTAAAATTATTTTTTTAAATGCTTCAGCAATAATTGGTCAATTATCTTCTTAAAAAAAGACCAAACTGTTTAAGTTCATACCATTTAAAGGCACAATATGTAAATCTTTTTTTATTAAAATACAATATTTATATAATATAATATAAAAAAAATATAACACTCATATTACACTCAATCACAGCTTCATCAAACTACGTCTTTGTGTCTTTGTTTGCTTTAAATATGCACCCTCTAGTGGCGAGAACTGACATATTGTGCCTTTAAGGTCATGGGGGGGGGGGGGGGGGGGGGGGGGGGTGTAACACTTAAGAAGTTTGTTCGCAACCTTCCAAGCACCTAGAACACCCTGAAACTTCAGGACAACCTCATTAAAAAACCATGCAGAACTCGTTAGCTACTACATAACCACCCAAAACACCCCAGCAACATCTTGAAACCGCATTATGACGCAATAAAAAGCACTCCAAATGCCTTGGAACAACACTGGCAACCCAACAGAACACTCTAGCATCGTGATGCCAAGTTTTCTACCACTCACACTTTCTTCTGAAAATGTTCTACTGCTCAATTTCACATAAAGAAAGCATTAACTATATATTTCAAGGACGTTAATTGCCCAATGTCACTTTTTGGAGCATTCAGTCGAAGCTTTCTCCACTCAAGAATTATTCTATAAAACATTCTTCATACTAGCTGCTTTATTACCAGACATTTACGTGGATTAATCCCTTAACTGCCATTTAGTCTGAAGTAAATCACAACACAGATGTCAATATCACCAAATTGCTTTTCTCTTGAGAGGAGAATAGAGGTAATAATCGCTGGCAGTGTGCGAGACAAGAGCAATAATGGCTTTATTCAGATGTTGTAATCTCAGTAGATTTGTGAAGTTTAGCCACGCCATTTTCCAGCATGTAACGGCTAACTCGCACAATTACCACAATCCGTCATCTCATCTTTCAGCGCGATTCGCTTCTACTGAAAAAAATCGTTTATTTGGCTTTTTCACTTCTGTTCCTGTGGGCTACAGATTGCTCGGAATTCAATTTGTGCCACAGAGCAGGCCGAGACGGGTGTTTCCCACTGCATTCTGGGATATGGAAACCCCTGACTAGCTTTAAGTACCGCTAGCACTCACCCCCTGTCAAAAAGAATGAAATGCATGCTGGGAGAAAAAGACTTCTTTGTGTTCTCTCCACACAGTGATATGTCACTCCTGTTTATCTCTCATTCTGTTCGACGTGTTTCTCTAGCTGTCATTCTTTCTCCACTCAGAGGGAAGTCAACACTTGCTCTGTTAATTAACAGTTTGAGAAGATCACTCTTTAACACCTACATTTGGCTTGCTGTCTTGTTTACTAAGAAATACAGCAATGACAGTTACATTTCCATTAATTTTCGATTCTTATTAGAAGATACAAATGATCTCACTCCCAGAGTTTTTCTGACATGTGCCAGACATTTGTACAAAACACAATAATACACATTATTTTCATACATATGGGTCACATTTCACTATGTTTCACATTCAAGACTGCAGTAGAATAGTGTGTGTGTGTGTGTGTGTGTGTGTGTGTGTGTGTCTTGGTCTTTATGAGTCATGGAGCAAAATATGATCGTGACTATACAACAGGTTATGTTACCTTGAGTCTGAGACACACTTGTAATACATCAAAATACATCAAAAATATATTGCGGCTTGACTATATGTGAAACATGGGGCTGGGCAAGAAATTAAGTCACAAAATCTCATAACTTTTTCTTTAGCTTTCAATCATTGCAAGCAAAGGCTCTTTCCGAAATGTCACTAAGAACTAAACACAGTATGAAATCTCACAAAATCTGTCAAGAACATATTTTACCCACAAAATAAAAATAATAATAAAAACGAAGGAGGGAAGGAAGGAAGGAAGGAAGGAAGAAAGCGAATCATTCGTGATCCAGCTTCACTTACAGCAGAACTGAGTATAATGTTTTTTTTTTATGAATCTTTGCAATCGCCTTTCCTAATAATGTGCTAGTTAGCAAGTTTTATGGCTAAGCATGGCTAAAGTAAACATGCTCGTCACTCCACAGAGAGAAGAGAGGGGCAGGGCAAGCAGGGCTCATTAACATTTCAAGCAACATCTATCTATCTCCACTCTGTTAAAAGAACATTTTGCAAGATGCATTGTTACCAAACAAATTAATTTGTACGTTTGTTGTTATTGCCGTTTTCTAATAAATGTACATAACATTTTCAGGATAAGGCAATATAGAGTTTAGTTTTGTGCAATATTTTGTGCATTATTTATTTATTTATTTACTTATTCATTCATTCATTATTTCAAATGTTTCTAGCAAACCAGATAACATCCTGAGGAAGGTAGGAAGGAAGGAAAGAAGAGGGGAAGGAAGGAGGGAAGGAAGGAAGGAAAAAAGAAAGAAAGAAAGAAAGAAAGAAAGAAAGAAAGAAAGAAAGAAAGAAAGAGAAAAAAGAATGAGAGGGAGGGAGAAAGGGAGGGAAGGAAGGAAGGAAAGAAGGACAGACGGACGGATGGACAGACAGATGGAAAGAAAGAAAGAAACAAACAACCAAAAAAAGAGAAAGAAAGAAAGAAAAAAGAAAAAAACACAAACAAAGAGAAAGAAAGAAAGAAAGAAAGAAAGAAAGAAAGAAAGAAAGGGAGCGAGGGAGAAAAGGAGGGAGGGAAGGAAGGAAGGAAGGAAAGAAGGACAGATGGACGGATGGACAGACAGATGGAAAGAAAGAAAGAAAGAAAGAAAGAAAGAAAGAAAGAAAGAACGAAAGAAAGAAAGAAAGAAAGAAAGAAAGAAAGAAAGAAAGAAAGAAAGAAAGAAAGAAACAGAGAGAGAAAGAAAGAAAGAAAGAAAGACAGAGAGAACAAAAGAAATAAAAGGAAACAAACAAAGGAGGGAGGAAGGAAGGAAGGAAGGAAGGAGAAAGAAAGAGAGGGAGGGAGGGAGAAAGGGAGGGAGGGAAGGAAGGAAAGAAGGACGGACAGAAAGAAACAAGAAAAAAACAAAGAAAGAGAGGGAGCGAGGGAGAAAAGGAGGGAGGGAAGGAAGGAAGGAAGGAAGGAAGGAAGGAAGGAAGGAAGGAAGGAAAGAAAGAAAGACAGATGGAAAGACAGAAAGAAAGAAAGAAAGAAAGAAAGAAAGAAAGAAAGAAAGAAAGAAAGAAAAACAAAAACAAACAAACAAACAAAGAGAAAGAGAGAAAGAAAGAAAGAAAGAAAGAAAGAAAGACAAACAAAGAGAAAGAAAGAAAGAAAGAAAGAAAGGGAGGGAGAAAGAGAGGGAGGGAAGGAAGGAAGGAAGGAAGAAAGGAAGGAAGGAAAGAAAGAAAGAAAGAAAGAAAGAAAGAAAGAAAAAGAAAGAAAGAAAGAAAGAAAGAAAGAGGGGGGAGGGGAGAGGGGGAGGAATGAAGGAAGGAAGCAACAACAGAATCATTTGTACTTCTGTTGTAATCGGTTTATTAAAGGCATCATCGAATGCAAAGTTCACTTTTTCATGTTGTTTGAACATTAATGTGTGTTGGCAGTGTATGTACAATCTACCCTATGATGATAAAAATCCACCCAGTGGTTTTTATTTAAACTGTAAAAGTAATTTCCCCTTTTTCAAATCAAGCCATTCTCAGCATCTCGTCTGTGTGACGACACACCGACAGAGGCCGCTCCCACACTACTTAATTGACACAGCCATCTTACCTTAGACCCGCCTTGAATGAGCAGTAACAGTCCGACCGCCATTGTTTCGATGCCGGAACAGGGACGTAGACAAGAATGGCTCCTAAGCAATTGAAGTGTTCCGTTGTTGGATGTAATGATGAACATAGTAGTCATTTACTCCCGACATCTGCGCCGCTGAAGATGCAGTGGATGACTTTTGTTTGTGAATGGAATGTGCCTCCCAATCTAAACAAATGCGTATATGTTCGCACGAATCATTCTTAATCCAGCTTCACTTACAGCAGAAGTAAGTATAATGTTTGTTTTTTTATGAGTCTTTGCAATTGCCTTTCCTAATAACGTGCTAGTTAACAAGTTTCATGGCTAAACGTGGCTAAAGTAAACAGGCTTGTCACTCCACAGAGAGAAGAGAGGGGCGGGGCAAGCAGAGCTCTTTAACATTTAAAGCAACATCGACCAGAACAGGTTGATTTTTGCAGCGCTGATTTTGGCAATGTAAAAAAGACTTTTCATTAAGACACTAAAGAATCATATCAACTTGTGGAAAATGGGCATCCGATGACCCCTATTGACTAACTAACACTGTTTCTAAAAAAAATGTATATAATATTTTCAGGATAAGGATATCTATCTGTCTATCTATCTATCTATCTATCTATCTATCTATCTATCTCCACTCTGTTAAAAGAACATTTTGCAAGATGCATTGTTACCAAACAAATTAATTTGTACGTTTGTTGTTATTGGACTTTTCTAATAAATGTATAAAAAAATTTCAGGATAAGGCAATATAGAGTTTAGTTCATTTTAGTTCAGTTTAATTCATTCATTCATTCATTCATTCATTCATTCATTCATTCAAATGTTTCTAGCAAACCAGATAACATCCTGAGTTGTTCTTCTTTCTGAGCCACTAAGCGCCCCCTATAGGAAACCACATTTTGGCCTATTAAAAAAACCTCTGCTACATCATTCATCTGGTTTCCAGTTCACTGAATACTTCCTGTCCTCTCCCAAAGTGCATTCTTGGATACATGGCAAGCAACAAGCTAACGCTCTGATATTCACACACCTTTCAACATTACATAAAGATCACCATTAGGCACTGTCCAGCCAATAGAGCAGTCACTGCACTTGTTACAGCACAGATTCCTGGGAAATAAATATACTTTTGACCTTTGTCAAACAGTGCTTTGTACTACTATTAATACATTCAAATTCACATCACTCTTTGAGTTTAAATGCCACCAGCAAATCCGGAACAATATGAACTTATAAAAGGCTATCCGCTATGATAGAGAAACAGCTGAAAAGATTTGATCCTTTTAATTACTTTAATCAAGGTAGTGAAGAAAAATTACAGTCTAACTACAAACACTTACTCTATAATTGCAGCTTAATCACTAAAAGGAATTAACCTTTTACTATATCACACTAAGCAAACAAAGGCCTGTATTCTTGATTAGTATTCCTACGTTTCTGCCAATAAATATTTTGGAATGCTGATTTCACTGATTGAAGTCTTAATGCATAATTTTAAGCACCTGTGGCCAGATATTTTGAACAGAAACACGGTGAAATAACCTTGAGTGCAAAGCACAATGTTTACAGGTAGTTAAAACAGTTCAATACTGCAGAAAAAAACATTTCATTTAAAGTTTCTATCTTTAATGTTTACCTTCAAGCAACAAAGATGAATTTGGCAATCAATGTAAACATGAGAGCGCTCTGAATTGGAGCTTAATGTCAAACATGAATCCTACAATAGGCCTGTATACACCACTACTGATTTTCTCTTTCTTTTATGACATTTTTAGAACAAAAACATCACTGTGACACTTGAGAGAAAATAAAAATGCAGGCTTGCTGGATCGGGACCTAAATTGAGGGAATGATCAAGAAAATCCTACGTCTTATAAGAAGAAAACAATACGGCAACACCTGCATCTAATTTTATCCCATTATCTTCAGATTGCTCTTGCTTTATAAAATTTCTTACTCAAACGTCCACGCTTGTTGCCCACAAAACCCCCTGCTGAATCTACCATTATGCACAGATTAATTAGTGGATTTGAGAGAGAGCGAGAGAAGGACGGAACTAAAATAGGACAGAAGGAATGGACTAAGTAAGAAGGCTATATGAAATAATCTTGAAGATATTGTCATGCAACAGGTAGATATGAATGTGCGGCACACTGAAGAGTGTCTGAATCATTTTTGGTGAACAATCCCTTCAAGGTGGGAGTATTTCTGTGAGCTTTACTAAAATCGGCATTTGATTGTCCATTATCTCTTGACAGTGTGCTCATTTTTTGTTCAAAATTAGATATTTTCTTTGAAACTACATATTCATCAATGAATCGTTCAAAAGGGAATTTTTTAAAAAGTAAACATGGCCAGTTTTCATGTTGACTTTAACTGAATTATTAGCTTGAACTACAACTGGTTTGTAATGCTAGCAATAAGTCATTGTGCCATACTGCTATGAGTTTGCCATTTCCAGTAGGGCGCTATTCATTTTTCAAGTTAAAAAAATGACCTGGTATTGAATGTTTGGAATGCGGTTCCACTGGAGAGTTATTTGTTTCAACAGGCGAAATTATCTCGAAGGGTAAAATGTTTGTGGTGGCTGTTCATTTTTGTCTAGCAAAGGCATTTTCAGTGTTATTTGTCTTCATTTACATTGCTTGCCAAATACTTCATGGCAGAGCTACCATTCATATCAGAAAAAATAAAAACGGTTGCCCTTCAGCTGTCCACCCACAAACCCATGCACAAGGATATGTCTTTGTTTTATTGGTTTTGTTACTTGTCTTTTTCTCAGTCTTTCTTTGAAATATAAAATAGCCTTTTTTAGTTTTAACAAGTGTGTGCATTAGGGGGTCAAGAAAGGACACTGAATAGCAAGATAGAAGGTTTTGTGGGGGAATACATTAGTCTTGGCATTACTATTGATGTAAGTTTATGTGCCTTTCAAAGAATCAAACACATGATGTTTATTATTCAATAAAACGAAATACGACCTCAATATCACTCAGGTTGGAAGTAAAGCATTAGTCAAGCAGGTTTGCAAGCCACAATTCTTTGTAAAGCTGCACTGGAACAATATATGTTGTGAAAAGCGCTGTACAAATAAAAACAAATTGCAAATAGTTATCCAATACAACATGAAGGAAGATAAATATGTTTCATATCAGGTGAGCACTCAGAGAAGTAAACCACAGGAAGTTGTTTTCCACATCTAGCAAACCATCATGCAGTTACACTCTTAAAAATAAAGGTGCTTTAAAAGGTCCTTCACAGCAATGCCATAGAAGAACCATTTTTGGTTCCACAAAGAACCATTCAGTGAAAGGTTCTTTAAAGAACCATCTCTTTCTTACCTTTTTATAATCTGAAGAACCTTCTTTTGCCACAAAGAACCTTTTGTGAAACAGAAAGCTTCTTCAGACACTAAAGGTTCTTAATGGAACCATTTAAACAAAACAGGTTCTTCTATGGCATCGTGAAGCACCTTTATTTTTAAGAGTGTAGGGCTTGAATCAAAGACACAGTGTTGACTGCACAATATGTTTTTACCATCCAATTAATTGTATTTTAGGAATCAGTTGGTAGCATAGTGTTATAAGATCAGACGTATTGCTTCTTCCCCTTACATGTGTTGCGCTAAAGGAAGCCAGAAATAGATTTGAGCGAGTTAACAGCATTAGCTGAGACTGTGTCACGTATGACAACTGGTGCTAGTTGCATATTTTATAGGGTTCTCAGGAACTTTTGGTGACTAACTTCTTACTAATTGGCTACGAAAAAGCTCAATTCTCTCCTTCTGCTGGCTGACATGAACTTCTTCAGGAAAAGTCACTCATTTCATAAAAGCTTAAATATGCTTAATTTATGAGGAAAGATACTGTTATAGTACAGAGTCTTATAAGCAATCACCGCTGCACATTAATATGCATAAACACATTTACATGCTCATAGATCAGCAATACAATACAAATGCTAGCGCTAACCAATTACAAACATGCACAGCCCCTAAACCCATAACATTCTTCAGCTCTTGGTTCTGTGAATCTGTGATATACAGAGAGCCAACATTAATCCTCATTTCCATTTGCATAATAAAAAATCATTATAAACTACAGCTGTTTCTTTATTCATAAAGTACCTAAGGAAAGAAACTTCAGGCCTACTCAATTATTCCTTATACTGCAATGACACTGAATACTTAATGAAAGTCATCTTTTTACTTTGCCTATTGTTACGTTTCCCTGTATACCTACTGAGAATGAAAAAGACCATATATATTGAAGCTACTGAATATGCTATTCATCCAGCACAACTCTAGGAAAATTCAATTAACCGATATGATAATGGCAGCAGCTCTGAGCTGAAGTGATTGAGTTCTGCTGGTGGGACATACTGAAGTTCATTCCCCTGAGGTTACTTGCTCCCCATATCCGTCCTGAAAGTTTTCACTGGTTGACTGTCATCTCAGTCAATAAATGTGTCGTGTTAGTGAGTACAGTGTTTAAATTAGAAAATGCCCTCAGATTTTACCTGAAGGCATGAAAACATCTGCTCTGACAAGCAAGGGAGGGAGAATATAATGGGGATGAGAAATCACATCTGAAATGTAGTTGCTCTGATGTGATGTGTTGCACAGGAGAATTGTGGGAAATGCTTATTATAGCTCATTACAAAACAGTCTTCAGTAAATTATCACAATATACAAAGAAAGAAAGTTAGTTCACTTATTACTTACATAATGGATTAGTAAGCTACATGTTGTGTATAACAATTAACAGATTTAATCAAACCAGTTACATTTATAATTAAAATTTCATGCTAAAGGGTCTAAAAGAGTTATTAGTGTATTATTAATAATAATAAAAAATAACAGAGCCTTTATCACTCTCCTTCATGCACAAACATGTAAACATATCAGCGGCCTGATGGAAAACAAAAAGCCTCATATAAAATTGTGTATTTACAATTAAACAGATAAAGAATAAATAAAATGTTAAAAATGCATTCTTTCCTTGTTCTGCAGAATTGCCTAACAATGGTATTAAATTATGTTTGTTAAATTTCTATTGGGTCTTTTTAATAATGCCTTTTGAGGCTGTAGAAAGAGTCTAATGCATGAGTTTACAAAGATGATAATTTTAGATTAAATGAGTTAAATAACCAATACTGCAGAGATCAGAGTGCAATATCTTTAAAATGTGATCACATATCAATGTGGCTCTGTATGAAATGGTTTCATTCAGTTATTCACACAAAATCTCTGCTAAAGTGTTTCAGGTAACAAACAAGACCTATGCATATACCTAAAAATATCCCTGCTGGGGAAAATAAATAAATAAATAAATAAAAGCCAGCCTAAGCTGATGTGCTGCCTTAGCTGGTTTGAGATGGTCTCATAGCCTGCCCAAGCTGGTGTTTAGCTGATTTAGGCAGTCGGCAAGCTGGTCCCCCAGCCTGACCAGCTTAAACGCTACTAAAATCCCTCTAAAACCACTAAGCCAAGGGTATTTTAAAATGGTTTTTTATACCTTTTCCAGCAAAAGGAACACAGTTAACGCTTAACATTCAAAAGCGTGAGTAGCAGCTGGTCAGCCAACATCACAACATTCAGAAGTGTGCTGTGCATAGGAAACGTGTTGCACAGGAAAGTGTAGCTACTTCATTCTGCCAAGGTTAATCAAAGACCAAGCTAGTTTAACACAAAAAAGAAAGAAAAGAAAACTAGCGTGAAACGCATATGAAGCAATCACTTGGACATTAACAATGGACATCTGTTCGTCTCTGCGCCCTAAATCCCTCACGCACAGCCTTTACACACACATACACACGCACCTCCAGACACTCTCATTTAGATCAGAATGTGGGGATAGTGCTTTGAAAATTCTCAGCAGGGTTTTTCAGCTTTAGCAAATGCACTGCGTGTTTTTTCCACTTACGCTGCTGTTTTGGCCGGACCAGTGCACCATGGCTTGGTTATGAGCGGAATCCCCTGTCAGCGCAAAGGTAGAGCTGGTAAGTTTCAGCTCCTCCTGTCGCGATGTGGCCGTTCTCCGCTCTTCCCTGTTCCATCTCAGATCAGAGCGGGGGACTCTGCGCGCAGCCCGCGCGGTGCTGTTGCCAAAAGCCGGCGGCGAGCGCGCACCTGGGGGGGAGCCGGGTCCTTGGGTGCTTCTACGCACTCGGTGCTGGGGCTCTCCAGGGGCTGAACCTTGTGAACCTGGATGTTTGAGGTTATAAACTTTGCCATTACTGCGCATCGACTTCCATTTATCATCGGGTGGCATTTTCTCTGAGCGGAGCCTGTCTGTATTCCTTTTACGCACGGAGTGAGCGTGTTTGCAGTTGTCGGTTGCGCCGCAGTCGGGTTGAACAATTTCAGCACCAGCCGAATTAAACAGCGCCGTTGACCCGTCTCCATTTTTGTCACTAACTTTACCAAAATCGACACCATTGTCCATCCTCACCAGTAATTCCCGACCGCTCCACTTATCCAGCAGGTGACATGACCTGCAAGTTATCACTGTTTTGGTCACCGGAACCCGAGCGAACAAAACCAAAAGCAGGGTGCAGAAAGCATTAACCCGGCAATATCTGATTCCTCTCTCCATCGCGGATAACAGCGCGATACAGTGTCCTTTTCCTCTCTTCAGCGTCAGTTATTGACGGAAAGAAGTCCTCATACAAGTTGCAGCGTGTTGAAGCAGCCACAGTTGAGATGTTGTGGAAAAGTGCGATTCAGCGAAGCGCTCCAACTTGAAGGATTTGATCAAATGAAGCTCTCCACGCACTGAGGGGAGGAGCTCGGGGGATTACAGAGGAGAGCAAGACCATAAAGACGCGATTCTTTCCAGTGCCACAACATTCATATTCACTCGGGCATTTTCCAACAATACTGCGTGCAATAAAACATAATACGGATGCAATCTGAGAGCTTTTTTGTTCGTCGCATTGCTTCTGAGCGACGGAACTTTCAGACGTAGAGAAAATGAATTTCACTCAGGGCTTGAGTAGTACATTTTGTCACTGGTAATTCGCATATTAATAGCCCGAGAGACAATTATGACGTTTGTCTGGATGTGGGAATTATTAAATACTAATAGCAGTGAGCGAATTAAGTGGTTTGTTCAGTTCATTTTCTTTCAGCAATTTTCTCGAGGCTTGTTTAGCAATCGAATTATCAAACGTCTCACTTTTTTAAAAGCGATAGTTTGTAGTAGCTAAACACATTTAGTGGTGTACTTGTAGCATGTAAATATGATATAACGTCATAAGTAATAGCCTATTTATTATTATTTATCTAGCCTATATGCGCTCGATTTGCGAAGTTTTACTATTGTTATCTGACCACATAAACTCCTCATAATTAGAAACGGATATAAAGATTTACCTAAGAATTTCAATTCAGCATTAATTTGATGTTCACGCACGTCCCGGGACAATTCGCATTCCCCACAGCATCCTTTGGATCGATAAGCGAATTGCAAATGGATCTGATGCGCATCAATCAGGTTTTTGTGTCTGGAGTTGTGCTCCAATTCTAAGACAACAAACCTAACACAACTGCACTATAACCAACTGCAAGGCGAAAACAGTATCTAAAGACAACTACAAATTTTGATGTAAAATGCTAATTATGTGCTAGTTCTGCTGAAAGCAATCTATACCTGCAACCCATACCTGAAAGGAGATGCCTGCTTTCATGCCTTCAGGCTCAGAATCTCCCTCTTGATCCCTTTTTTCTTCTTGGAGAGAAAGCTATAGATCTTTACCCTGCCACATCAAACATTAGCCTATAGAGATTAATTCATCAGCCCACATTTTCCTTCTGTAACTAATCAGAAAGAATGTTAGTAAAAAGTTTATGATACACATACGATACTGAATACAGCTCAATAAAACATTTTCTCACTCTCACACCTTATTTTGCTTTAGAAATGGATTGAATGCTCACATTAAAGAAATTCTTGGATTTATGTAGCATATGTCAATACCAAGAAAAGCAGTAATATATCTCTCTCTCTCCTATGCTCATCTATTCTTACTTTTTTTTTGTAATACAGTGGTTCTCAGCCATGTTCCTGGAGCCAACACTGCATATTTTGTATATATATATATATATATATATATATATATATATATATATATATATATACACACACACACACACATATATATCGTCTTGTCTTACTCTGTCTGGACTGTTTTTGTTCCAGTTCATGACAGTTAGAGTACGTCGAAAAACTCTCATCTCATGTTCTCCCTCAACTTCGAAATCATCCTATATCGCTGTTTTACCTTTTTTGTTAAGGGTGTTTGATCTTCTTTGCATGTTCACCTTGCAAAGCCTGGGTCGGTACTTCTGCAGCGATGTAGGATGAATTGGAAATGATTTTTGAAGTTGAGGGAGAAAATACGATTGGAGTTTTTCGACATACCCTAACTGTCTTGAGTCAGAATACACAGAGTTCAGGGAGAGAAAGACAAGACAAGCACTTGAGATTAAAAAGTATTTAAATTGTATTTCTTTTTAATGAAAATAACCGATCATTTTGCTAGATAAGACCCTTCTTACTCAGCTGGGATCATTTACAACCGCATTTGGGATCGTTTGAAGCCGCATTTAAACTGCATTTTGGAAGTTCAAAATTGGGGCACCATATCAGTTCATTATATGGAGAAAAATGCTGCAGTATTTTCCTCAAAAAGCATAATTTACAACTGAGTACATTATATGTGAATCTTTGTTTTGGAAGTGGACTTCTCCTTTAAGTTAGCATGAATGCAAAGTATCAAATTAAACTAGAGAAACAGCTACTTTAGGTTATGTAAGTCAAATAATTGTATCTACAACGCAATGATTGCTAGGCGAAAAATAATCTTAATGAAAAAAATTACTTTCCATCCTGAAAATCTGTTTTTTGGTCATAAAATCTACAATGTTGCTCACATTCACATGCCACTTCTCCTGTAACATTAAAAATGAGAATGGAGTGTATGATATTGATGACATCCCCACAGCTCTGTTTTGGCTTGTCAAACTGACAGTGTTACAACTAACCCAATGTTACAACACTCCCTGGTCTCCCCTACTTGAAATATGTCTGAGGTGAAAATACTTATTTGAAATATGTCTGGAGTTTAAAACAAATTTGATAAAAAATAATTTAAAAAGTTTTCAGAGTACATTACCTAAAATGAGTAACCTAGATTACGTTACTAACTACAATTTTTATTATGCAATCTGTGATCAGTAACGGATTACAATTTATAAGTAATTTACCCAGCTGTAAGTGTTTGTTAACAAAGTAATATCGCCAGCTACTATACTATATTTAGCTATTTCACAGATCCATGTGAAATGGAATCATTTTGACAAGGGTGTAGTGCAAAAAACAATTCCATTTTTAGTACATTGTTTAGTACACTGTTGTTGTGCGTAATGGTGAGTACTGCAAGAAAGGAGACCAGAGGTTGATTTTTTTTTTTTTTTTTTCTGAATCAATGAATGCATGAATAAATGTCAATGGAGGAGAGGCTCCACTATGCTGAATAAACCGCTTTTGTGCGAAAACAGCTTATAAATCTATGAATCGACCACCTATCAGCTAATCTTCAACTGTAAGGCTGTAATGTGATTGGTTATCAAGATACATGTGATCAAAGTTGACAGTTATGCTTTCTCCAAAGGTAGAACCGGGGACAATCCTATCTCCCAATAATAAGACCATATTGGGATAAACTCTGCAAGATTCTGGCCCTCAAGGAACTGATTTTCTGCATTTCCCCTTCCAAAATACGTATTTAATCATCTTGAATTAAATCAGGAACCAGGCTTAAAGGGATAGTTCACCCAAAAATGAAAATTCTGTCATTAATTACTCACCCTCATGTCGTTCTAAACCCATAAGACCTTCATTCATCTTCCGAACACAAATAAAGATATTTTTGATCAAATCCAAGAGCTTTCTGACCCTGCATAGACAGCAACGCAAGGCCAAGAAAGGTAGTAAGGACTAATCCATGTGACATCAAGCTATGAGAACACTTTTTGTGAAGAAAATAAACAAAAATAATGACTTTAGATATAAGCTAAGATGAACAAAGGACAACAAGAGGTTGAGCTGAGTGACAAAATTTTGATTTTTAGGTGAACTACCCTTTTAAAGTCCAGGCAAATTTTGACGTTCATAGCAACAAGCAGGTGTTTAATATATAATATATTATGCACATATTAATTGTTTGTGCATGTTACTCTCCATCTATGTCTGTCCATGTGCCCTTCCTCTGTGAGTTAAATCCACCGCCTTGTCATTCTAAAAGCATTAAAATGACTAACAGCTAGACAGGCCTAGACTCACAGTATTAAATAGATATATTGTATTGGATTAATAGCACAGCTATGGACAGGCCTCCAGAGATGAGAACACACTCATCACTTTCTCTCTTTCTCTCTCCCTCTCTCTCCATAGGTGCTCAAGAAGACATCATGGTCCATCATCTTATATCCCGACTGCACATCACAGAAATCAATGCTATTTAAATGTGATCCACCCGACGCATGACTGGGCTATCTGTTAAAACCAACGAGGAGATTCAAAGGCCTCGATCTGTGAGCTTCGAGAAGAAAACTCTTGGCAAATAATAGCACTTCCTGAAACAGATCTCTCATATTCCTACAAGATATCCAATGGACAGAGGGCAGAATGTCACTGCTGGTTTCGGATTTGTTGGAGCCTCTCCTTTTTTTTTGCTTGCAGTCAACTGGTTTGACTGAGAAAAGCAACGTCTTTCTGGTAAACCAGACACTTCTGCTGGTATTTGTCAAATTTGCACTTAAGCAGATGAGCCGTGTCATCAATCCGAACAAGTTCTTCTGTTCTGCCAGACAGTTTGTGCAAACGCACAGAATTCTGGGAGTGAAAGTTTCAAGTTTTGGTTTCATGTCAAATTAGGCACAGGTTTCAGCCTGCAAAAAGACTGACATGTTGTCATCCGTGTTCCCAGGGTAACAGCCAAGGATGGCTATAACTGGAACAGTCACAGATATCATGAAAGCCAAAAAAGGCACAGATCATAGTAGAAGAACAACAGAGCTTGCGTATTTGATTGGTGCTCAAAGCAAGGACGTGGTTTTAGTCAAGGCTGCCAATGACTTGTGTAGCAGCAACAGTTGAGAGACCAATAATTAGCCAGCAGATGACTCACAGAGGCTTTGCATCAAAGGAAGGAACTCAGAACAAAGCACAAAAAAAAAGAAAAAAAAAAAAAGAATAAGAGCATACCAGCCAGCCACCCAAGGGTAAGCTTTATGTGTCGTAAAACCTTTGGTTTTCCTGTCCCAAAGAGATCGTTCTTTTAATGGAGAGCTATTTCCTCACATTATTTGGTATTCTTTCTCTGTAAGGTCCGGTGGGAAGGTCAGGAGCAATCGCAGAGCTGAATCTCATTGTGTAATATTTAAACAGAGTTCAGACTCTTGATACTTGCACTCTCTCACTCATTCATCAAAATTTCATGCCAGTATCTCGCCATAGATATGTACACTATAGGTACGGGTTAGTATTTAAGTTTTGTCATGCATCTGGGTAAATGGGCATTTAAATGCTTTGGGCAGTTACTTGCAATTCAGTTCATGCTTGTCAGTAAAATCAGTGGGGAAAGATCAAATCAAAATTCTACAAATAACGCACATGCTATTTGCGCCCTGGTGTAAATGGTGGAAAATGTGATTAGGAGCATGTTTTAATTAACAAAATGAATCATTTGTATTTTGTAGTAAAATAAATAAAATATGACACTATATATATAAAATATAATATAAAACATGTCAGGCATCAGCAGATGTATGTGTACAGTTAGCCACACAAAATGCAAACAGTTTATGTTTATGGAACGAAACATCTTTCATCCTCAGTTCTCCAAAGGATTTTTCTCCCATCACAGTGGAATACATACATATATACACTGCCATTCAAAAGTTTAGGATCAGTAAGATTTTTAATGTTTCTTGTTTAAAAGTCTATAATGCTCATCAAGGCTGTATTTATTTAATCAAAAATACAGAAAAAACAATAATATTGTGAAATGCTATTGCAATTTTTAATATTGGTTTTCTGTCTTAATATACTTTAACATATCATTTATTTTTGTGACGCAGAATTTTCAGCATCATTACTCCAGTCTTCAGTGTCACATGATCCTTCAGAAATCATTCTAATATGCCGATTTATTATCAGTGTTGAAACTGTTGTGCTGCTTAATTTTTTTTTTTTTTTTTGGAACCTGTGATACTTTTCTTCTTTGATTCTTTGATGAATTAAAAGTTAAAAAAAAAGAATTTATTCAAACAATATATGTTTATATATTGTAATTCTAACAATATAAGTGTTTACTATCATTTTTTTTTTAATCCATTTAACACATCCTTGTTGAATAAATGTGTTCATTTCATTTAAAGAAAAGAAAAGAAAAAAATAATTTACTGACCCCAAACTTTGAATAGTATTTTTCATTTGAATAGTAGTGTATATTGTAATACAAAATTTCTATTTTGAACACTGTTCTTTTAAACTTTTTATTTATCAAATAATCCTCAAAAAAGTATCACAGATCCCAAAAAATATTAAGCAGCAAAACTGTTTTGATAATAAATCAGCATATTAGAATGATTTTGGAAGGATCATGTGACATGATGACACTGGAGTTATGATGCTGAATCACACTTTTGTCTGTATTTTTGCTCAAATAAATGCAGCCTTAATGAGCATAAGAATCTTTATAAAACATTACAAATCTTACTGATCCCAAAATATTGAACAGCACTGTACATACATACATACATACATACATACATAAATAAATAAATAAATAAAATGTAAACTTTTTATATCACATTTCAGAATTTTGAATTGAAGCAATGTACGATATAAACTCATTATTGCAAGAAATAATGGTAAAATTGTGAGATAAAAGCTCAAAATTCTGAGAAGAAAATTCAGAATGAGATTTAAAAAAAAAGTTGCAATTACCTGTATTGTTATTATGTATTGCAAGATGTAAAGCCAAAATTCTGAGAAAAAAAAAATCAAATTTGCAAAAAACCCAGAATTCTGAGGCAAAAAAAAGTATATATATATATATAGCTTCCAGTTTCTTCAAATAAACAACTTAACTAATCTCACTTCAGACTGGATACATGGAACTACTGTTTGCTTCAGGGGCTGTTTACATGGACTGCAAAAATACATTGGTCTAATTATAAATATGACACTAGCCCAATTAAACAGTGTTTACAATGGCTCCTTCTTAGCTATTCCATTTATATTATACAGCTACTAATTTATTAATTTGTCATTCAGCTCATGCAACTATACAAAGTACACTTTTTACAGTTTCTTAAGAGAAACATGGGTTTAAGCATGGTCACAGTTTACACATAGCAAAACTTTGTTTACCAGCCACCACTCATTTAAATTGCACACTTCTTTAACACGTCCTTAATATGTTTCCAAGCTATAATCATGATGATTCTGCAACATACAAAACAGAATAGTTCAATTAGAAACCCATGTAAATGACTTAATCTCAGTATTGTTATATTTGGAACAAGTCCACATGAATATAGTAACTGCCTGTAACAGCAGCAACTCCAGCCCACGTGGATCTCATTGTAATATCAAAAGCGATGCCTGCCAGGATGCCAGCTGCTCCGCATTCGGCGCTTTCACCGGCAGGACTTTGGAGTCGCTCCTGTCTCAACAAATTTACTATGGCACCTGCCCATCAAAACCCCTGGCAATTCGGCATCCTCTTTGCTTCCTTACCGCCAACCTCCACCACTCTCACAACTTCAGTAATTATTTCAGAGTAAATGGGAAATGTTTGATTTTCAGCCAAATACAACAGCCACTTCTGTGAGATGAATTCATTCCCCCCCTTTTTCACATTAATCTCTTATTGGAGTCTGTTATTCAGCTGGAAAACCTAATAACTCAATCTGACGGATAAGATTATGTCACTGAACCATTATTTGGTGTTTTTACATTAGTTGAACAGTAGTTCAGATACTGTTTTCCAATCATCAAGACCCTAAATCATCTCAAGCACTCAACAATGAGAGAATCTCAGAATGAAATGTGTTTGCCTCAAAGAGCATTGGCTGTTTCCTGACAGAATATAGCATTTTCCACTCAAAGGTAAATTAAACGAATCGTCAGATCGCTTTGGTCCATTTAACATCTTCAATTCAAATATCTGTTTGGTGTTTCTTGCTACCTTAAGTTGTTCTGATGACATTTTCCTAGCGGCAGTGTAGGTTTATCTACTGATTCCCTTATTCAGTTACGCTCAAGTAGGCCCTCAATGCAAACGTATTAATAAAATGAGCCTAGCAATTTTATATTGTGACTTTCTGTATCACTACCTTGAATGTATTCCAGATTTTATGACATATTATTGAGTTCTTTGGTTCAATATCACATAAATGTTCCCACTTTCTCATAGCAGACTCCTTCCCGTCCAATGAAGCATGGATTAAATGTCTATTTAAGAATGTCAGTGCACTTGTACAACAGGGTTGTGCGCCATTTAAGACTGAACTGAATTTGAAGTATCAAGTAGGTTGCAGAATTGTAATTCAAATTTGACTCATTTTATAACTATAACAAAAGAACACTTAAAGGTGGAGCATGTAATATTGACAGCTGGGGACTGCAGTCCAAATCTGAAATACTGGAGAGTTGTTTTTCCCAGCTCCTCAGACTCGACACTCGTGCTGATTGCCAGATTGAGGATAAAACAAGAATGAGTGCAATTGACAACAGAAGGCGCTGAGCCGAATACTGTAAGTTGATAAGTTGATTTATCTGCGTTTTAATATTCCTCTAGCCATAGAAATTTTTAGATGGATGCCAAGGCTTTTTAGGTCAAGTACAATCTGTGATCTCTGACCCAGCTTGTTTGCTGGCTTCCATGGCTGCAATATGTTGTGTTTTCCGCCAACTGGCAACCTGGTGTGTTGAAATGCTATTGGATAAATTGATAATTGGCAGAATTAGACTGACCAAAACAAAAACAGACATTTCACAACAGAACGCACATTTCAAAGTAGAATAAATGCTAAATTCTCTCATGAAACTCTAGATGGTGCAGGCTGATGGGTCATTAATGGTCAGTAAACTGATGATATTCACAGCATTAAACTACTTGGCACAAGCTGATGGGTTCAAGTTGGATACGAAGCCAATTAACTTGCTGTTTTACATTTAAATGGCTGGTTGGCATTCACTACAGTTCCTCTGAAACCCCTGAAACCCTCCACCTCCCCAGCTCCGCCTGTATAGATCTACTACAGGTTATTTTATATGCAATTTATGTCTTAAATATTCACAGCACCATATTGGCATATGTATTGACAATAGCAAGTTCCTGCACTTGCTTTGCAGCAGCAGCAATGATCTACAACAACAGCAATAACCAACAGCGCAGCAGTTCAGAAGCATAGCAGATCTATTCCGCTGAGACCGAATACATTAACATTGTCATATCCATTACCAGATAAAATCTTCTGAGAGTTGTCATGATAAAACTGGCTATAGCATTGTTTTTCAGAGAAACAAGTATGTGATCTTAGTATGCTTCCTGAATATTATAGTATTTTTATGCTTTAGTACAGTCAAAAATGTTACATACAGCACCTTTAATTTGCCTAAATGCTACAATTTACCCCAATGTCAAAACTGAACCAAATAACATGAAGCTGTGTGAAAAGTAGGTTTGTATGCCCACTTTTCTGGACAAAGTAAACTGTCCAAGGTGTCCAAAAATGACAGCCCATCTTGCAAATTGCAGTTGTGGTATTTATTCACAGTGACAAAAAAGCGTGTGCAATCCCACCACCAGTTCAGATCCCTTTTTCAGAAACTAATAAGTGGGTAACCTTAAACACTTCAAGGAGCAGTTCACTTCCAGAACAAAGATTTACAGATCATTTACTCACCCCCTTGTCATCCAAGATGTTTGTCTTTCTTTCTTAAGTTCAGAAATTTAAACAATTTAAGGAATTACCTCCATATAGTGGAGTTCAATGGTGCCCCTAAGTTTGAACTTCCAAAATGTAGTTTAAATGCAGCTTCAAATGGCTCTAAACAATCCCAGTTGAAGAAGAAGGGTCTTATCTAGCAAAATGATCTGTAATTTTCTAAACAAATTGACAGTTTATATACTTTTTAACCTCAAACGCTCATCTTGTCTAGGTCTGCATGAACTCTGTTTTTTCCAGGTCAATACGGTCAAGACAGTTAGGGTATGTCGAAAAACTCCCATCTCGTTTTCAACTTCAAAATCATCCTACATTGCTGCAGAAGTACCGACCCAGTGTTTTCAAAGTGAACATGCAAAGAACATCAGGCGCCCTTTACAATGTACAACAGCGATGTAGGACGATTTTGACGTTGAAGAAGAAAATGAGATGGGACCCGGATTACAAAGATTATACGCATGTGCATCGTAGAGACGAGACGGGGACAAGACAAGCATTTGAGGTTAAAAAGTATATAAATTGTCAATTTGTTTCAATAAGGTCCAATTGTTTTTGCTAGATAAGTGACCACGGCGGCTTCAGTTGCTACTTCACTGATAAATGCAGTACCTTTGCCCTCTCATTTACCTTCCATCGACATTAGCCCTCATGAGAAAAGCAGTTTTTCCTTTCCCGAAATGCTCAGTTCTTTCCATTGAGACACCTGAATCAGTGCCTGTCACTCAAACTCGCTCTCCTCCTGTGGTCTTGATGACTGCAAGTGCACCTGCGGCGTCACCTCCTGTTCCCTGCCTCTCTATCTCTTACAGCCCCTACATTTTCTACCTGTTGGGCTCCGTCAGCCCGTTGTGGTACTTGCTGTGTTTTTTATGACTGCTAGCATAACTCTTACTGGAGAGTTCCTTTGCCTTCTACTGTAGTTATGGTGATCGCTACTCTACCTACTTTCCACTTTCAATCCACTCTAACAATCATCCTCACATTTTCTACTGCAGCTAGCTGGATTTCCCGAATTCAGTGAGAGAGAAAGTGGCTTACTGTGTGTCTGTACATACCTTATGTTTGGAGTTTCACACCGTGTCGTTTGCAATCTTGGTGGCCTCCACTTAATCTGCAGTGCTTCCCTTGCACTCTTTCCTTCTTTGACTGTTTTTTACCAACCTTCTCAAGTATTTTGATTCCTCACTAATGGATTCTCGTCTCTTTTCAAGCTGACTCAACAACCGCTCAAAACAAATCAGATTTGTCAATGAATTGCTCAGACCGCTTTTGAAAATGATTGAAATATTTGTTGAAAATATCCAACTCAAAATAATGAACTGGACATTGCAACCAGGGCTTAAAAATGGGATTTTGCAGGTGGATTATCCTTAACATATGGTGGCAATAAAGCTGCCAGTCATTTTTGTCTTGTTATGAAATGAATTTCTAGCCTTTCTAGAGTTTTGGCCCAGTTGAACTGTTTACAGCTGGTTTTCAGAAACATTCTCCTTTCAGGCACACCAGCAAACCTTTATTTTGGTTACCCTAGACATGCAATCCTTTGGTGGATGGTTTTTCAATACTTTCAGCATGCATTCTGAAAGCATATTAACCACTTCATTAAGCATTCATTTAATAAACATCAATCAGAACTTCAAAACTAAAAAAGTTTTAGAAGAGAGCTCATACTGCTAATGGATTTAGCCAGAATTGTTCCTCGAAAAACGTACAAAAAATTCAACCTGCACACAATTCAACCACTGGCAAACTGTTCAACTATGCACACTAACAAGTTCACACACAGCTAGAACTTTCAGTTCCCTACATTGTCTCGTATGAGTGTTCAAAATATACTTACTGAAATATCTTGTGATCTCCAGCATGGTCCAGATATTAAATTATTTAAGCACTAAATTAAAACATAAACTTACAGTCATATGCATAATGTTCACTATTTAAAACCAAACAAGCACAGTTTGTTCACTTGGCTTCTACATTCAGTGGCCCAAACTGGCATTATTTATTTATTTAGCATTATCAAGCACTCTTATCCAGCCTCAACTTTGGGAGTACATTCTTTCCCCATGAATAATGAATGATTCACATTCAGACAGTGGTTTTAGGAACACCCAAAACCCATCTTACTGTTTTAAGATGTAACACCCAGCCTCGACTCCAATCATCAAAGCAGCTACAATGGGCACAAATGCTCTCAGACTCTGACATCACGCCCACGGATCACCCACAGTTTGTTCACTGACCGTCTGATGCATATTGTACACACAAAAAGGCAAGAGCTGGCAGGAAATTGCCAGTTCCAACCTCCAGGAGTCAGAGAGTCTTTTACAAGATACCAGGTTGATACAGTGAGCGCTTTTAAAGAAAACAGAAACTTCCAAGTTACTGGCATCAAATCTTTGAAAGATTCATAGCTTTGTGTGAGGCACTTTAGCAGCAAGTATGCAAGTTTTCCACAGGCTTATTTTTGAGTTACGTGTATGAAGTAATCTGCACTTGCTATTTTTGAAAGCAGATTTGCAGTACATCTAAGACATTTTACTCAACTAATGTACCATTTTCATCTTTAAAGGACTAGTTCACTTCCAGAATAAAAATTCCTGATAATTTACTCACCTCATGTCATCCAAGATTTTTATGTCTTTCTTTCTTCAGTCAAAAAGAAATTTAGGTTTTTGAGGAAAACATTTTAAAAATTTTCTCCATTAAGTGGACTTCAATGGGGATCAACAGGTTGAAGGTCCAAACTGCAGTTTCAATGCAGCTTCAAAGGGCTCTACACGATCCCAGCTGAGGAAGAAGGGTCAATCAGTCAATTTTTTGTATAAACATATACATTTACTTTTTAACCTCAAATGCTTAAGATGGAGTAAGATGGAGTTTTTCACCCTACCCTACCTTTTTGAACCAGACTACACAGATAAAGAGCTAACCATGCGTGACCTTTCCAATGTGATTACATAATGCGTGAAGTCATGGACGTGCATCACAGAGCTAGTGCAAGATGAGCTTCTGGTTAAAAGGTATTTAAAAAAAAAAAATGTTGGTAATACTTTATTTTAGGGTGTCATAATAAAGAGTAATTACCTAATTAAGTACTTCGTAGTAGCCATTGTACTTACATGAAACAAAACTTACTTACCATGAAACTAATTTATGAAACAGCCTATAGTTACAGTTTGTAATTATGTAGATGTAACAGGCAACTACTGTTACACATATGTAACAGACCTGTTACACAGCTACATATGTAACCAACAGACTGTTGTGTTGCACATTTCATACAACGTAATTAAAAATGTAAGTACACAGACATAAGCTACTTAAAATAAAGCGTATCAAGATACTTAAGTGTACTTCATTGGTATCTATACTGTACACCTTAGTTTGGCTGCACCTTAGTCTGATTTAACCCACCAGTACACAGCTTAAATACATGTAATACTTTTCTAATTACACTACAATTACATAATATTACACAGGCATAACTAGGGCTGGGTATCGTTCAAAATTTTTCGATATCGGTGCCGATACCGATACCTTGACTTCGATACCGGTTCCTGAACAATACTTTTTTCGATACCAATTTTATTAAATCAATTTTAACAAGATCACATTATCTCAAAATATTTTTTTTTCAGCTTATTGACATTTATACAGATTCAAAGACTCCAGTGCTACTGCACAAATGAACAAAATATATACACAACACAATAAATCAGTGAAGGTGATTTTAATAAAGCTCAAAAAGTTTTCAGTTTACACATCTGTTAGGCTACATTCATACTATTGCATGTTTGTTTTAAAATGCATACCTCAGACAGAATCATAATTTCTATTAATTTTCCACTAATTTACTGACAAGCACTAGCACCTTCCAGCGCCGTCTGCCGGTATGTATAACGTTATATGCCTTCTCTCTTCTGCAATCGCTGTTCTGACTCAGAGGACATAACATATTTCAGCAAACAGAAGTTATTGCAAACACTCGCTGGTGAGTAAAAGCGGAATATAAATCTTATTTATTGTCTTATGTAGCATCATACTACAGTGTTCGTGAACATGTAACGCACACTTTCGGTGGTGTAGTATGGACAGATATCTTTTCTGAAATGCCAGTATGGATGAGGATTGTTTTAATTTTTTAAACAAAAACGCACCAGTGTAAACCTAGCCTTACAACTAATGCTTTCACGCTACAGCCTCACGTGTGCCACGTCTCTGAGTGTAACCGTTGTAATCTAGCAGGTGTGTTCGACTTTGTCGCGACTCTGCGCAGGATCAAGAGCGCTATAGAGAGCAGACTGCATCGTATGCTTTCGGAGGACGGTTTGTTGCTGCGTCGACCAAAGCGCGCACGCATCGGAGCGCTCCACTGGGGAGCAAGCTGCGCTCAAAGTTCAAATAAGTTGAACTAGTGCTGCAGGCTTATTGGCACACTGATGCTGATGAGATTAACCGCTTAGGTATCCAAGTTTGGTACCGAACGACAAGAGGTTTTTCGATACTCGATGGTATCGACGCATTTCGGTCGGTGCCTAAAAAGTATCGAACTTGATACCCAGCCCTAGGCATAACCTACTTAAAATAAAGTGTATCAGGATTGTACTCAAGTGTACTTATCTATACTGTACACCTTATCCAGCTGCACCTTTGTTTGATTTAACCCACCAGTACACAGCTTAAATACATGTAAAACCTTTCTAATTACATTAAAATTACAGAATATTACACAGGCCTAAGCTACTTAAAATAAAGTGTATCAAGATTGTACTTAAGCGTACAAGTAGCTGTGTAACAGACTCAGCCTGTTACATATGTGTAACAGTAGCTGCCTATTACATTTACATAATTACAAACTGTAATTACAGACTGGTCCATAACTTAATTACATGGTAAGTACATTTTGTTTCATGTAAGTACAACAACTGCTACTAACTACTTAATTAGGTAATTACTCTGCATTACCGACACCTTAAAATAAAGTGTCGACAAAATGTTCTTTTAGAAAATGACAGATCGTTTCGCTAGACAAGACCCTTTGAAGCTGTATAGAAACTGCAATTTGGACCTTCAAACCGTTGATCCCCGCTAAAGTCATGAAAGACATGAACATTTTGGATGACATAGGGGTGAGTAAATCATCAAGAAATTTTTATTCTGGAAGTGAACGAATCCTTTAAATGTTACATATCAACAAAACAAACCGTGAGCTTTTTATGACTGTCTGATGCTTTCTGGCTAAGTGGTTCTTGGCTGCAGTAAGATTCATTCAGTGCCAGGACAAAATTTAGAATTGTAGTATTGGGCAATGAGTTGGAATATTAATTGAACTGGGCACACTTCACAGGAAATTGCATTAGAATGTGAACTGGAACACATTCTAAAAAGCATCTATCTATCTATCTATCTATCTATCTTAATTTGACTTCTTAACAACCAAAATTGAAATGCAGTTTTGCATCCTGTTTGCAACTGTGCCTCAATTCAAACTGAGGAATAAAATGGGAATTTTAAAAGCATCCTCATTTCAGGTCCTAATGGTCCACAACTCCTGCATCAGTGGCACTCAGTAAGCGTATATTTCATAACTACCAGAGATGGTCCACATGCAAAACTGTGAAATCGACACAGCAATCACACTCTCTCGAGGGTAAAGTTGAGTGTCAAGCCCAAGACCTGTCATTACAAATGACTAACCAAACTTTTTCTATTTTCGACTTTTTCTATTTCTCTATTTTGGCAATGGAGGGCAAACGCCACTGTCGGTTCGTTCTAATATAATTCCACCTATCATTGTGCACGTGTCAGTTTCTGAAACATATCATCACTTATAAAGATACAGCAGTTGAGATGATTTGTGTGAGCAGCTCATCGCTGGCATGAATAATATTCTATTGTCTTGACAGGCTATTTTCCTCACCAAAGTTCTGAGAAGTCTGATTGTCTTTGAATACATATATCTGGAGACGGCTCTGCCTACTGAATATTGCATGAACCTTTGCACTGTACAGAGCACCCATTCATACGATTCCCCCAGAGGACATATCCCACAATGCAATTCCCGGGTAATGCCGTAGTGTTAGTGAGCCATATGCATTCCCAACTAATGCGGTTAATCCTTCCTGTTCTTTTTCCGTTTTCCATTTTGAGGAGTACTGTTAGCGTCAGTGACCCTGACTGATGTTACAGATTTAAATAGAAGTGAAATTCTTCCTTACCTAGCAATCTGTCATCAAAACGAACAGCGGGAGCAAGGGAGATTCAGCGGGACAGCATCATATTTTCATTAAAAAGTTCAGGTTGCATTACAATTGCAGATCTCTTCGCTGACATCCACAATTACATGCTAATGTATTTTTGCAAAAACTCTTTCAGAAATCAGTGTTTCGTTCTCTCTGGTTTTCAGAAAACCAGGTACGACAGTAGAAAGATAACGCTTGATCTTCTTGATTCGAGTGTAAATCCTCTGTGAGCACTTTAAAAGCTTTCCCACGGGGAGTAAAATATTCATACTTGCAGTCGTGCGTTACCAGTCATGGAGAGCGAGACGACCACAATAATTAATGAGGTTTTGTTTCAGCCTGCCATACTATGTGTTCAAATCACGTGGACTGGCATGCAGAGAATGTCAGACTCTTGAAATTAAAATCTGGTTTGATTTGATTTAGGCTGAATAGCATGCCTTACATTAAACCTTTAAGAATTTCTATTTGTTGGTCCATTATGCTTATTTTGACTGATTGACAGTGCCGGGTAGATTACATGATAAAAATGGCCAGTAATTGTCAGGAATGTACTTACTTGTTTTAGGTAATGTAATCTGACTACTTTTGGATTACCTTTAGATTACTTTTGATAACTTCAAGTAAATATTTTTGGTCAAAGGGGTTTGACTGTCAAGAAAAGTTTGGGAAACCCTGCATTACATTAACAATCTTTAATAAACATGAAAACAGCAATGACATGGTCAAAGTCTTTCATCAGGTTTTAAATGTTTTTGTCAGTTATAAATTGGAAGTGTTTAGTAACTTGAGCAAGTATTCATCTCATATATGGTGTAATTGAAGTATTTTGTGCCCGAATTCAGATGCATGGATTGCATATTAATTTACATGACCTTTATGGCCTATACGTAGTGTGAATATTGCATTCTCTATTACACACAGTAGAATTTTTTACAAAGTAAAATTTAGGAGAAAAAAATAAAAATAAAAAAATTAGGGAGAATAACTACATAATGAATAATTTACTGTCATTGTGTGAATAATCTGTAATCATGTAGGGGAGAGTGGGGTAAGTTGAGCCAGTGGGTAAGTTGACCCCACCCCCTCTTTTTTTCCAACTGTGCATTTTTACTGTAATGTGACAATGTGTTTTGGAATCACACATCATTTCTGCCAGACTGTTAAAAGGAGAAACACATGGGAGGAGTGAAAGGCATCCATTTACTTTAAAAACTGTTTCTGGCTTGTCAAAGTCATGCAATTTTAGCATAACAGATGTAATGGCTGTTACATCAAAGCAAATTTAACCAAGTCTAAAAATATTTATGATGCATATAGGTGATCTAGCACCATATAAAATCATGCAAGTCATTTTGCTAAATATTAGCCTGAATTGGTAAGATTTTTTTTTTTTCCCAAAATGCCAACTATGGGGCAAAGTGTGCCAAATGCTGTGGGGTAAGTTGAGCCAGCACTTTAACTTACCCCACCATAAGCCACTGAAGTTAAGTTAAATCTCTAAATTATAAACTGGCATTTTAATGAATATTACACAACTGGTTTAGTTTATCATATATATATATATATATATATATATATATATATATATATATATATATATATATATATATATATATATATATATATACACACACACACACACACACACACATATTATTTGTAGTTTATTTGATAGAGACAGTGTACAAGTGCACCAAATCCTTCTTGAGAAGAGTTTTTATTTTATTTTACTTAACAAACCCTCTGTTTTTGGTAAGGTTAAAGCTTTGGTGTTCAACATATTGTTTCAGAAATGCAAACAATTAAAGATTGAAAATCTTCATTTGATTGGTTTTATTTTGTTTAAGTTAGCTTTGAAAAAATAAATATGACTGTTTGTAAAATGAAATTTGCTTATGAAGTTAGGTCAATTATCACCCAAGTGGTTCATCTTACCCACTGACCCGGGTCAACTTACCCCTTACCTGGGGCAAATTGAGCCACAAGAACACTTTTTATGAGAAGCAATTTGTCATATTTGAAGCCATTTGTCATCTGTCATCTGAGAAGCCATTTGTCATCTTATTTTGAGAACCCTTTGTCATAGATACGTTCTGATGATTTAAAATGATAGGAAACATTCTGAAATTACTTTAGATACTTTCACTGTACTTCTGCCTCATTTTCCCTTGCCACATCATAAGGGTAACATCAGTAAAAAATGGCTCATCTTACCCCACTCTCCCCTAATCCATTAAAAAGTGACTGCGAGCATTTTAAAACATAATATAATCTAATTGCAAGTACTGATTTCCAACATTTTCTAGTAGCATCACCACTTTACCACATTTTTCACTAGCAAGGTGGTAGCATTGCTTATTTTCAAATGATGCTACTTTTCAATAGCTAATCTATTTATTATGAAGCGTGTAGCACTGACACTTTCACCTGAGAATATTTCTGCAATCAATTCGGAATTGTTTGAAGAGGTTGCTTACTGAGTAAACAGGATACTTTAAACACTTCTTTAAACACAGCATACTTAAAAACACTTGTAACCAATCACCAAATTTAAACTCAAGCGTTCTTAAGTTAAACAAAAATCACTGCTTGCACTTCAGAAGACTCAAGTGCTGTATTGCAAATTAACCTGGAAGTTCTTAATTCGATCTAAGAGCAATAAATCACACACATTATATAGTTAAACCAGGAAAACTAATCTGTTCAGAATCTGTTGAGTCAAACACAGTGAGGGACTTGTGACTTACAGCTTGTGACCTCTGCAGATCTGTGCATGTACATTAAGTCCTGTGCTGGGGTGGAAACAGGCTTTGGACTGAACACGGTATTGTTCTGCGGGATTTGACCTCTGTGGGGATTTGGAATGTAAGGCATCTTCCTCCATGAAAGGCTTCCTCTGTCCCAGCACATCATTACTGTCTGCAGCAATGAAACTACAATGAACTGTAACAGTTAGACCTATTGCATAACAAACAATATTACAGATATTTTATGCCATGATGTGTGCCACTGTTTTTAGCACAGCTAAAAAAAAAAAAAAAAAAAAAAAAATTGCATAAGTAATAAGTAAGACTAATAAGTACAGCAGTTAGGTCATATGAATATTATGACCTTTTTTTTTTTTTGAACACCCAACTACAAAGAAAATACATGCATGTGCCATTTACATTTCTACAAATGCTCACTTTTAACTGTTCTCAAAATATAATTTTAATTTAGTTCTACTGGAACGTTAAACATTCATAAACAATTGCTTGAAGCACTTTTTTTTCCCAGTGTCAGTTGTTGAGTGTCAGATTAATTTACTGTGAAAACAGATTCATGGTTCCCATTTGGTTAACATTAATTAAATTAAAGTCCTAATGAAAGCACTGAAATTTCTTCATTACATCAGTCATTCTCAACAGACGAAATGACAGAGCACTTTAAAATCCTACATGACCAACATACCTGCATACAGTAAATCAGGTGGAAATTCGGAGACAAATGCAACACACAAAAGATCAGAGAGCTATACAGCAAAGCAAGTTTATGCAATTCAGAGCAACAAAGAATAACCTGACATCAAGGAAACAGAGCAATCCCTTTATAAGCCAACAGCTCAATGCAGAAGTGCGAAACCCTCCAGCCATTTACCTGCATCTGAAGGACAAGGATCATTTATTCAAGGACAGTAATGTAAAGACTGTGGCGAGGACAGAACTGAGAGTTCATATAAAATCTTTTAAAAAGATGCAGTCTGTGCAAACCATGTGATTTACTTTAATTTAGAAGACACAAAATAGGGCATAAGGTGTAATTTTAATAAAATCCACCAATAAATTGAACTAAAATAAATTAAAATAAATGCACACATACATAAAGTCAAAAGTTTGCATACACCTTGCTGAATCTGCAAAATGTTAATTATTTTACCAAAATAAGAGGGATCATACAAAATGCATGTTTTTATTTAGTACTGACCTGAATTAAGATATAGTTCACATAAAAGACATTTACATATAGTCCACATGCAAGAGAAAATGGTAGCTGAATTTATAAAAATGACCCCGTTCAAAAGTTTACATACGCTTGATTCTTAATACTGTGTTGTTACCTGAATGATCCA
Organism: Cirrhinus mrigala; assembly: GCA_036247105.1. Classification (NCBI taxonomy): domain Eukaryota; kingdom Metazoa; phylum Chordata; class Actinopteri; order Cypriniformes; family Cyprinidae; genus Cirrhinus; species Cirrhinus mrigala. Next base: position 12,651,409 of record CM070007.1, on the reverse strand, counting down.
CAGCTGTTTTTTTTGTTTATGATAGTTGTTCATGAGTCCCTTGTTTGTCCTGAACAGTTAAACTGCCTGTTGTTCCTTTAGAAAAATCTTTTCAGGTTTCACAAATTCTTTGGTTTTTCAGCATTTTTGTGTATTTGAAGCCTTTCCAACAATGACTGTATGATTTTGAGATCCATCTTTTTACAATGAGGACAGCTGAGGGACTCTATTACAGAAGGTTCAAACGCTCACTGATGCTCCAGAAGTAAAAACAATGCATAAAGAGCCAGGGAGTGAAAACTTTTGATCAGAATGAAGATGTGTACATTTTTCTTATTTTGCCTAAATATCTTATTTTTTTTTTTTTTTTTTTCATTTAGTTCTGCCCATCAGAAGCTATGGAAGATACTTACATGTTTTCTAGAAAAGAAAATAAGTTAAATTTACCCTGATCTTCAAATTCAAAAAGTTTTCACCCCTCGCCTCTTAATGCCTTGTTTCCTTCTGAAGCACCAGTGAGTGTTTGAACCTGAGTCCCTCAGTTGTCCTCAGTGTGAAAAGATGGATGAGCCCTCTTATTTTGGTAAAATAATTAACATTTTGCAGATTCTGCAAGGTGTATGTAAACTTTTGGCTTCAACTGTACATAAATAAATAAATACAGACAGTGTGCCATATAAGCACACATATATGCTATTTAATCTTAATGGCACACGCAACATTGATAAGTAACTGCAAAATCCCTTATAAAATGTCCAACCAGAATGTGATCATCTTTATTCATTATAAACCCATGTACGACATAAGTTACAATGATCTGTGATCATAAAATCCAGACGTTACCTACATCAGACTATTGTCTGCTACTTTTAGCCTGGCAGTTGTGCTCCAATTTACACAGCTCTGGCATTCATATCACTGGAGGATGCTATTTCTACAGTGGTTCACAAATCTTATGACGTTGCATTGCAGAATGACATGCCAAGAAATCCCTGACATCCTACAACTGATGAAGCAGCTTGGATAAATGGCAAAATGCCTTAAATGAATGAATAAACAAACCCAGATGCTCCAGAATCAACACATTTCTTTCTGCTACTGCACGGCCTGCAGCTGAGACTGAGAAAATATATATGGTTTGCTGAGTAATTAATCAGTGCATCATATTTACAGCCAAATAGTCACTTTAGCAGGCAGATAATTTATGGGTTTGAACAAGGTTAGGCGGAAACCTTAAATTCAGAGTCTACTGCTTTCTAAAAGAGCTTTAGTTAAAGAAGCAATTCATCAATCAACCAATCAGAACAAAGTCATTAAGTTTGGCTCGTTTTTAGCACTTTGCGTATATAGTCTGTCTGTTCATGGCATGAGCGCATAAATCTTTGCCCTGTTACCTAGATGAATCCTCAGTTTTGTTGAAATCGACTTTATATTCTTTATGTTTGGGATCGCAAAGACTCCAGCACTGTATATATGTGATGCACTGTAACCAGTGTTACATGTAACAGAATTATGTAATTTAAATACAAAATACATGTAACTGGAATCTGTTAATTCGCTAGAATTTTAGAAAATTAATCAAATGTAATCCGTTACATTACTTTAATAAAGTAACTGAAATAGTTACACTACATATTACATTTTAAATAGGGTAACTCGTAATCTGTAACCTATTACATTTCCAAAGTAACCTTCCCAACACTGTGTGAGTTGTGCGTCATTAAGATTTATCAACAGCAGATGCCTTTCAAATTTATTCAAACTGATTTTGAATTAAGGTAGCAAACAGGATGCAGAATTGCAATTCAAATTTGAATGCGAGCAGAATTACAATTAATTTAAATTTAAATTTCAAATTTTAACTAGAAAAGCTGTTTTTAAAATCTTCAGGCAATGCTTTTGAAGTGTGTCACAAAGTTTTAGAATTTTAAAAAAGGTTGTGCAGTTAGTTTATAGAGTATATTTAGACATTTAATATATTACCATTTTTATTTAATAAATGAACTGATTAGAAATTAACCCTTAAATTTGAAATAGTAAATTTGCACAGCCTTGATGTGTACAAATGGTTGGAAATATATGGAACTTAACCTTTTATATTATCTTTAAATTATTTTGTCATGTGCAAATAAAATAGTATTATTTATTTATTTATTCTTTCATTTTATGTTTTCTCTCTCTCTCTAAAAAAAAAAAGGTCTCTAAATCCCAAACAGACCATTAGGGTGAAATTTACAAATGTTGTGTACAGGACTGTTTGGACCTGCAGGGAATTTCACAGTAAAATACAGCATATATCTGATGAAATACAGTGATTGACACCCGCTGGAGATACTTGATATTCTCCTGATATGTTGTATATGGCGTATGCTGGATATTTTCAGGCTGCCCTTCAAATCTGAAAACAGATCTCCACACCTCTGATGCTTTCCCTCAGCACAATCTGTCAAAGAGCGTGCGGGACGGAGGGATGGCGGTTGCATCCTCAGCAAACCGTGCTCAAGATGTTACGGCCAAAACATTGATATTCGGCCATACAAATCAGTGTGTTCAAAAATAGTCCAAAACATGCCAGGCAGTTGATTTTTAACGAGGGTTAATGAGTGTTTTTGAACAACACTTGAAAAAAAACAAAACTACAAACGGCGCATTTTGGAAATCAGCGCTGAAAACATGTAATTGCCGGAAAATGAGTGGGACGGCGTGACAAAAAGCTAATCACGCTTTCAAACCGCTGATAATTTAGCATTCAGTCAATGATGCCGCACGTCCTGCTTTGCCTTTCCGCTGATGATGGATTTGACGTACATCTGAAGGGCAGAGTGAAAATGAAAGGCCGACTACCAACAATCATTCCTCCAACACTTGAGGAAAATTAAAATAAAAATGGTCACATCATAAAAGCTAAATATGAAGGGGAAAAGATGCAAAACAGAGTTGTGACAGCATATTGAGAGCAATAAAAATTTGCTGGCTCCAAAAATAAGATCTCTCTCTCTCCATCTCTGCAAGTTGCTCTCTTGATACTACCCATTTGGACTTTTTTTCTACTAAGATGTGAGCTTTTAAAAAATATTAGCAATTATGGCCAATTTATTCCTGGTATTCATCCTCACCAGCATTAAAATGTGTTTAGAGGCAGAGTTTGCAGAATGAGGCTTTTAGAAAGCAGAATCAGATGGATGGAAATTTGTATCGCATGCCCTTCACTCATAAGTTTCCCGGAAAATGGCTTCATAGGGGCCTATGCACACATTACGCACATAGTGTTTTGTTTTTTTTGTTTTTTTTTTTAAAGAAAATGTCATTTGCAATATTTCAATTTAAAATCAATTAGAAATTAATTAAAAAATGCAAATGATAAACTGTACTTCAGAAAAAAATTCTGCTGCTAAAATAGGTGTTTTTTTTTTTTTCAGATTGTTAAGCGCTAAATGTAACCCTGGACCACGAAACCAGTCATAAGGGTCAATTTTTTTTAAATTGAGATTTATATATCATCTGAAAGCTGAATAAATAAGCCTTCCATTTATGGATGATTTGTAGGTATTGACAATCTGTAATCTGAGGGTGCAAAAAAACTAAATATTGAGAAAATTGCCTTTAAAATTGTCCAGATGAAATTCTTAGCAATGCATATTACTAATCAAACATTAAGTTTTTATATGTTTATGGTAGGAAATTTACAAAATATCTTCATGGAACATTATCTTTACTTAATATCCTAATGATTTTTGGTATAAAAGAAAAATGGATAATTTTGACATTATCCATTATCCATGCTACTTTTGACTGGTTTTGTGGTCCAGGGTCACACATAAGTTTCCAGACCTCAGGTTTGTTCACAGAAATGAGCTAAAAGGCTCACACACTGCACGACTTTTGTTGTTTTGGGGAAATCATATCCCTCTGCAATAACTCGATAATATCTGTCCATTAATATCAATTCACCACACAGCACTATCTCTTCAACCTGGTTCAATATCTGTTGAACCTTTTAGTGAGCAAAGCACAGGTGATCTGTTTTGTTTATGACACAGCCATGAAATCAAATTTGAGGACCAAAACTTTGTTTTTACGAGACGGATCTATTGCCGCAGGAAAATGTCAAGACCCGAAATGTGGAGAGACCATTACCATAAAATTAACATTTTAATTAAGCCAATCCATAAACCGCATCAAAATCCTTCATATTAATAAATGCATTTCTATTTATTGCAATCCGCAGTGGACTTCAAATAAGTGGGCCTATCCTGACCTGAAATGAAACTTCCCACATACCTCGATCAGGATCCATTATAGCCATTACTTTTGGCCATTTTAGTAAAATTATGATCCATGCATATGAATTCCAGGCCAAAGGCCGTGTAATATTTCAGAGGGCGAATCCTACTGGGAGAAGCGATGAGGCAAAGTGCTTGTTTGGGGCATGATTAGGCTATAACTTCAGAAGTTCTGCAAACAAAAACACAATCAATATTTAATGAGTATCTATGAAGGAGCTCACAACGTCTTCTGACCTCGGTAAATGTAAGTTAACTTAAAAAAAAAAAAAAAAAGCCACGGACCAGGCTGACATATACAGTAGACTTTCAAGGTAGCAGTTCTTTAATAAAAGCTGTTTGGTTTAGATACTGTTAGATGATGTGGCCATATGCCTGAAGCATAAGATCATTACTTCTTGAAGCTTAATAAGGTGCGTTCTCAAACTAAGAAGGAAAGGTATTTAAGTAACATCTTAATTAAACTACATTTTAGGTGATCAACCTCTGTGCGGCCAGTTATAACTGTGTTTAATCTAGTCTCATTTTCACCAAGGCAGCCCTAAATGCTGGCCTCTGCAATTACGACTGCTATGTTTTAATGTCTATGGTGCAGGCTAATGTTTCTTTAATAACAAAAGTCAATGACTTTTTGCTTTATTTTTGATTCTTTCTAATGGGAGCAGTGAAAGGATGCGAGCCAGCTTCACACTCACGTTGCACACTGTGCCTCGATGAGTCAAGACACGTGTGCAAACCATCATGCCACAACTTCCATCAAACCAAATCATGATATGATCAAGTCATGAGGAAGGTTCTCCACATGTTATGCATTTTATCACAATATATTTTTAATGATGCATTTTGATAATGTAGAATAGGCTCTGTTACACCCATGGCCACACAAAAATGCATTTCATCTAATAATCTCAACCTTAATAAAAGGTTTCAGGAAAACTTGTAAGCATATCATTAATTCTATGAAATGGTTGTTGTGGTGTTTACTAAAATGTGCAGATCATTGTGAAAAGGCAAACCATATTTAATTGGTCTTAAAGCTCCAATCTGAACTCATCCTCCCCAAAAATAAATAAATATATAAAAATATGGTTAATTGGGTTTTTGCATCTCAGTAAACTAAGCAGTATTTTAAATGAAAGCACAAATAATGACAAATGTAAATTGTACACATTTTTTATCTGTCTGTCTGTCTATCTATCTGAAAATGATTGGGAATGTATAATATGTGTCACTCTGAATAAATGATTTATATAATAAGTTGCTTCTGCCTCACTTCTTATATAGCGATGGCACCACTGATCTGAGCTGACTCTAATGCTGTTGAACGTGATTTTGAATATAGCTAGGTAAATGAATTATTCACTTTAGCTGAAATTTTCATGAGGAAGGTGATTATGTAAAGAAATGTAGTTCTATCTTTGCTTTTTCTCCTTTGTGTTGTTTAGTAAAGTGAAAATGAACTCTCCTCCTAAAACAACTTTTACTAACTGCGAACATCTACCTCTTTTCTTGAACTGTAGGAAATATTGATAGTGTTTGTGCATTGGAATCTAAAAGGTGGGAGTACATTGGGAGATCTTGGGTTTCCAATTAAAACCTGAAAATAAAATGTTTAGAAGGAATAAATGAGAAATGTTTTAGAATTTAGGTCAGAAATTAAAAGATTAGTTCACTCCAGAATTAAAAAATCCTGATAATTTACTCAGCCAATGTCTTTCAAGATGTTTATGTCTTTCTTTTTTCAGTCGTAAAGAAATTAAGGTTTTCCAGGACATTTCAGGATTTTTATCCATCTCAATAGTGGCTAACAGGTTGAAGGTCCAAATTGCAGATTCAATGCTGCTTCAAAGCGCTCTACATGATCCCAGCCAAGGAATAAGGGTCTTATCTAGCAAAATGATCAGTCATTTTCTAAAAAAGTAATAATTTATATACTTTTTAGCCACAAATGCTCATCTTGCACTAGCACAACTTCACTCATTATGTAATCACGTTGGAAAGGCCACGTGTGACGTAGGTAAAAGTACTGACCCAGTGTTTACATAGTGAAAGTGCAAAGAAAGTCAAACACCCTTTACAGAAAAAGGGTAAAACAATGCTGTCGGATTATTTTAAAGTTAGGGGAGAAAATAAGATGTAAGAACTAACCACACGTCACCTTTGCAACGTGATTACAAAATGCTGCAAAGGAAAAATGTGCATAAACTACAATGGAAACACTTTTACCGAATAAATTCCTCCTTGCGCATTAAAAAAGTCATGTGACTTTGCACGATGGAATGGGATAACTTAACTAACCATGCACAGCATCAGAAATGTTGTTTTGGTCATTCTGAAAGCCTGAGCAAAGTCTGTCATCGAAGTATTTCTGTATAATTGTCCTACACAACTGCGTTCCCAAACAGCAGGCATCCGCCTCCGAAAGCAGTGACCGCATTTCTATTTACTATCTGCTACACCGGTTTCATCACTTCCCCACCACAGCACCAGACCCACCGTTGTTTTGATTTTTTTTATAGTAATATAAATCATTTAGTTCAGTTAGAGTACAATTAAAAACAACGCGGCTGCTCAATGCAGTGTGCCGAACAACAGACGCATCACAGATCCGCGGCAGGAGTCCAATTTCATTTATCACCTGAGGAGATTGAGTCAAGTAAGGTGAGAAAGGCAAGACGTTGGCGAAAGATTTAGTTTCGAAACGAAATACAAAAGCACCTGTTTTAAAAATATTTTGGATTTTCAAAAGGCCTGTTGACTTTTGCCGTTTACCTAAAAGGTGATTTTGGAAGCTCACTGGAAGAACATATGTTTCTTATTTATTTGGTTCCACCGTGATTTTCAGTATTTTTTATAATCAAACATTGTGGAAGTTATTTAACAGTTATTTTACATTAGGCCTACACCATGGTGTATTTCTTTAAACCTTTAACTGTCACCGTCCACTCTGTGGGACGTCTAAGTTTACTTCACCATATTACAAATAAATCCTAATCTAATCATGACAAACTGTACATTGTTGGAAAAGTCTAAGGCTCCTAAATAGATATTTTACCATATTTTTGTGTTACAAATTATGTAGGAAAAGTAATAGATTAATATATGTCAAGAGTGCAACTTAAAAAAATCTACATCATAACATGAGTTCTGATGAGTCATGAGTCCTTTGGCACAAAAGACTTTCTCCCTTTCACACTTTAGATATCATAAGAAATTATATATCATTTCAAAACTTAAAATCTCAAAATTCATACTTTGAAAGGCATTTTAAAATCAGACGGTGGGAAAATTTCCTCACCATCACATCCCTACTGCTTGCCCTGAGGTGCAAACAATTTATTATATATATGAAAGTTATTATTTTCAGTGGCTTCTCCTAGTTTTCGTAGTGGTATTTAGTGCAAGTTTGTCAGGAAGTGACGATTTTGTTCTCTTTGTCTCATTGGATTGAAACGGTGCTTTATGCGCAAATGTTTTATGCAATGTTCCAGTTAAATTTGCATCTTTGGATGGAAACACAGCTATAGATGCGCATCGCAGAGCTAGTCCAAGACAAGCATTTGTGGTTAAAAAGTATATACTTTTTTTTTTTTTTTTTTTAAGAACATGACTGATTGTTTTGATATATAAGACCCTCATTCCTCAGCTGGGATTGTGTAGAGCCCTTTGAAGTTGTACTGAAACTGCAGTTTGGACCTTCAACCTGTTGGTCCCCATTTAAGTCCACTATATGGAGAAAAGTCCTGGAATGTTCTCCTGAAATCCTTAATTTCTTTTCGACTGAAAAAAGACATTATCATCTTGGATGACATGGGGATGAGCAAACTATCAGAAAATTGTAATTCAGGAGTGAACTAATCCTTAGGAGTTGTTCACCCAAAAATCATTTACTCTTCCTCATCTCATTCCAAAACTGTATGACTTTCTTTCAGTTGTGGAACACAAAAGAATATATTTTGAGAAATATGTCAGTGATTTGTTTTCTTTTGTTTCCCATACAATGGAAGCCAATGGTCTCGTTACAAACATTCTTCAAAATGTCTTGAATGCTGCACAAGACAGAACAGCGTGGAGGTTTGGAATGACACGAGGCTGAACAAATGATGACAGAACACAATTTTTTAGGTGAACTATCCCTTTAAAGCAAAAGGGCAATGTGTCAAAATTATGAATCACTGTATGTTTGATCAGAATTTAAATGGAGGCTGAGGACTTTTCCTTACAAAAAATGCTACAGTGAAAATCTACTGCCTTTGATAAATGTGTCAAATTTAAATTAAACGCATGATGAAGCTCTTTGGAAATAAAGCTGTGAACGACACTGACTGTGACAACCTGTTCTCATTCACAGTCCACACACTCAGTCTCTCAGTGCATGCGACTTTGTGTCTCACAATCCACATGCTTCTGTTCCACAATGCACACATTGTTCATTCAGAAGGAATAGACATTGCACTTTCAAGTTTGTGTCACTGGGTACTTTATGTGTGTGTGTGCACATGTCTGTCTGCTGTGTACCTGGGACAAAGGGCAGTTAGCATTTAGAAGAATTAAGGACTGTCAGCGTCTATCTGATGGTGTGGGGAAGTCCTTAAATCTCTGCGCCGGTGCGATCCGTCTCTGTCCAGCCGTCGAACGAGAAAAAGATAGATGCATTCAATAATCGTGGTCTTGAGAAATCTGCAGGAAATGATTAAGAGTGATAAATAGGGGACAGGGGATTTTTTTCTCACATCCATTTGACATCTTTTATGCCTTTGGTGCCTCAGACAAGGACGGAAGAGAGAGAGGATAAGACGGCCAGCTGCCATCGAGGCAGATGTCATTATAGGCACAATAAAGGGAGATTATTCGAAAGCACTTTCTAACCACACTTGAGCAGCAGTCGGCACTGAAAATGTAGAAGTTTGAATCTCCTTTGAAACGGAACGTGTCCTGTCTCTAATCGAACCTAGAAAGCAGTCGTGTAAGTCTGCAAAGCTGTGCATAACGTGTGGAGATTATTTGGATGCGATTAATGCACTGATATTTAAACCTCAGTGCCTTTAAAATTTGCTGAAAATGCACTCACCCTCAGGCCATCCAAGATGTAGATGAGTTTGTTTTTTCATCTGAACACAGAGGAGAAATTTAGCATTGGATTACTTGCTCACCATTGGATCCACTGAAGTGAATGGGTGCCGCCAGAATGCAAAATCCAAACAGCTGATAAAAACATCACAATAATCCAGAAGTAACCCACATGACTCCACACCATCAATTAATGTCTTGTGAAGTAAAACGCTATGTGTTTGTAAGAAACAAATCCATTATTAAGGCGTTTTAACATTAAATTGTCGCTTCTGGTCAAAATTGTCCATAATAATATTTCCTCCACTGAAAAAGTCCATCCCCTGTTGTTCTCTCACATCAAAATACGCCAACATAGTTTTTTAGAACATTTTTGGACTGTTTTCATCTGCATATTTCTCTCCTGATTCAGGCGAGATGACTTTTTCCACTGGAGAAAGCTATACTATGAATAGAGGAGTCACATTTTAGGCAGAAGCAACAGTTTGAAGTTTTAAAAAAAAAAAGTTTTAATGATGGATTTGTTTCTTACAAACATCAGGCTTTTCACTTTACAAGACATGAATTGATGGACGGGAGCCACATGGATTATTGTGATGTTTTTATCAGCTGTTTGGACTCTCATTCTGACGGCACCCATTCACTGGATCCATTGGTGGGCAAGTGATGTAATGTTAAATTTCTCCAAATCTGTTCTGATGAAGAAACAAACTCATCTACATCTTGGATGGCTTTAAGACCAGTAAATTTTCAGCAAATCTTATTTTTGGCTGAACTATTCCTTTTGAACTCAAAAAAATCAAGTAACAACAAAATGTGGATTTTTTTTAGGTGAACTATTCCTTTAATTTATGAACTTATCTCTCTCTAAACTTTCACTTAAAAAGAAACAAGAAACAAGACTAACTGAAAATCAAGTTTTAGGACTAATAGGAATTTGTGGATTTTGGCATCAGTCACATTTTCACATATTACTTTTTGTGTCCTGTGTTAAACTCACAGTCTCCAAGACATCTCATCACGTTGATGGGCGTGTCAGGTGAGCGTTGCCTCATCACTTCAGGATCTCAAACCCTGACCTCCATGGCAAATGAGCCATATACTGAGGCAGAAGTCAATGGGAAGACATGATCTATAGACAGACAATTCTCTGAACAGGATGTCTTGGAGTTTCTTTCTGTCTAGGTCACTCAGTAATCTGCAAATTAAAAGAGAAGTTCACTTCCAGAACAAAAATTTACAGATAATTTACTCACCTCCTTGTTATCCAAAATGTTCATGTCTTTCTTTCTTCAGTCGTAAAAAAATAAAAATTTTTTTAAGGAAAACATTTCAGGATTTCTCCCCATTCAGTGGACTTCAATGGTGCTCGCAAGTTTGAATGCAGCTTCAAAGGGCTCTAAACTGTCCCAGGCGAGGAAGAACGGTCTTATCTAGCGAAACGATCCGCTATTTTTTATTTTTTTTAAAAAGACAATTTATATAATTTTTAACCTCAAACACTCATCTTGTCTAGCTCTGCGTGAACTCTGTGTATTCTGATTCAAGACTGTTAGGGTATGTCAAAAAACTCCCATCTCATTTTTCTTCTCCAACTTCAAAATCGCCCTACATCGCTGTTTTACCTTTTTTTGTAAAGGGTGTTTGATCTTCTTTGCATGTTCACTTTGTAAACACTGGGTCGGTACTTCTGCAGCGATGTAGGACAATTTTGAAGTTGAAGAAAATGAGATGGGAGTTTTTCGACCTTCCCTAACTATACAGAGTTCATGCAGAGCTAGACAAGATGAGCATTTGAGGTTAAAAAGATAAAAAAAAAAAAATAGCAGATCGTTTCCCTAGATAAGACCCTTCTTCCTCGCCTGGGACCGTTTAGACCCCTTTGAAGCTGCACTGAAACTGCATTTTAGAAGTTCAAACTCGAGCCACCATTGAAGTCCACTATATGGAGATAAATCCTGAAATGTTTTCCTCAAAAAACATAATTTCTTATCGACTGAAGAAAGAAAGACATGAACATCTTGGATGACAAGGGATGACAAGTAAATTATCTGTACATTTTTGTTTTGGAAGTGAGCTTCTCCTTTAAAGTGGGCCATGACATCTAATATTAAAGAGACAGTTCAGAAATTTTTTTGAAGGTGCTGAAGAACAGACAAAAAAAATACTTTTTAGTTTTAAATTATCTTTGTAGTTGCAGTGTTTAGCCTCATCTTTTTTAATTTTGGAAGTGTCTTGCACTTTTACTTACCCTCATGTTTTTTTTTTTTTTTTTTTTTTTTTAAAAACACCATGGCAACTCTTTTAAAAATAATTAAAAGTGAATGAGAATTGCGTCTGTACAATGCCAAAAAAAAAAAAAAAAAAAAATCTCTACCACTTATGCAGGGTTTTTCCTTCAGTATTATTCTCAATTTGTGTTCTAAGGAAGAAAGAAAATCACACAGAAAGTAATGACAACTATGATTGGGTGAACTATTCCTAGGATGAAGAGAGAAAAACTTTAATATAGCATTAAAAAAGGCTTGTTTTTTTTTTGTTTTTTTAATTCACTGTGGATTAATTTCAGCTTCAGTGTCACATTTTCATGCATATTTTCTGCGTCTTGTGTAATTTCAAGTTTTTTTTGTTTTTTTTTTTCCTGGAACAGATCAAGCAGATTTAAATGTAATTCATCATCTTGAGCTTTATATACATGTAAATGGTGCATAATTAAGAACTATTTTAAAATAGTCACAAAAGATTAAAGAATTCTCATTGAATCAGGTCACAAAAAGAACAAGTTGAAGCTTATTAAAAAAAAAAAAAAAAAAAAAAAAGCCCACGTTTAAATAACATACAGTGGATGACACAGAGCAACCTAAGTGCTTTTAATAGATTATTCATCTTCAAGAAAAAGTTCTCAAGGAGCCAAAATCCCTTCTGCAACTGTAGAACAGAACAGCCCTGCACACAGTAATTCAGCATTTGTTTGAAATGTACGAAATCCCTGGCCATTTCTTTTTTTATATAGGTCACTCTGGAGAACTGATAAATGGGATTGTCCAGGCTAACTTCTTATCTGTTCGTTTATATGCCTCATTAAGCAGCACTCAGAGAGTTATTGATGTGCTTTGTCCAATTCATCATTTATGTTAGTCTTTAGTCAGACAATCCCTCCCTAAGATCCTATCTGTGGCTGGAAGAACCCCTTTTCAATGATCATCTTCCAGTTCAGCGTTGTCTGAAGGAGATGCAGTGTGTTATTTCTGTATCATATCCCTCAACATTCACCTGAACACTAGTGAACCTCACTGAAGCACAGTATTAAAAATCAGAAAAAAAGATACAGTGATTAAGTAAATATATAAAATATAAATTAGCGCTGGTCAACGATTAATCGCATCTAAAATAAAAGTCATATACAGTATGTGTGTGTACTGTGTGACCCTGGACCACAAAACCAGTCATAAGTGTAAATTTCTCGAAATAAGATTTTGATTGAAGATACAACTATTTGAAAATCTGGAATCTGATGGTGCAAAAAAAAAAATAAAAAAAATAAAAAAAAATCAAAATATTGAGAAAATCGCCTTTAAAGTTGTCCAAATGAAGTTTTTAGCAATGCATATTACTAATCAAAAATTACGTTTTGGTATATTTACGGTAGGAAATTTACAAAATATCTTCATGGAACATGATCTTTACTTAATATCCTAATGATTTTTGGCATAAAAGAAAAATCAATCATTTTCACCCATACAATGTATTTTTGTCTATAGCTACAAATATACCTGTGCAATGTAAGACTGGTTTTGTGGTTACATGTATATACTTAAATTCATATAATTTATATTATATATAAATATTTAATATATAAACATAACATATATATTTTTTTAAATATATAAATGTATGTGTGTATTTATACATAAATATTTAATATATAAACATAACATATATTTTTTTAAATATATAAATGTATGTGTGTATTTATACATACATAACAAATATGCACAGTACACACATATTATGTGCACAAAAACTTTTATTTTGGATGCGATTAATCACGATTAATTGTTGCCCAGCACTATATAAACATTACAAGTACAAATATTTTGCTTAAATTTATACAAATTATTATGAAAAATTTATATATATATATATATATATATATATATATATATATATATATATATATATATATATATATATATATATATATATATATATGCATCAGATTTGTAGGAAAGTTGTTTTATTTCAAGTTACATGGCAAAGTTGCATAGGTTTTTATAATAAAATCTACTCAAAGTCTGCAAAAACTTGCAAATTAAATAGAAAGTAAATCTTATTATTAAATGCTTTTCTCTGAGACATTTTATCATCATGTGTTATAATGCTTATTATGCATTCCATGCTCTTTTGATTCAGTTGTGCCTGGAAAAAATGACCTTTCGCCCACTAAGAGAGCTTCTTTATATCCAGGAAGAAAGATTGTGCCTTGCAATTAATTTTGATGAATACGCTTTTGTGGTATAGTCAGTGTGAAGGCCAAATTTCCGGGCGCAAATGCTATCTGGAGTTTCAGGCCCATATTTTCTCCTTCTGTCTCTGTTTATGTCTCTCATTCTCTCTCACACACACACTCTCTTTCTCCCTTCTGTACACTGCAAACATTGACCAGCTGCTCCTTTATACATTTAATTTCTCCGCTGCCAATCTATACTGATGCTGTTGACAATTAGCTTATGAGCAAGACTAGTTAAAATATGAGAAAATATGAGGACCTGGGTCATGTCCCAATCCAATACCCACTCTCTAAAGGAAAACATTATGTAATCAGATAATGTTAATAAAAATGCAACTTGATAAATATTCATCCTCAAGTACGAAGATCAAAAATACGCAAATTAAAAAAGTGAGGTTAAAGAACTAGATTAAACAGACTACATTAAATACAATTTCACTTGCAACAAGCATAAAAATAGCTTTGTGAAGTCAATTTTTAGACGTCAAGAGCAAGGCACTTTCAAAATTAAAGAGATATTTTGAGACTAAACACCGCCACTACAAAGATTATTTAAAACTAAAAATTAATTTTAGTAATTAATTTCTTTAACTGTCAAACAAATTACTTAATGATAACATTTGCATATGCAACAGCCCAAACCCTTTGCTTCTATTTGTGAGTTTGAATAAAAAACATCACAGTTCAGATGAGTTTTTTACATAAGAAAAAAAAAAAAAAATTACAAACACCTTAAGGAAGTGCTGAGGTGAAGGATATGAAATCAAGGTGGTGTCGTTGTGTAGGCAGTAAAACGTCGGTCTAGGCTATGAAGATGGTTCAGAGGTGTGGTGTTTGTCATAATTCACATGTAGTCCACAATGTTGTTCTGTTCCTTGACCTCAAGAACACCCCGTGAAGGTACTTCAGGAACTGGAGGAGGAGAAACAAAACAACAGATGTATAGCAGCAGTGATAAAGAGCAATCGACAAGAAAAGTGACTTATTTTAACAATAGGTCTCATTTTATGCAAAACTCAGATTATGTGAGGGAAAAGTAAATTACATACAATTATACGTTAAAATTGAAAGCATCCATTTCCCGGAGTGTCATGTCTGATTGTGAGAAAAAAAGTTTTCATACTGAGAAACTATTAACTCAACAGGATAGATTTAAATGCTGTAGGAAGATGCTGCAATCAAAAGTTATATATAGAACTATTGTGACACTGCCACATGCTGCACGCACTTTAGATTTGCAGTCATTTACAAAACCATGGTCAGAAAGTTTGCAGATAGTCCTTGACGCAAGCCTCATGGCAATTCAACAGATATTATGAGCCATTTTACAGCATCACCCCAGCACAGAGGCACAGATGGGGCCAGGACAACAAGCTCCCTACTGTTTTTAAGCAGACACTTAGTGCTCGTTCAGATCACAAAGCAATAACTAAAGCGCTGGAGGTGTTCATAGCTAAAGATATGTAGCCTTAATCAGGCTGGTCAAAGATTGGGGATTTCACTATGATTAAAACAAGTGAGCAGGGATATGATTACATCATATACAATTACATCAATTTAAAACATATATTTAAAAATGACAAGGTTTAATATAATTATTAATTATACTTCTAGAAATAATAAGCAAACAAAACTTAAAATAAAAGCAGATTAGGGCCACAAACTGGATGTATTCTGATGTAAAAAAAAATCTTGCATCATAAGTGAACTTAATTGTGTTTACATACACCTTGCAGAATCTGCAAAATGTTAATTATTTTACCAAAATAAGAGTGATTGCACAAAATGCAAGTTGATTTTTAATTAGAACTGACTTGAATAAGGTATTTCACATAAAAGATGTTTACATATAGTCCACATAAGAAAATACTAGTTGAATTTATAAAAAATGACCATGTTCAAAAGTTTACATACTGTACACTTGATTCTTAATACTGTGTTGTTACCTGAATGAGCCACAATGAGGACAACTAAGGGACTCATACGCAACTATTACACAAGGTTCAAATGCTCACTGATGCTTCAGAAGGAAAAATTGATGCATTAAGAGATGGAGGGTGAAAACTTTTGAACAGAATGAAAATGTGCACATTTTTCCTATTTTGGCAAAATATCATATTTTTTTTTCATTTAGTACTGCCCTTCAGAAGCTACAGAAGATACCTGCATGTTTCCCAAAAGACACAATAAATTAAATTTACCCTGACCTTTGCATTCAAAATGTTTTCACCTCCAGCTCTTAATGCATCGTTTTTCTTTTTGAAGCATCAGTGAGTGTTTGAACCTTCTGTAATAGTTGCATATGAGTCCCTCAGTTGTCTTCAGTGTGAAAAGATGGATCTCAAAATCATGCAGTCATTGTTGGAAAGGAAAATACACAAAAATGCTGAAAAACCAAAGAGTTTGTGGGACCTGAGGGATTTTTCTGAAGAATTAACAGCAGGCAGTTTACCTGTTCAGGACAAACAATGGATTCATGAACAACTATCACTAAACAGAAAAAAAAAAAAAAAAACACAACAGCTGTGGATCATTCAGGTAACAACACAGTATTAACAATCAAGTGTATGTAAACTTTTGAAAGGGGTCATTTTTATAAATTCTAAAAAAACTACATGTAATTGACTTTCGTGTGAAATATCTTATTCAGGTCAGTACTAAATAAAAAATAACATTTTGTACAATCCCTCTTTTTGGTAAAATAATTAACATTTTATGTATGTAAACATTTGACCTTAACTGTAAATTTCCTTTTATTTAAGTTTAAAGTTAAAGACTTTTTGTAAAGTTATGGTTTTAGTTTTAGTTACATAACTATAATAACCCTGCTTTGCACATCCAAGAAGACAGTATCGCCAAGTGCCCCATCTCACCATCTCTTAGAGCAGCTTAGAAAACTGATGATATTTTTCTGTAAAAGTACATCAGCTGACATCTTAGAAATTCAGCAAAAGATTCCAGATTTACTTGCCCACGAACTTATCTATGATATCTCAGATCAATGGAACAGGCTTTATGACACATTTAAGCAGTATCTGGTGCAGCAGCCTGCCATCTAATCTGCCTTAATGGACAAGAATGCCAAGAACAATGTCAAGGACTGATATTGTCTGACAGTGGTAGAGAAATTATTCATCTGCTTAACCCCTTTATGACAATTACACCCCTCTGGAGCCCTGAAACAACCTTCTCCGTTTCAATGATCCTTCCTCTGAAGAAAGCAGTTGTACAATGATACCAAGAGATGAAGACAGTCCAACCATAAAGTTTGCCAAGACAGCCATCATTCAGGACCTGGAAAAGACATATACAGAGTCTAACCTTCAGGACCATCTCCTCAGAGTCTCATCATTGATCCAAGGTTTAAGGCTGCGTACACACTACAGTTTATGCTGCGTCAGAGAACACTGCCAATCCAAACATTTCAAAGGTGATGGCACATTGTGAGGGCGTAAAAGGAAAGGTTTTGTGAAGCTCAAGTTTAGCTCTGTCATACTGATAAAAGTTGAGAAAACTTTAACGTTTACCGCAACACACTCTGATGTAGTGTCGCTATATTGCTAAACTTGCAAAACAACACCTTTGTCTCAACAACTTTAGCACCAATTTTCTCCACTGCAGGAGACCTTGTTACCACAGCAAGTCACCTTGCAACAGGAAATGTTATTTAACTTATTTTATTGCAAAAGAACATTGGCCATGTACACACTGTGAAGTTTAATGAATGGCAACTGCAATCATAATACCAGAGTGAATCCCCTAAATTAATTTTGTAATTGTTACAGGGCGAGGGAGACGGGAAGCAGGCGGATCCATACACATGCTTTTATTACACAATGGCTGAGAAATGGTCATAAACAGGCGTGGGTCAGAACAAAGGCAAACAGGTATATTGAGAGCAAGACACAAGAGTAGTCCAATAAACAGGAACGTAACCCAGGGGGTTAAGCAAAAGGGTATCCGATAAAACATGCGAGAGATTCAAAGGGCAGGCAGTGACACAGACAAGGAGATATAGCTAGGCTAGGAAACAGGACTAAGAATACAAGGCAAGATCACTACAAAAGGCTCCGTTTGAATGCTAATACAAAACAGAGGGATACTCGAGATGCAAACACAACAATACTCGGCAATCTGAGAAGGAACTGGGTGAGTGTTAAATAGTGTGTGTGAATGGCTACAGCTGTGTGTGCAATTAGCGCAATGGATGATGGGAAATGCAGTCCGGGGTGACATGCAACAGTTTGTGTAGTGTGAGTGTGCATACAATCACAGTGCGACATCTGGTGGTGAACGGATGGTAAGCCATGGACCGGATTCGTGACAGTAATTCACCCTTCACAAACAGCTTGGCTGACAGGCGATCTGACCAATCACAGCACTGAATCTGCTATTCTATCCGACAAACAAATCAGACAGAAGAGTAGATTAATATTGGTGGACTTAAATTGTGTATTTACGTCTCCGCGGTTTAAATAAAACACATTCTGATGTTCATTCACTACATGATGTGTAGTGTGAGAGCGATATTGTTTGGCGGACATAGTAACAGTAACAAATGAGGGCGGGTTTTTGCGAATCGCGAAATTGCGATGACTGACACTTTTTGACCAAAGCAATATTACAGAGACCAAAGACTTGTTCGGCGCTTTGAACTAAACCCCTGTCAACAGAGCCGTCTTATTTTGTTTATGTTTGGAAGGCTTTTGCAGAGCATTCTCTTGAAATGTTGCCATGTCCACTTATTGCAAGCGATGACTATTAAGTGTCTTTGGGCTTGGCTCATAAAGCAAACCATTTTACGGAGTTCATAAATTAGGCAGGTGCAGTTCGCAATATTTTGGTATGTGGCTTTTTTCCAAGATAGTGCATTTGGATTTAGGTTTATTATAGGGTTGTTCTTATTTGTCTTTTTGTTATAGTAAGATCTGGCAACACTCACAGTCAAGATGTACCTTGCTCCCAGTGATTTTTTTTTTTTTGCACTACATTTATATACATCATTAACAAATAGTTGTTCAGTTCAGTTAGACCTTTCAGAGAAACAAGAGCTCAGCCATCTTTAGAATTTTGTCTTTAAACTTCTGCGTTTGCAGTAGCACTACTGAGCGTTTTGCACGTGTCACAGTTTCGTCATTTACCTGGATGCACGAGCATATTGGAAATACTCTGATGTAAACAACAGCATGGATTGCATGGTTAATGTACTACTGAATATGTTGTTCTGCTAATTTATGCTGCATAAACTACTGAAAAAAAAGTGGAATCTGCTAAATCATATAGAGAAGGACTTAGTAACCAGGAAAGGGTACAATATTTTGACAAACTAAAGTTAATAGGTGGTAAGGATATGTTCAAGCAGTATTATTTAAGATATTAGCCTAATATTTCACCTACCTGATTGGAAATGATAAGAACAAACATGAATGTTGTCAAGATTCTTGCCCTGGAAATCATGGTTCAGTTTGGCCAACCACAAATGCCTTTTGTTCCTCAGACAGTATTTTTGCACTCTTTTCCTTGATTTATTAGAACTTTTGGCAGTTTATAGTACTCCAAATGTTTTTCCCAGTCCTACCAATTAGTACAGCCCAAAACATGACAATAATTGACCATTTTCAGCAGCAATAATCAGCAAAATATGCAAGTTTCGTTCGGTTCAGTGGCATTGTTTACATTCAGTGCCGTCAGTATGGCTGATTGATGATGTGTTGTGAAAACACTCTATACATTAAGAATAGTGGCGGGAAAGAATGTTGGAGATTTTGGAGCTTTTAAGCAGCTGAAAATAATTCTGAAGCTTCATTAGTTAATGCTTTCTTAATAGCATTATGACAGCAAAAACAGTCTGACTTTATTTTAACTTATCACTTATTTGGATGCAAAGTTTTGAGAAGGACCAGCAGGGTCCCGACTGAGGCAGCATGGTATTGACTTTCACACGCAAAAAGAGCAGATGTGCATGCAGAACATGGTACATGATGACCTACCTGTAACCTTTAATTAGATAGCTGAATAATACATAAATTTAGATGGTCTTTCGTCTTCATGGAACTAGCAAGGTGAGTTAGTATTTGATGACAGAAATAGTCATGTTGGGTTACTGTGAAAAAAGTAATTTTCAGCTGCTTGTTTCAGATATTGGAACACCACAAAAATAAAGTTATATTTAGAAAACAGAAAAAATGGGGCATTATAACAAGAGAGTGATTAAGAGAAAGTGATTATCAGCAGTGATGATGTGCTTTTTCATGTTTCAGATATTTGTTGTCTTTTGAGACATCAAAACCTTGGAACATCACATATCAATGTGGTTAATAGCTCTTGCATGAATGCGCTATGCAACTTGATATTTTCTAGCTAGCACAATGTTGACAAGACGACTGTAACATTGAAAAGCAATTAATAACACCAGCCTCAGGTGATCCAGTCCAGTCTCAAGTGGACAGCATTCTGCAATCTGATCAAACAAACAACATTCGGAGGTCAAACAAGCACACAATTACATTGCAGTGCACGTGCTTGGACAAGAACTGCATAAGTTCATGACCACATCTCAACGCTTAAATAACCAAGACTCAATTTGAGAAAAGAGCATAAGTCAACCTATGTATAGTACTGAAATTGTACAATGTGATTTGTAGAAAAACAAACATTAAGCATAAAGCTGCACCCTTAATCTTAACCCTCAGCGGGTCGTATGAAAAAATACAAAATTTATAAACTATTATGAGTGCTGGAAAGGACGAGGAGCCACATTTGAACTCACAATGCATCAGTATCTCAGATGTGCCAAATTCGTGGCTCTAACGCCTCCATTCTGAATCACCCCAACAACAGAAAAAGACACAACATCCCCTCTTCAACCTCTCAAAATGACAGCGGTCTATATTCATCAGTTCAGCTGATCAGCTGGACTTTCCTGTCAGAGTACGTCTCACATCTCTGCACTTAACAATCTCGTCCAGACTGTGTGTGTGTGTTTGCTCACAGAAGCTCGTCGAGCTTAAGGATTCCACAGGGACATGTTTTCTTTTAATAAGACAAGAAAGATGCCAATTATAGGCCCTTTGGTTCTTTCTGACCCTCCAAGCTATGCCTTAAATTGGTTAGTTTCAAACACATCACGCTGGGCTGCTCTCTCCCAGCCGAGAGTTATGAACCCTTCTCTTCTCTTTCTAAACAATCAGCAGCTTTTTTGGAAATGAAGGGGATGGTGAATGCAAAGAGATAATCACACAAGCAGCTTGTTTACATACCAGCCTCAGACTGGGTATTCGGTGCATTAATTCTGCATATCTTAACGCATTAATCTTTGTAGAAATAATGAATGGTACAGCATCCTTAATGCACATTTTGTAAATGACTGCACAAACCTCCTATTTAAATCAAACAGCAGCAGGCCATATTTAACTAGTGAAATTCTGCTGTGGGCCAGTCGAGTTTATAAATCTATGTTTGACTAAGAAGATTACAGTTTACTGACCCGAGAAACGTCTCCCTTTAAAATATTTCAACAAATACGTCGTGTGTGTTCCGTATAGTCTGCAGCTGGTTTAAAATCCGAACGCGTAATGACCGAATCACTTCTTCACGTTTTTTTACAACTGAATCGCTCTTATGAGTCAGCTCTTTTTAATGAATGGAATAATGAATAGGTTCACGGTTCACACACTGACTCGTTTGGAGCGGTTTCTTACGCTGTAAAATAGCGTGTGTAGGCTGCTTTAGTATACAAAATGCCAAAGGTTTATTTACGCACATTAAATATATATATATATATATATATATATATATATATATATATTATATATATATATATATATATATTAGTACCACACTCAAAACAAACATGGAAATACCCAGCAACGATGAATACGCTCTTTGTGAAGCTGAAACACTTGGAAGTGCAACAATCTGTACTGAGGTAGGTAAATACATTTTCCGATTTTCTCTCTGACAAATATTCGAGCGATGTACTGTAGTGAAAGCGCGTATATTCGATTTAGGGGTGTGTTTGGTTTTTGACACTGATCCTAGAGCTGCTAGGAAGGTCCTGCTTCGGAAAGCTAGGTGCGTATAAGTTAGCTTCGTGTTTGGCCTTCTTATTGTTCTACAGCGAGCAAAACAGTGTAGACCTAACATATGGAACTCTAGACTTCATATAAATGTAATTTAAAACAACTGGTGTTGGAATGCTGAAGAAAGATGAGAAGAATGAACTTTATTTACAGGTTCACTGAAGACATCTTGAAATATTTCAAAACCTCAGAGTTTAGTGAAGGTTATAACTAAATAAATGGGCCCATTATGTTGACTGATGCTGTTTACCTGTTTTCGTGACCAGGTCGAAGAGAAAATGTATCGATGTTGTTGGTTGGGTCTCATAAGGACCTTTACATTTGTTAAAACGAAGCTTTGGTTAGAAAATAATATTAGTTTTAAATGGATATACATGTTATTAAGTAGTTTAATCACCTTTGAGTTGACTGTATGGATCTTTGGAGATTTGGAGATGTTTTTGCTTACTATATCCTTAAAGGAGAACTCCACTTCCAGAACAACAATTTACAGATAATGTACTCACCCCCTTGTCATCCACGATGTTCATGTCTTTCTTTCTTCAGTCGTAAAGAAATTGTTTTCTAAGGAAAACATTTCAGCTTTTTTCTCCATATAATAGACTGATATGGTGCCCCGATTTTGAACTTCCAAAATGCAGCTTCAAACAATCCCAAATGTGGTTGTAAACAATCCTAGCCGAGAAAGAAGAGTCTTATCTAGCATAATGATCAGTTATTTTAATAAAAATTATAAATTTATATACTTTTTAATACCAAACGCTCGTCTTGTTTTACTCTGCCTGGACTGTTTTTGTTCCGGTTCATGACAGTTAGGGTATGTCGAAAAACTCCCATCTCATGTTCTCCCTCAACTTCAAAATCATCTTACATTGCTGTATTACCTTTTTTGTTAAGGGTATTTTATCTTCTTTGCATGTTCACTTTGCATAGACTGGGTCGGAACTTCTGGATGATTTTGAAATGATTTTTGAAGTTGAGAGAGAAAATACGGTTTTTCGACATTGGTCTTGAGTCAGAATACACAGAGTTCAGGGAGAGAAAGGCAAGAAGAGCGTTTGAGATTTAAAAAGCATTTAAATTGTATTTTTTTAATGAAAATAACCGATCATTTCACTAGATAAGATCCTTCTTCCTCGGCTGGGATGGTTTACAACCGCATTTGGGATCGTTTGAGGCCGCATTTAAACTGCATTTTGGAAGTTCAAAATCAGGGCACCATATCAGTCCATTATATGGAGAAAAATGCAGAAAAATTTTCCTCAAAAAACATAATTTCTGTACGACTGAAGAAAGAAAGACATAAACATCTTGGATGACAAGGGGGTGGGTACATTATATGTGAATCTTTGTTTTGAAAGAGGACTTCTTCTTGAAGTCAGCATATTGATGGTTCTTTAAAGCATCTGTTGGTGTTTTTTTCCACAGATTAAAAAGTTCTTTGTTGAACTGTTTTCTATGTTTAACATTATTTTTGTTATTGATAATGTGCAATATTTTGAAACTGAGATAACTGAGATAGATAAGCTTTCCATTGATGTACGGTTTGTTAGGATAAGGCAATATTTGTCCGAAATACAACTATTCGAAAATCTGTAATCTGAAGGTGCCAAAAAATCAAAATACTGAGAAAACTGACTTTAAAGTTGTCCAAATGAAGTTTATAGCAGTGCATATTACTAATCAAAAATTAAGTTTTGATATATTTACAGTAGGAAATTTACAAAATATCTTCTTGGAACATGATCTTTATTGGTCCCATTTTTGCTGCTTATTCTACTCTATATTGCCTAGTACCTGAAAGTCATTCAGTATGTGGACCTGTCTCTCTCTCAGTTTGGCTGTCTCCCTCTATCTGTCTTTCTGTATCTGATTGTAAGACATCTGTCCTTTGCTCTGTCTGTCAGTGTAAGCAGGTGCCTTTCTGAATCCTCACCTGTGTGCTTCTATGTCATGTTCAAAGCCTCACACTCACACACATACACACAGGTGAAAAAAAGGTGAAGGCAGGGGTAGTTGGTAGCACTCTGAAAAGAGTGCTGGATGCTGAATAACTAAAGGTCCAGTTGACAATAGAACTTTCCGGCTGTAAACAGATGGATATTTGGAGCTAATTATAGGATGAATGAATTTCAGTTGGCTTTGAGGAATGTGAGTCATGGACAGCCTCAATTAAGTGGAAGGACGGGAATAATAGCGCTAGAATTTGGAGGTTGAATTTTTAAAAAATTACTTAGTGACTTCAGATGGGGTCACTGGCATGAAGAATGGCACAGTTAATCTCAGTCCAGACTGATTTTATTACCTTGAAATTGTAAGCATTTCTAAAATCTTTCTGTGAACAATTTATAAAAAGTCAGTATGCACATAAAATGTTTCTAAATGCATCTTTCTTTATAAATTCTTCTTAAATTCAGTTGCAAAGTGTAAAAGCGCACCAACTCCTACAGGACACTCAGAAATATATTTTCATGATTCAGAATTAGCAATTATAATTAATGGGCAAGGAAATCCGAACATGCTGTCAGAAAACATATGTGTGGTAGGCCTGGCCCAGTTTTTGTACAATGTGTTTAAACATATACTATTATTTTCAGAAAATTTTTAATATTAATTAATTTCAGTCATGTAATTATTACAAAGCAATTAAAATGTTCATTTTCGCATATAATAATATCAATGCAAATTGTTGTTGCCTATTTTTTTTTTATTTTTCTAAAGTATGTGGAATTGGTATATGAGGTACATGTCAGTTTCTTCCTTTATAAATCTGATTTGTTGATCACTTTTGACATAGGATATTTAGGATTAAATCCAATCGTGCGTCTTATAAAGCCCCACATTTGAAGTGACATGAAGGTGAGTAAACAACGACAGAATTTTCATTTTTGTGTGAGCTATTACTTTAATAAGCATTTAATGGACCGAAAACATAGTTAATAAGTCCTTATGGAATGGCACAGAATATTAAACTGCAGTAAACTTGGCAACTCCAGCCCATAGCACTAAACTGTCTGCTCTCTTTAGCCAGAAAACATATATTAGCTAGAATTCCCTTTCATCTCTGCATCGCTCTCTCTCTCTCTCTCTCTTTCTCTCTGCTCACAGAAACTCAATTTCATAGAAGTATGAGATATTGATTCCATAGGCAATGTGCTTGTGTCCAAGCTGTTACATTAGCTGTAGCCCTAATCAGGAGCCTGAACGTGCGGGGTTTAGGCATAAATCTCTCCTTTTCACTCTCTCTCCTCCTCCAATCCCTGGAAAAGACCCTTTCATTGTGATGTATTAAAGCCAAGCAGGTCTAAATATCCCCCGACAGGCCTCCAAACACAAATCAAAGTGCTGGGCAAGAGCAATATGTAAAACCATAGGCTCCATGTCCGTTGAGGGAAATCCTGCTGCGTTAGAGGGAAAAAAAATGTAATGCCTCCCTTGTCACTTAGGCACAAATTAAATAAAACACTGTTTAGCGGAGCAAAGAGCTGCATAGGTCTGATTTTAGAAACACAGTGTGCGTGCGATGGGAGGGAAGCGGCTGCGGGCGGTTAACTTTAGATCTTATAGTTTCCTCCAGAGCTTATTTTTCTGGCATGCACACAGCCATTGTCCAATCAAGCTCACCAGAACGTGGCAGGTCTTGGCAAAATTCAGGTTCTAAGAATTGGCTCTGTTTTCATTCATGAGCTGGAATTTGAATTGAATTGGCCACGCGCTTCACAGGATGTTGAATTGGAATGGCAGGAAGAGGAATTCTATGAATTGTAATTCAAATCTCTAAGGTCATGTTTAAGGTTTTGAAAAAGCTTCATGTTCAGCTTCATCTTGAAGATGGCCTTGTAAATTTGAACATTCTCGGAAACGAAGTGTTCTTAAAACATGGTCTATTCAATAAATGACCGTGTATTAGTTAGAATAAAATATAACTGTATTGAAATGAATAATAAATGTTAAGCTAATTAATTATTGAAAATTAATGTACACCCCAAGGTTGTAATACAGCCACACCATGAAGTGAAGTGAATATTTATTTATTTATTTCATAATAAAGGTGTTATTAAAAATTACACCTATAGCAGCTATTTAAATGTTTTTTTTTTTTTTTTTTTTTTTTAATCCAGCTTACATTTTCTTAGACAAACTCTCAAGTTCAAACTCAAATGTAGGAAAATTTGACATTACATAAAAAATTCAATAAAGTCAATTTTTAGGCCATTTAATATAGACGTCTTAAAATATTAAACATTAGGAACTTGCGTTATGCAACCATTAGTGATTAATGTTCTCTTTAGTAAAGTTTCTACCATTTCAACCAGTAATCAAACTGATATACAGGCTAGAAAAACTAAGCAATGCACAATTTTTATTAAACTCCATCCATGACTAAAAACTTAATTATTTACAGTTTATAGAACTTATGTTTGATGAAAGCACAGACCAACTTGTTGATGACAAACTGATGCAACAATTTTGCAACTCAAGTTGGGTTTCCCCAAATCCTGAAGCTGCTTGCCACACATTTTTGTGTTTTCTCAACTAGGTCTTTCCCCGTAACCCCTTTAACTGTCACTATATTACAATTAAATCTAATCATGACAAACTATATATCATTGGAAAGGTCTAGACTTCTAAACAGATATTTGTCCACTGTTTTTTTGTTACAAATTATGCACAGTATAGGAACAGTAATAGATTAATTTATGATGAGTGCATCTCAAAAAGTTTACATCATAACAGGAGGCTTTAATTTTACAGCAATTTTGGATGAAAAACTATTTTGTAAAATATTTATTTTCTATAAAAATTAAAAATAGTATAGTACATTTTCTTTACAGTGAATTTAAAATTCTGTAACCTTTTTTATACTTTAATTTTTTAAAATGATTTCACATAATAATCTGCTGATTGTCGCAAGAGACAAACTGTATTCAAAAGCGTTGGTGGCAGTTAAGGGGTTAAATTCTATTTACAATTCTGCATTCTATATGCTTCTTAAATTTAAATTGAGAAATTAAATTAAATTTAAATTTAAATTTACATTTAATTTAGGCATTCTTAATTCAATTCAGAATTCACTACAACTCTGCAATATGAGATAATCACTAAAATGATTTTAAATGTAGAAATAGATCTAAAAGGTATTTATTTATTTATTTATTTATTTATTCTGTTTCAAAGACTTATCTGCATTTATTTGATAAAAACAGTAATATTGTGAAATATTAATATATTTTAAAGTATCTATTTACTTTTTAAGTATAGTTCACATTATTATTATTTTTCTGTATTATTACAAATCTCCATTTTCATCAGGCACTACTCCAATCTTCAACATTACTCTTCAATCTTCAATCCTTTAGAAATAATTCTAATATGCTCATATGGTAACCAAACTTTATTATTATTAGTAGTAGTATTTTTTTCAGGGTTCTTTAAGTAACAGCATTTATTAGAATTTTTAGAATTTTTGTAACATAATAATTCACAATTGCATTATTGCATAATTGCACATTTACAAATATTACATTTTTAGCCAATTTATTGCCCCCTTTCTGAATGAAAGTATTAATTTCTTTATAATAAACTGATCCCAAACCTTTGAACGGTAGTGTATTTCCAGCAGTAAGTTCAATGTGATTAATAACGAGAACCACTTAGGGAATTGATATGAAGAGAGGCATCTCCATAGATATTAATATAGTTCAGTGACCAGAGAGAAGAGCTCATATATTACATAAATACATTCTGTATGCTGATACATTGTAGTATACAGTAACAAGCGGAAAAGCAGACAGAAAGTGCTGTGCCATAAAACTGACTCGTAATTCTGATCTTTGAAGGAAGATGTATTTGATTCTCCGTGGCATTACCTTGAGGATGCGGTAGGCCTGCTCTTAAAAACAAGATTGCATTTCAGTGATCCATCACTCCAAATACTCTTCCGTCTACTCTTCCTGCCATCTTTCTTATAGCACAGAGTGAAGCGCACAGTACTGGCTTTACATTAATTTAGCCTGTGGTTAAAGCACCTCTCACTGAGCTTCAGTGTAGAACAGACACTGAAATATTACCCCAGACAGGAACATTAAGTACCTCCTTGAGCAGAAAGACCTCATATGTTAAAGATATATAACTGTAATATTGCATGAATTGGTGCAGGCTGATTTAGTTTGACCCTCTGATGATGTCAAATGTCTCGCATATGGCAATTTCTTACCTAGCAGTCATGCGTCAGGTTACTCATTTCATCTCTGACTGTCAATTGTTTTTTTTAATCCTCTACAACTGGCAGGTAGAGAAAATTCTGCAAACGGACTCTCTCTTATTATGAGTGGATGAGTCAAAATGTCTGGGGGAATGTGACTTTGCCACACAGCGCTGTGTCATTAGTGTGACCTGCCATGGATTTTTGCAGTTCGCTCATTAAAAGTCTCTGTCGCTTTCTCCAATGCCGGATCAGCTGGAACTTAATCAGTGATTCTTTATGCAGGTTTTTTTTTTTTTTTTTTTTTTTTTTTTTTTTTTCTTTTTCTTCAAACACGCTACTGAATAATTAGGAGAAATGAGCACTAGGGAAGTTCTTCGATTGGGAAATGCTCATTAGTCTTTTTAAGTGTTAAGACATCATTTTTAGACAAGTTGTTCGAAAAAATTTGACTTAAAGTCTGGTCGCAGACAAGATTTTTGGGGGACTTTCTGATAAAGGGGTGGATTTAGGAATAGATGAAGGTCCTACATAATTAAATGTTCATTGGCGACACTAGAATATCCTGAAAAATAATCTAATAATGAGAATTTGTATACTGAAACTCTTACACTGAAGCTGCTGTGTCTTATATTCTATGTGAAAATAGCTGCCTTATCTGACTGTTTTGTAATTACAGTATTGATCAGAGTCCACAAGAAGGAGGAGAGTCTCTTGACACTAATGCCCTGTTCTGGAGAGAGAGAGAGAGAGAGAGAGAGAGAGAGAGAGAGAGAGAGAGAGAGTGAGAGAGAAGGGCAAGTGTGTATTAGCTGTAGATGGGACACGTAAAGAGTTTTTAGCAAGGTTAATGGAAAATTAATTATTATCTGATCATTTCATTAATTAGCCACCGGTTCTAAGTGGAATATTATCGACTAAGAAAGTGTTTGGTGACTTGTAAAAAGAAATCTTATTATAAAAGCTTTTTTACAGTTTTGGGATTGTAAGTATTTAAAAAAAGCTAGTCGAAGACAGCAAATTGAGGGGAGAGGAGGCAAGGGAGGTAGTGCCACCTCAAAACATTGGATGAGAAGAAAAAAAACTGTAGTACAAAAATAAAACAGTGCCAGTTTTGCAAAATACAGTAACATTAAAAAGTATATAAATCAGTTGTTTTTCTAAAGAAACATTGTTCAGCAGCGACACCAGCAGGAGTCCCCTGAGCCCACTGAGTTTTAACAAACCCCCTAAAGTGTGCCGTGATATTGGGGGGGTAATTGAGAGTAAATGGAGGAAAGTCACATGAGAGGAGGCAATACCTTCTGAATTAACAATATAATGGCCTTAATGGGAAGACTAATATAAAAAAAGTAAGTAAATAACTCACACACTTAGATATAACCACTTTGTTGCATCAAAATAAGACTTAAAATGGCATGAAAACATAATCTGTAGTTTTTAGTGAGTAATCAGCTTGGTGAAATTTGTGATCAATATTTACTGAACTTGGATTACATTGTTAATGTAAAAAAAAAAAAAAAAAAAAAAAAAAAATATATATATATATATATATATATATAAGTGTTTTGCAGTATTTTGTTTGCAGTATTATTGCATGCTTATTTAGCGCTCAATTGTGAGCATTCAGTGAACATAATTGACTTGTTTTTTTTTTTTTCAACATTCTAATTTTCTTAACTATCACTTTTGATCAATTTAATGAAAGTATAGAAAAGTACAAATGTTTGGTGTACACATATAAATACATTAAAATAATAAATAATCCAAAAACTGAAAATTCTGTCATCATTTACTGACCCACAAGTTCACTGAAAAAAAAAAAAAAAAACAATAAGCAAAATTTGCTTAATTTTTATTTAGCAAGTTTTTGCACACATACATTTAAGTAAAACCTACTTAACTAAATTAGGTTAGCAAAGGAAATAAATTTAACGTGGCCCATTAGAGTTGGATGAGTAATTTCTACTTAATTATTTTAAGTTAAATCTACAATACTAAAATACATCTTACTCAGTCACAGATTATAAAATTCACTCAAACAATGTATAGCACATATAAAAATATACTTATAAGTTCAAACTTTAATTTCTACCAGCTTTGAGTACTAATATAGAATTTACTTTATTTTTTTTTAAGTATTATTTAATGTAGATTACATTTGTTTTTATGCAGTATTTACTTCACCACAAAATCATTTATATCAGTGTTCTTCCAAATGTGTATGAATTTCATTTTTCCACCAAACAATTTCTATTTTCCAGTTTCTGGTTCCCATGCTATGAAAGATATTTGGGATCAGTAACCGTTTTGTT
Organism: Cirrhinus mrigala; assembly: GCA_036247105.1. NCBI lineage: Eukaryota > Metazoa > Chordata > Actinopteri > Cypriniformes > Cyprinidae > Cirrhinus > Cirrhinus mrigala. Next base: position 12,620,966 of record CM070007.1, on the reverse strand, counting down.
AATACCCATTTTTTCAAAAATATCTTTTAATGTTCAACATAAGAAAAAAAAAACTCATACAGGTTTGGAAGAAATAAATGATGACACAATTTTTTATTTTTGGATGAATATTAAGAATATCCCAACAAAGCACAGATGAAAATGTAATATCACTAAAGCTGAAGGAAAATTAGGACCTGAATCAAGACTTGGAATGATATTCATACAGTTTAAGACACTGAGTAATGCAAGTTGCAGAAATGTGTTCTCCTCCTGCTATTCATTAAACAGTTTTTGAGTCATTCGTTTAAATCATAGAAAAGTGAGACAGGTAAAGAGGGAGAGATCAATAAACTAATTTCAAAGTTTCAAGAAAGTTCATAACTTGCAAGCAGCCGAACCAATGGCCATTTACTCTGCTAATTTGTTCTCTGTATTTGACGCAACCACACAGGAGGTCTGATTTGGGACTGACACATGCGTTAAGACTTATGTCAACTGATGTCAAAGCTAACGGCTTAATTGTTGACCTGGTTGCGTCAGAAAGTTACAGCTACTTTGGTTTACATCTAAGTGTCTTATAGTTGCTGTTCATGGCTTTCTTTTCTTTTCTTTTGACTTTATAATGAAGTCTCAAAGGATCAGACTAGGCTAAAAACAAATGGTTATTTTATAGCGAGTCAGTTGTAACAAAATGTTAGCACAAGTAGAAAGCAAAAACATTTTACAGCATGTGACGTTTTTTTCATGCCTGAAAGATTAATTTGGCATATTTGGGACCAAAAAAAAAAAAAGTATGGAACTAAATTAAATATACCTGAATACCTTAATGCATTTTTGCAGTATCATTTGAGATATATGGACATTTTACATAAGAATTTTGCATTTGTTCTTATAATTGTTCCTTACCTTTGTCTGTGGAGGTACTTAAAACAAAAAGGTTTGGCAACTCTGGTAAATACTACAAAAGAATCTCAATGCCGGATCTCAAGAGTAGTGTTTGATGTCCAGAGTTCAGTGCCCTTCTAGCAGGTTCTTCAGTTACAGATAAGACACACTGCTCTGGGGAAGAAACTGTACTTATTTCTGATTCTTTTTCGTTTTATTGTCCCGAATCACTGTTTGGAGAGTAGTGCTTTGAAGAGTTGATGAGCAGGAGGTGAGGAATCAATGACTACCTTTCTAAGCCTACTTTTTAGACCTCGACCCACAGAGTCCCTGAGGGAGCAGCAGAGTGATCGCCGAACACGACCGATGAAGCCCCGTGGCGGATTGAATTTATTCAATTGCCGTAGGAAGTACAATCTCTGGCAACTCTTTATACAAGCCACTTCCCCTCCACTTCAAATCCTGTGAAATTATGGCTTTCAGGAAGATGCGAAGTCTTGACAGTGATGACAGTCATGTTGCTGAAAATCATCAAGTAAGTCCACACATCATTTCTTGTCTTCTCGAGCCACTCTTCTCGTCTTGTCTGTAGATTCGTTTTTGCTTACACCAATCATGTCAATCACACCAAAGTTTCACCTGTAAACTTTGGATGAGTCCTGGGATATGAAAGCACTTGTGTAGATAGATCTGAGGACGCAAAGGTCTGTGTGGCGCTCTAGTACCATGGGTCAATGTGTCTGAAGTTTGATTTCACGCCCTATTTGCCCTTTTAGCAAATTGCACAAGGTCAGTCAATTATGGTTGGAGTTGGTTAGCACAATTCGCTCAAATGTTTTCATGACCCCAAGAGTCAAGGAGAGTTTGTAGTCATATCAAGTGCAGGTATATTTTGGTGATGGAAACAGGCTGGAATTGAAGTTCAGGACTTTTGAATTGTTGTGAACTGATCAGTACAGAGCTTCAGGGAGAAATGGAGGGACAGTCTGGACTGGTTGTGTTTTTGGTTATTTGGCCCCTGAGGAAACTCACTCATTGATCATTAGTGAGGTTTGGGATCCTGCAGGACTGTTCTAATGGTGGAGGATACTCGTGTTTGATTGATGTGGGTGGTACAGAGTTGGAGGAGACTCCGGCCTGCCCTTGTTAGGGCCATTGGATGCTAAAAGTTGTATGTCAATTGGAGAGAAATCTCATCTTTTTGCAGTTGGAACCAACCCGCAGGCATTTCCGTACTGAGGATGGGTCATTGGCTGAAAACTTCATCCAGCTTTGCAGAGTAACCCTGAATTGGCAGCTCTGACTTCCCTCACAAGTTTGTTCTTGGCTGCCTTGTAGAGGTTTTTATGCCCACTTCTCTAGGCCTTCGTTTTTGCCAGCAAAGCTGTTCCATTGTAAATCAAGGCTTGTTGTGTATGGCGTTGCAAGAAGCCAATCAGCTACGCCACATTGTTTAGAGCTGTCTCACGCAGACAGGTCTCAATAAAACAAAGGGCAATTGAAAAGTCCTTATGTATGTTTGAAAGGCACAAGAGCACTAGTGGTCCCGCTTTATTACCCCACCTACTTTATCTCAAGACTAGCAATAAAACTGCTGCAATAGTTCAAGATGCCTAATAAATCTCACAGCAAGGAAAATACCGTAATCTGGTGGTACCATGTACTTGGTTTGCAAGAGATCCTTTTCAAACATTGAATTAAAAGCAGTTATTCTTTGAATATCCTTATAATGCTGGACATTCGAAAGCTGATACTTTTTCATCTCTAAAGTAACAAAGCACAAAGCTTATTGCAGTTGTTGGATGGGAGGTTTTCTATAAGCTTCTACTGAAAACAGCATGGATTGACAGATCAGTTTTGAAATTTAAGAATCAATATTTGTTCATCAGAATAAAGATTGTTTAACAGTGTTGGGGGTGATGCATTACAAGTAACGCGAGTTACGTAATCAGATTACTTTTTTCAAGTAACTAGTAAAGTAACACATTACTTTTTAATTTACAAAAAGTATCTGAGCTACTTTTTCAAATAAATAAGTTACTTTGTTTTCTTGTTTATTGACTGAAAAGTCTCCTTTCATGTTGAGAGAAATCTGAAGTACAGAGGGGTTGTGTGCACTGTGTAAACATGATATCATAGTTCTAGAATAAATGTAAACATACATTAATTCATCTCACTCGCACTCGATTCAGTATTCATCAAAAACAATTAAAACCATGAAATACAAACTATGACGCAAACCTGCAATAATTAAATATGTTAAATAACACAAATATCCTATATGTATTTAATCCCATTTTACCTATGTCTTTGCTGTGACCTTTGATGATCCAGTTCAGCCATACTAATAAGCAAAAATGACTTTAGATAAACTAACATTTGTGATTCATTGGGTTTTTTTTTTTTTTATTACTGAAGAGTGCTAAACCACCTTTTCCTGCATTCTACTGTACAGACTTGAAACAAGCAAGCCATTCCCAGATTTAAAAGTAACGCAAAAGTAACATAACACATTACTTTTCATAACAATTAACTAAATAACATAATTAGTTACTTTTTTTAGGGAGTAACACAATATTTTAATGCATTACTTTTAAAAGTACCTTTCCCCAGCACTGTTGTTTAATATAGGTTATCAACACAACCCTACTATCTAGGCCTATAAACCTTCAAACTTAGATTTTTAAAATTTTATTAGCATTTCAAATAATACTTTGTGAAGCCAGCATTAAAAATTGGTCTTGACATACTTTATCCTCTTTCACACAGTAATACCAGTAAATTGCTGTAAAAATCAACCAGAAAGAAAACAGGCAATGCAGTAACATCTTTTTACCAGTAAAGCACAATTCACACGTCCGTTTAAAAATACCGATAAATTTTGTGACATCATTTATAAACACGGAGGGCCAAAGTAGATGTCTTAAATCAGCGCATTCTGAACTTGTACGTCCTTATACCAATAATCTCATTCTGCATTCACACAGAGCACATTAATGGTAATTTACTGGTAATGTTACAACATCTTATACCAGTAAATTGTCAGATTAAATTTACCGTTATTTTTGTAAAGATCCTGTTTACACATGATCTCTTAATGGTAATTTACCAATACCACTGAAGACTATATGTGTGAAAGGGCCTTTTGTTTTGTAGTTAAAAATGCTGTTGATTATTTGTTTTGTTTTGTGTTAAAATATTTTTCCAGTACATTTTAAATTTGAATTGAAATGCTGCAGTTTGTTACCTCAGTTTAAACATGATTCTATCATGAAGATTCTCAAGATTTTAGCATGGTAATGGATATGACAACTTTAATTTTGTTTGGTGGAATAGATCTGCTACACTGCTGAATTGCTGCTGCTGTTGGTTATTGCTGTCGTTGTAAATGATTACTGCTGCAAAGCAAGTACAGAAACTTGCTACTGCCAATATATATGCCAATACGGTGCTGTGAGTATTTAAAGGGGTCATCGGATGCCCATTTTCCACAAGTTGATATGATTCTTTAGGGTCTTAATGAAAAGTCTCTAATATACTTTGATTAAAAATTCTCAATGGTTTTGTAAAACAACACCCTTTTTACCTTGCCAAAATCAGCTCTGCAAAATCATCTCATTCTAAGGGGTTGTTCCTTTAAATGCAAATGAGCTCTGCTCACCCCGCCCCTCTCTACTCTCTGTGGAAAGACGATCTTGTTTACATTAGCGCGTTTAGCCGCTAACTTCCTAACTACTACGTTATAAGGAAAGGCGATCACAAAGATTCATAAAAAACGCTTATACTCATTTCTGCTGTAGGTGAAGCTGGATCACGAATGATTCGCGCGAACATAGACGGATATATGTAGATCGGGAGGCGCATTCCCTTCACAAACAAACGTAATCTACTGCATCTTCAGCGGCTCAGATGTCGGAGTAAATGACGATCACTATGTTCATTATTACATCCAGCAACACAACACCTCAATCGCTCAATCGGAGATATTCTTGTCTAACTTACATCCCTGCTCTGGCATCAAAACATGGAAAGTTACTGGACTGTGACAGCTGGTCTAAGGTAAGAGCTCATTTCAATCAACTATTGTGGGAGCGGCCTCTGTCCGTGTGACGGCACACCGACAGGCATCTGAGAACGGCTCGATTTGAAAAAGGGGATATTATTTTTACAGATTAATTAAAAACCACTGCATGGATTTTTATCATTATAGGGTAGATTTGTACATACACTGCCAACACACATTAATGTTCAAACAACATGAAAAAGTGAACTTAGCATCCGATGACCCCTTTAAAACATACTGCTGCTGCACAAATAGCATATAAATAACCTGTAGCAGATCTATACAGGTGGAGCTGGGGAGGTGGAGGGTTTCAGAGGAACTCTAGTAAATGCTAACCAGCCATTTAAGTGTAAAGCAGCAAGCTCATTGGCTGCATTGCAATATGAACCAATCATTTTGTGCCAAGTAGATTAATGCTGTAAATATCATCCGGCATCTGCGTTAAGGACCTATCAGCCTGCGCCATCTAGAGTTTAATGACAGAACTTGGTATTACAAATATTGAAATCCAATTTAAATACATTTTGAAGATGCTGTTATTTAGGGAGGGGGCATACATTTTTTAACCTAAACAAAGAAACCTACCATGATACCACTGTTAGCTACTTCACATGCAACACTAAAAACGTACTGTTTAATTCTAAGGGCCAGAGGGAGTTTTAAAAATGGCAATGCTTTAGTGCTTAACTGTATTATATAGAACTCATGGGGAAAATGAAATAAATAAATAAAATGTAAGGGTGCAATGTTCGACTTATAGAATAGAAAGAATGCATGTCTGAGAGAAAAATGCAGGTGAAAAGTATCTGGGTTTTTGAAACCCTTCAACTAGCAAGCAGCCAAAGCGTGTATGAACTTCATTCTCTCTTCCCTCTCTATTGTATTCTATCATCTTCCTTCTCTATCAATAATCTCTGTTTTGACCTTTTCAGTCCATCAGTTGTCTGTAACCTTATTATCAACCTTCATGGACCTTTATTTGAGAGAGCGTGCTAAAAAGGGGGAACTAATCAGATCTCGGAGCTGACAGTGGCCCAGCAGCAATCAAACGTAATGGAACAAGCCTGTGAATCAATAGCGCTAGCAGTGATCGTGGACTGACAAAGGTTGTTTAGTAGTAGGTTCGTGCTAATTGAAATCAATGGGTAATCTGATGACAGTTCTTCACCTCAATCCCGCGGAGGATTCAAATGATAGGTGAAGATTATTGGAATGGGCGCGCACACTGATTGGCTGTATCTCTTTTTTGCTGATTCACAATTTAGAGAGCTAATCCGTTCGATGGGTGTTAAATAACTTGGATCAATAGGAGCGGCAATACGGATTTAATGGTGATTTCTGTACACCCATGAAGGTTTGTCAATATGCTGTTAAACACCACATCTGACAACATGACTCTTCACTAGTAAGGAATTTAGTGAGAGGGAACGTGTCTGTGACTACGTGAGTTAGGTTGTTGACTCTGAAGGCTGATTTAGTCAGTTTCTCCTCATCAGTTTCACATGAATGTTTCCAATGAATTATTCTTGAAAACGTAACACATATTTTAAATATTGCATAATGATTTTTAACAATGGCTATTATTGTTTGCAATCTATTAATTAGTGGTGCTCACTAACAAACATCAATATTTTTTATTGGTTTACTAAGGCTCATATTTAGGGACTGAGCTATATTGATTGACTTAGAGGTACAGACTAGTCCAGTAAGCAGTGTTGCATCCACTCAGGCCGCATAGAAAGTCCACAGAGGCTGCATAAAAATGAGCTAAGCATTGATACAAAAATTCTAACTGATTACAATAAGCTGATAATTATTGTCATGTTATGGCTGAAATGTAAATTTGACTGTTAAATAATATTAAAAGATGCTTTTATTTTAATAATAAAATTAAAAGAAGAATGATGTTTATTAAACACTTTTTGTGACCATTGACTTTTATTGTATGGACCCTTTTCACAAGACTGTGATGACGCATTTTAACAGTCATCATCATCCTAAATCCTTGACATTTTTTCACATTTTGATTTTTTTTTAAAATGTATGTACATTTATAACACTACACTTTGTATTATATCACCTTTTCATCAAGTTACAAAAAACTAGTTAATGGTAATGCGAGAGTGTTTTATAATGCCGCGTCTATTTGACATTGTTGTCTCTTCTGACTGCCGATATCAGTCTTTCTCAATTTTTTTCCTTTGATTGAAAGTCATGAAAACACTATCGTGGAGTTTTTCTTTTGTTATTTGAGCAAATGGGAATGCAAAAAATATATTTGTGGTACTCTCCCATTCACTGCTCTCGGATATACCCAACTATGACGACTTCCACTATAAGAAACCCAGAAATGTGAAAAAGGTCCATTGTCAAAAAGAACACATTTATATTATTTTATTATATTCATACACTTTAAAAAATAAATAGTTTAGAACTTAAAAAAGTAAGGCAACTTGATGCAGTAAGACTTTTGAGTTTTTTCAACAATAGTTTTTTTAGTTTTTCTCAGTAAAGATACTTTGTTTAGCCAACATAAATTTGTTTGTTCATACAATGCTGTTTGTCTTATTTCACTAACAAACAGTGAATTATGGAAGCCCGTTTTCGCCAACTGAATAAAAAATAAAAAAGGTAATTGCAACTATTTATCTCACAATTCTGACTTTTTTCTAGCAATTTCGAGTTCGCATCTCGCAAGTCTGACTTTTTTTCTGAGGATTTTGTCATAGAAACTCGAAATTCTGACTTTTTTTCTCAGAACTGTGAGAGATAAACACACAATTGCGAGTTTTAACGTCAGAATTGCTAGATACAAAGTCAGAATTGCGGGATATAAACGCACAATTACGAGAATTTTTTTCTCGCAATTGTGACATTGTATCTTGCAATTCTGATATTTTTTCCTCAGAATTATGAGATACAAACTCGCAATTGCGAGTTATAAAGTCCAGTTGTGTGAAAAAAAAAATGTAGATATTCATTGAATGTTCATATAAGTTGATGTTCATAGAATTGCAAATTTATTTCTCACAATTCTGACTTAATAACTTCCAATTGCCAGTTTATATTGCACAATTCTGACTTCATTTCTCATAATTCTCAAAGTTTATATCTCATAATTCTGAGAAAAAAAGTCAGAATTGCGAGTTTGTATCACGCAATTCTGAGAAAAAAAAAAGTCAGAATTGTGAGATAAGTCGCAATTTATTATTATTTTTTTTAATTCAGTGACTGAAACGGGCTTCCATAGTGAATTGTTATAGAAACCTTAATGGATAACTTAGTCTAATATGTAGACAACATTGTCTTTGTTTGTGAAACATCTTGCAAGACTAAGATATCCAGCAAACAGATATAAGTTGAACATACTCTAGGCCTCAAAACTAGGCACACAAACCTCAAGAACGGTTGCGATCAACAAATGTTAAAAAGATGAGCTCTTTACATCACAGTGCAACAAATAACTAACAATAATGACAAAACAACAACAAAAAGTTTAAATTAAGTCAATAAACAGCAAAACATTCATGCTGCAATGCATGCTGAGAACTCACAAAGCATTTTAACAATATGAAATTCTTTGTTCAGACAACTGTGTTTGACTAGTTGGGACAACATCTGGGGTAATTTTGTTGGTCTGACAAGGGTTTTTGGTAACGCTTTAGATTACAACCCGCAAAGAACTACGTAAGTAAACTGAATTTACGGTGTATGTTTCTGCAATTATAGTGTACCTATAAAGTACGTACATGTAGGTATAAGGATACAATATGTTATATTTGGGTAATAAGGGGATAACAAACCAGATATTGAACCTGCAAAGAACTACATAAATATACTGAATTTACGGTGTACGTTTCTGTAATTATTGTGTACCTATTAGTACGTATGTGTAGGTATACGGGAACAATAGGCTATGTTACGTTTTGGTCATTCGGGGGTAACAACCAGATATACAACCTGCAAAGAACTGCGCAAGTAAACTGAAGTTACAGTGTATGTTTCGTATTTATATTGTACCTACGTGTAAGTATAAGGGAGCAATATGTTACGTTTGGGTAATAACGGGGTAGCAAACAGATATACAAATAATTAAAAATGATTTATAATGGATTAATTAAAAAAACTTAACAGGTACCTGTTCTATTAAATCCTAAGTTTGGTGTATCTATACGTAAGCTTTTTAAAATTACTGGGAAATTATACTCTTGTTCCATGTAGTTACAGGGTAAGTGTGCCCTCTGCGGGCTGTAAATTAAAGTGGCGACTGTTCCCCTCTTGTTCAACGAAGTTACAGGGTAGGTACAATACATAAACACACATCTGTGTATTTTAAAATTTTTAATAGTCGCTAATCCCACTTCTACCTCTAAACCTAACGTTAACTATGACTGAACAGTAATAAAAATATAAAAAACAGGAAAGTGCAATCACAATCATTTATTTATTGCAAAAATGTCAACAGCCATACAAAAAAGTAATCCAAATAACGATGCGTTTGCAGCTGCAGTCTTTTTTTGGCAGAATACAGTAGGTTTGACCTGCAGTAGGATGAGAGCAGAATTTTAATTGTTAATCGCTGAAAATATTATCCAGATTATTGTCTTGATCCACTCCTCGAAGGCGCCCGCGCGTCCAACACATCTCACCAGAAACACGGCATGTCGTAATCTGTGACGAATGCAGGCGAGAGCCAATGAACGTCCGATTTTCCTGTCGCAAAATGCACTTTAGCACGGGTTTACGGCTGTTGCTGTTGGACTCGCTGCTGGAGATGGAGATGAAGATCGCCGGACAAAGCCTTGAATTTGGTTCTGGTCCTCGCAAATCGTATGGATTCTGAAGATCTGGGTTCCAGCACACAAATAAAATTGTTTAATTTGTAATTATGATGCGTGTTCGTTGTATTTTATGGTTCTATTGTTAGTCACAGCATGTTAGAGAAAACGCATTTGTGTTCCGCCACGACAAACTAAGTTAATATTACATGAATGATTAAACGATTGCAGAAATATTGTTTATTTTAAGGGTTTAACGTGTAGTCATGATAACATTATGTAAACCTATTCTTGGAAACGAGCTGGCAACAGAAATCACACAGAACAGAATGAAATGTTATAATTTCATATTAAGTAAACGTTAAATGTTTAGATGATGTAAATATGTCAGTATTGTACATTTATTGTCTGTAAAATGTAAATAAATGTACAGTTTGTAGAACCACATTTTACGTCGCGTTGTTATTGTATCTACCCTGTAACTTTGTTGAACAAGAGGGGAACAGTCGCCACTTTAATTTACAGCCCGCAGAGGGCACAATTACCCTGTAACTACATGGAACAAGAGTATAATTTCCCAGTAATTTAAAAAAGCTTACGTATAGATACACCAAACGTACGATTTAATAGAACAGGTACCTGTTAAGTTTTTTAAATGAATCCATTATAAATTATTTGTATATCTGTGATAAACGTAACCTATTGTTCCCTTATTCTTACACGTAGGTACAATATAAATACGAAACATTCACCGTAACTTTAGTTTATTTACGCAGTTCTTTGCAGGTTGTATTTTTGGTTGTTACTCTCAATTACCAAAACGTAACATGTTGTTCCCATATACCTACACATACGTACTAATAGGTACACTATAATTACAGAAACGTACACCGTAAATTCAGTATACTTATGTAGTTTTTTGCAGGTTGAATATCTGGTTTGTTATCCCCTTATTACCCAAATACAACATGTTGTTCCCTTATACCTACATGTACGTACTTTATAGGTACACTATAATAGCAGAAACATACACCGTAAATTCAGTTTAATTACGTAGTTCTTTGCGGGTTGTAATCTAAAGCGTTACCGGGTTTTTATGTTGTTTCAAGAAAAGAAAGTTTTTTAGTATTTGAGACTCAAAATGTTTCATAAACTGGAAAATATGCATTTGCATTTATTGCAGTGTACAGTAGTTTAAAATGACATGAGGATGAGTAACTGATGACAGAATTCTAATTTTTGGGAGTTCTATCTCTTTAACAAAAGTGAACATTTAAAATCATAATATGGTGGCTGTACATGTCACGTTCCTGAAATCTTCACATCTGGTTCACTACGTCCTGTTATCTGTTGTCACTCCCATTGTCAATTTCATCAAAAGTTAAAGATGTGTCAAACGGGAATAAAATGACAAAAGCAAGGTCAATAAGCGACGTATTATGTTGGAGCAGATTCCCTCGCAGCGCTCCGAGTGCAGTTCTCTAAGCTCCGAGCCTCCGCTGGGAGACGTCTCTGAAGTGTCTACAGTCAAGGGGGCTATTAGTGAGATTATGTGGAGTGCAGTGTTTGATTTAATTAATCTGTTGGGAGAAATACCCGTGCAGATTTACTTACATCTGTTTTCCTAACGTTACTTCGACGATCCCCTACGCATCCTTAATTAAACGCATAAACATTCATGCAGACGCGGTCGTCAGTATCCTGCTGATATGATGAAAACTGTGATGAGATCGCTTTGATCTACGTTTTGTTGCTTTACACATGGGCTGCACGTATTAGCAATGCTGGTGCGTTTCTCGGCCTTGGTGGTGGCCGATCAAATTAAGAGGCAGCTGTCAGTGATTCAGGGAGTTTTGCGAAAGTGACATTTGGCCTGGCTGAAAAGTCCTTGAAATGCAAAGAGGGGCGATTACGAAAAAAAAAAGAAACCGGTACGCTTTATCAAAGCACAGACTGGTCCTGCCGTTCGGCTCATTTGGAATCCGGGCAGCGCCGCTGTATTTGTCCAGTGCTTTGATACATGCATGTGCACACTTTCTTATCCCTCGGCTTAAGTCTTCAATTGCCACGGACAAGGACACTGTGACAATTTAAGGCCGGATCTCTATCCTCACAGCTTGCGTATTCATCCTGACCTATTCCAGCACATCTGCAGGGTTTAAGCTCCAGACTCAATTAATCAAGCTGTTAGATGTGATTGAATGGGTCCAAGTGAAAATTGTGATTTTTATGGAAAGAGTGAAAAAACACCTAACTACTACACAGTTCGAGGAACATTACTTAATGGAGTTTTTATTAAAGTAAATGTACAGAGTCCTTTAATATCTCTATATTGATCCAGTTGAGCATAAGCTAATCAAGAAGTGCTAATGAGATTTCTACACACTGTCTGCATAGTTTGCTAGCGTTTCTAAATGCAATCATATAAAAAAGTTGAGTTAATGCAAGTATAAATTTTTGTTTTATTATTATTATTAATTATTATTATTATAGTTTGTGGGGGGAAAAACATTCTAAAAAATGTTTACGTGTATAAAATGTTTATTAATTAAAACATGTCAAACTTTAAACATTTCTTATTGTTTGAAATGTTGTTTTTGCTTTATTAGTAAGTGTACAGTAAAATATTTATGAACTTAGAACTCTATTTTTAATCATTGTAGACTCACTTTAAAACAGAGCATCACTTATTAATATTTTACAAAAATTCTTCTTCTTCTTCTTCTTCTTCTTCTTCTTCTTCTTCTTCTTCTTATTATTATTATTATTATTATTATTATTATTATTATTATTATTATAGTTTGTGGAAAACATTCTAACATTTCAAGCATTTTTCATTGTTTAAAATGCTGATTTATTAGTAAGTGTACAGTAAAAATATTTGTTAACATACAACTGTTTTTAACCATTGTAGACTCACTGTAGCACAGAGCATCACTTATTAATATTTTACAAAATATACTTTTAAATTGACAATTGTATTATTATTATTATTATTATTATTATTATTAAAGTTTGTGGGGAAAAAAAACATTCTAACATTTCAAGCCTTTAAAAAGTGTTTTTACATGTATACAATGTTTAATAATTAAAACATTTTAAACTTGAAACATTTTTTTTATTGTTTGAAATGTTGTAAATTATGTTTTTGCTTTATTAGTAAGTGTACAGTAAAATATTTATTAACATGAAACTTTTTGACCATTGTAGACTCACAGTAACAGAGCATCACATTAATATTTGACAAAAATATATTATTATTATTATTATTATTATTATAGTTTGTGGAAAAAACATTCTGACATTTCAGTCATTTAAAAAATGTTTGTTTTTACATGTAGAAAATGTTTATTAATTAAAACTTCAAATTTTAAACTTTCTTCATTGTTTAAAATGCTGATTTATTAGTAAGTGTACAGTAAAATATTTGTTAACATACAACTGTTTTTAACCATTGTAGTCTCACTGTAGACTCATTATTATTAAAGTTTGTGGAAAAAAACATTTTAACATTTTCAAGCCTTTAAAAAATGTTTTTACATGTATAAAATGTTGATTAATTAAAATGTCAAACTTTAAACTTTTTTTGTTTTAAATGTTAGTTTTGCTTTATTAGTAAGTGTACAGTAAAATATTTATTCACATAAAACAAATTTTAACCATTCTAGACTCAACACAGAGCATCACATCATTATTATTATTATTATTATTATTATTATTATTATTATTATTATTATTGTCTGTGGAAAAACATTCTAACATTTTGGAAAATGTTTTTACATATATAATCATAAAAGGTTTATTAATTAAAACACGTCAAACTTTAAACATTTTAATTGTTTGAAATGTATTTTTGTTTTTTTTTATAGCAAGTGTACAGTAAAATATTTATCAATATAAAATGCTAGAACTCTTTAACCATCGTAGACTCACTGTAACCATCACTAATTACATTTTTATAAAATATACTTTTAAATTGTAAATATTATTTATGTCTTATAATAATATTATTAATAATAGTGTTGATGATAATAATAATTATTATTATTGTTATTGCAGTTGTTGTTAAAGTCTGTGGAAAAACATTTAAAACATGCATTCAAAAATAACATTAATAAATGTTTTTACACATATAAAGCATGTAAAAAATATTAAACATTTTCCATATTTTTTTTAAATGCTATTAGTCATACTGTACAGCAAAAGATTTGTCACCATAAAACCCTAAAATTATTTGTAAAATCCATTGTTAAATCATTCATTGCAAAATGGTGGAAGAAGCAATGTGATAACACCAAAGTTTAGGCTACATTTAATAATTATAACAATAAACAATCATTTTGCCTAGTGATATAGTTCTTAACTAAAGGATGTTCATGCTTCCAAGCTACACAACAACTTACTGAATGTTAATATTGAATGTGTTGGTCGGCATTCTGCAGCTTTAGTCACAGCGCATACAATCATAATTGAGAACTATCTGCTTGTGTTTTGTTTTTTGAAGGTTCTTTGAAAGCAATGTATTTCTATATAATATCCTAAGTATCCTTGGAAAGTTATTTGGTGTGTAAATGATAGTGTAGAGTAGTCACAGAGGGCACATCTCCACTGAGAACAGAACAGCTGGAGTCTGCTGCCTCACTGAGTTGTCTGCCTGACTTCCATTTTGAGGGTCAGATGAATCTTGCTCTGGGTTATGCTGATATTAATGCAGGATGAAGCTTTGGACCTTATGTAGGTTGGGTGACCTTCAGGATGATCATGTGTTTTGTTTTTTTCCAGAAACATTATGTTTTAGTTCCTTGTGTAGGTCTTTTTAAGGAATAAAACCAGAAATCCTGCAATAAGAAAAAACAGTGAATGATGTAAGCTATCGTACCTCTGTAATAAGATGGATTTTTGAAGGAAGCAGGATTTGACAAGAAAAAGATGCTGAGAGATTTGTGATGTCCACAGAAAATGAGGCAGCACAAGTTATTACATTCTGATTAAGATTTTTTAAATAACATTCACCAATGAATCATGCACATTGTTAGTATTAATTGACAATTATCTTTTTTTCTCCTCCTTTAGTTTTATTTATCTCTTGGTTATTATCTCCAAGTAAATCTAAATGTCGTTGTCTGTACTAACACCTGTGATTAAATGTCTTTTGTCATTTTATTTTTCAGTCAGCATTCATTCAGAGAGGAAACAATAAATATTTCAGAGAGGCATTTACAGGACACATTTTCCAGTAAAAACAGAAAACTTTTGCCATTCATTTACATGACGATTGCATTTTGGAGGCCTTCATCTCTGCATACTGCTGTGAGTTTGGATTTATTATAACATTTATCTGGGAATGCAATGTGTGCCATGTCATCAGATTTGTAAGGTAAATCATTTAGAAACCTCTGCAAACTCCGGTGAATACATTAGTATCTATCTACTAAACCCTTACTCTGAGTTTGTTTTGATGTCCACATATTCAAGAAATGACTATGGCTGCAGCATTTGTGTCTTAAAGAAATGGCCAAATATTAAAGATTAAGTGAACATTTCAATTAAATGTTGTTTTAGTAAATATTGATCAAGGATTAGATCGCGCTAAAGTGTAAAAACAATTGACAGGCCATTGGCGCCCTCTGCAGGCATTTGCAATAATGCATAATGCACTTTAGTTCTATTGTTTATAATACATTGTGTATTTTAAATTTTGTTCTATAAAACAATATGATTACTTGCTTTTGATAGTTTATTTAAACTAATTGTTATTGCCTCATTGACATTATATATGTTTTTGTTGTTGTTGTTGTTGTTGTTGTTTTTTTGAATTGAGGATCACAATCTAAAATCACAAATCTAAACAAACTTTTGAACGTTGTTGAGATCTCTTTTTAACCCAGAAGAGATGGTATTTGAGTAATAAGATCATTTCAGGAGACAAATCTTGTTGCTCTCACTGATGTGTTTTAACACTATTAGATATTAATTCTACGAAGAATTCTATTTCTATTAAAGGGGTCATCGGATGCCCATTTTCCACAAGTTGATATGATTCTTTAGGGTCTTAATGACAAGTCTGTAATAGACTTCGGTTCAAAATTCTCAATGGCAGTGTAAAACAACGCCCTTTTTACCTTGCCAAAATCAGCTTTGCAAAAATCATCTCATTCTGGTCGAGGTTGCTTTAAATGCAAATGAGCTCTGCTCGCCCCGCCCCTCTCTTCTCTCTGTGGATTGACGCCTGTTTACTTTAGCCGCGTTTAGCCGTTAAATGTGCTAACTAGCACGTTATTAGGAAAGACGATCGCAAAGATTTATAAAAAAAACCCCTTATACTCACTTCTGCTGTAAGTGAAGCTGGATCACGAATGATTTGCGTGAACATAGACGGATATATGTAGATCGGGAGGCACATTCCTTTCACAAACAAACGTAATCCACTGCATCTTCAGTGGCTCAGATGTTGGGAGTAAATGACGACCACTACGTTCATTATTACATCCAGCAACACAACACCTCAATCGCTCAATCGGAGATATTCTTGTCTAACTTACATCCCTGCTCCAGCATCGAAACAAAGAGGGCGGACTGTTACAGCTGATCTGAGGTAAAACCCTCATGTCAATCAACTATCGTGGGAGCGGTGGTTCATTTGAAAAAGGGAATATTATTTTTACAGATTAATTAAAAACCACTGCATGGATTTTTATCATTATAGGGTAGATTTGTACATACACGGTTATTTTATTAAACGATCGGCTATTTTCTAAAAAGAATTACAATTGATATACTTTTTAACCTCAAACACTCGTCTTGTCTAGCTCTGCGTGAACTCCATGTATTCCGGTTCATGGCAGTTAGGGTATGTAGAAAAACTCCCATCTCATTTTCTCCTCCAACTTCAAAACCGTCCTACATCGCTGTTTTACCTTTTTTTTTTTGTAAAGGGTGTTTGACCCTCCTTACGCATTCACTCTGTAAACACTGGGTCAGTACGTCTGCAGCGATGTTGGACAATTTTGAAGATGGCGGAGAAAATAAGACAGGAGTCTTTCAACATGCCCTAACTGTCATGAGATTTAATTAGAACAACATTTAATTAGAAAATAAGCATTTTTTTTTTTTTTTTTTGCTAAGACCCTTCTTACTCAGCTGGGATCATTTAGATCCCTTTTGAAGCTACTTTTAAACTGCGTTTGGGAAGTTCAAACTCGCAGGCACCATTGAAGTCCACTATATGGAGAAAAATCCTGAAATGTTTTCCTCAAAAAACATAATTTCTTTATGACTGACGAAAGAAAGACATTTACATCTTGGATGACAAAGGGGTGAGTAAATGATCTGTACATTTTTGTTCTTGAAGTGAACTTTTCTTTTAACAGGATCTCTGTGCTTCCATGTACTAGTGCAGAATTACAAATTAGTCAGATGAAACTGTTGTCTAAATTATAGGTGATGTTCATCTATTAAGACCCTGATATACTCAAAGCAAACTTCTTTTTCATTCTTCACTTAGGGGTGAAAATAAATTCGAAATACTGCATCATTTAGATGAATATGTAATTGTGTTGCATGCTTTTCTCTAAATAACACAATAAACACCCAACAAAAATGACAGTGTTAAAAAAAAAAAAAACAAACAAACAAAAAAAAACAGTAATTAAGAAAGCATCTGAACATAGTGGTATGGATATGTTTGCATCAGTTTTTTGCAATTCAACACTCCAGTCAAGCCATGGCCCTTTTTTATACATATAGCACTTTATACAATAAATTGATTTAAAGCAAGCAGGTTTACAGTGTTAAACATGAAAAACAATATCAGCGTAACTTTCCATTAGAATTGCTCAATGTCAAAAAAGGTTAAGCCTGGACATGGACTAATGGTAGTTCTAAAGTGTTTACCAGCCATTGCAAACTTGTATCCAGAAAGTTTGCTTTGGCAAGCTGTTTTGAACAAAGTTTTGTTCAAAGTCATGTCATACCGTTTTTTTTTTTAATTTAGCTTGAAGTATATCAGTCCTTTAGACTGCTACTACGGTGTCCATTGTTCTCTTCCTATTGAATTAATTTTCTTTGTTACATCAGATGAAATTTGAGAAGTACTTGAACCACCAACTGTTTTTTGACCCAGAAAGCTGTCAAAAAGATCCAAATGCATAATGAATACATCGGACACTGAAACAAGAAATGCAGCTTTAGTAATAATATGAGATGAAGGTCAAATTCAATAGATGTGTTTTAAAAAAAAATATATATATTATAGTGCAATGAGATTATATTTTCTCAAAGGAACCCTGAGTTACGCTCTGAAATTTTTAAAGAGGTTGAGTTCAAGAACCACAGATCTGTTTGATATTGAAGAGATCTCATTTGTGATTTTCCTGTCCTGTCTTTCAAAGAGTCCATGATTTGTTCCGGTCTGAGGCTGTATGAACCTTGTTGGGTCATAGAACCGAACTGTCAGTGTGACAACCGTCACATTGTTGAGTGATGTCAGGCAGAGATAAGTAGCGTGAGATTTGAGACACCGCGCAGACTCGCGTTTCGGCAGCTGAGACGCCATTAAGTTGTTATCCATTGGGGCAGAGCGGAGAGTCATGGCTCTAGTCGGCCCTTTTGCCAAAGAAAAATGCCAGAGTGACACACAGCCATCCCTCAAAGCAGCCTTTTCCACATTGTTTTTCTCTCTCAAATCCATTTCTGAGAACATCACAATTACCAAACCCCCATCAGCAACCCAAAATGATTCAGACAGCGAGGAAAAACCAGAGCCAGGAAGGCTTGATTTTTAGCTTGGAAAACAGCAGGCCTGAAATTGGGTGGCAGTGACACTGCCCTTGGGGTAAAAATCTGTCGCGCACAGCCTTTCCCTGACGCTGCTTTCCTGGCAGTCTGGACACGATGGTCCTTGTTGAGAATATTAGATGGTTGTGGACCTCAGCCTGCTATTGCGTTTCATCAGGTCCACGAGTGGAAAGCAAAATAAAGCTTGGTGGATTGCAATATGTGCATGCAGCTAGACAAACATCTGTTTTGTTTGCATATCAAATTGTGTGATGTACGTATGAGAGCGTGTTTGTATCTGAGTGCTGTGGTTACAAGCATCATATAGCAGATTTTAAAAGCATAATAAACTATGCATGCCTCCCTGCGGCATTGCCTATGTAGATTAGGCGTGTTTATTTCTGCAAAACGTAGTAAACAAATCTGGTGATGAGTCTAACATCCTTCTCATGCACATATTCTATCTCTGTAATTTATTTTGAACATACACTGACCAAATTATAAAGGCAACACTTTTGTTTTTGCCCCCATTTTTTCAAGAGCTGAACTCATAGATCTAAGACTTTTTCTATGTACACAAAAGGCATATTTCTTTAAAATATTGTTCACAAATCTGTCTAAATCTGTGTTAGTGAGCACTTCTCCTTTGCTGAGATAATCCATCCACCTCACAGGTGTGGCATATCAAGATGCTGATTAGACAGCATGATTATTGCACAGGTGTGCCTTAGGCTGGCCACAATAAAAGGGCGCTCTAAAATGTGCAGATTTACTGTATTAGGGGTGTCCGGGGGGGGGGGTGGTCCGGGGGGTCCGAAAATCAGTCAGTATCTGGTGTGACCACCATTTGCCTCACGCAGTGCAACACATCTCCTTCGCATAGAGTTGATCGGGTTGTTGATTGTGGCCTGTGGAATGTTGGTCCACTCCTCTTCAATGGCTGTGCGAAGTTGCTGGATATTGGCAGGAACTGGAACACGCTGTTGTATACGCCGATCCAGAGCATCCCAAACATGTATGGCCACGCAAGAACTGGGATGTTTTCAGCTTCCAGGAATTATGTACAGATCCTTACAACATGGGGCCCTGCATTATCATGCTGCAACATGAGGTGATGGTCGTGGATGAATGGCACAACAATGGGCCTCAGGATCTCGTCACAGTATCTCTGTGCATTCAAAATGCCATCAATAAAATGCACCTGTGTTCGTTGTCCATAACATACCATAACCCCACCGCCACCATGGGCCACTCGATCCACAGCGTTGACATCAGCAAACCGCTCACCCACACGACACCATACACGCTGTCTGCCATCTGCCCTGTACAGTGAAAACCGGGATTCATCACCTTGTTGGGTCATAGAACCGAACTGTCAGTGTGACAACCGTCACATTGTTGAGTGAGGTCAGGCAGAGATAAGTAGCGTGAGATTTGAGACACCGCGCAGACTCGCGTTTCGGCAGCTGAGACGCCATTAAGTTGTTATCCATTGGGGCAGAGCGGAGAGTCATGGCTCTAGTCGGCCCTTTTGCCAAAGAAAAATGCCAGAGTGACACACAGCCATCCCTCAAAGCAGCCTTTTCCACATTGTTTTTCTCTCTCAAATCCATTTCTGAGAATATCACAATTACCAATCCCCCATCAGTGCTGTTCTGGATGTGGAGGACCTGGGCTGGTGTGGTTACATGTGGTCTGCGGTTGTGAGGCCGGTTGGATATACTGCCAAATTCTCTGAAACGCCTTTGGAGACGGCTTATGGTAGTGAAATGAACATTCGATTCACGGGCAACCGCTCTGGTGGACATTCCTGCAGTCAGCATGCCAACTGCACGCTCCCTTAAAACTTGCAACATCTGTGGCCTTGTGCTGTGTGATAAAATTGCACATTTTTGAGTGCCCTTTTATTGTGGCAGCCTAAGTCACACCTGTGCAGTAATCTTGCTGTCTAATCAGCATCTTGATATGCCACACCTGTGAGGTGGATGGATTATCTCGGCAAAGGAGAAGTGCACACTAACACAGATTTAGACAGATTTGTGAACAATATTTGAGAGGATTTTGTATACATAGAAAAAGTCTTAGATCTTTGAGTTCAGCTCATGAAAAATGGGGGCAAAAACAAAAGTGTTGCGTTTATAATTTTGGTCAGTGTAATAGTTTAGGATCAGTATGATTTGTAGTGTTTTTTAAAGACATTTCTTATTCTCATGAAGGCTGCATTTATTTGATCAAAATTACAGAAAAAACAGTAATGTGAAGTATTGTTGCAATTTAAAATAACAGTTTTCTATTTTAATATACTTTATAATATAATTTATTTTCATGATGCAAAGGTGAATTTTCACTTTTAGCATTATTACTCCAGTCTTCAGTGTCACATGATCCTTCAGAAAATTTCAGGATTTTTTGATGAATAAAAAATTAGAACATCATTTATTTATTTATTTATTTATTTTTTCATTCAAAAGTTTGAGATCAATCTTTTTTTTCTTTTTCTTTTTTTCAGAAATAAATTTTATATATTTATTTATTTATGTTGATTCAGCAAGAATGTGTTAAATTGATTTTAAATAAGTGATAGTACAGACTTACATTAGAAAATATTTCTATGAAATAGAAAATATTTCTAGCACAACTGTCTTCAACATTGATAATAAATCAACATAATATAATGATTTCTGAAGGATCATGTGACATTGAAGACTGGAGTAATGATCCTGAAAATTCAGCTTTGATCACATGAATAAATTATATTGTAAAGTATATTAAAATAAAAATCAATTTTTTAAAATTGTAATATTATTTCACAATATTAATGTTTTTTTCTGTATTTTTGAACAAATAAATGCAGTCTTGATAAGCATAAGAGACTTACATCTATGAGACCATACATTTACGCTTAATACATACACTGCCGTTCAAAAGTTTGCGATCAATAAGGCTTGTAATGCTTTTCTAAAGAAGTCTCTTATGCTCATCAAGGCTGCATTTATTTGTTAAAAAAATACAGAAAAAAACAGTAATATTGTGAAATATTATTACAATATAAAATAATAGTTTCTATTTTAATATACTTTAAAGTATAATTTATTCCTGTGATGCAAAGCTGAATTTTTATCAGCCATTACAAAACAATTTCCTTAAAAGAAAGAAAGAATAAAGAAAGGATAAAAATGTACTGACCACAAACTTTCAAATGGCAGTGTATATTTTTAGAATAAGTGCTGTTCTTTTAAATGTTTTAATTATCAAAGAATCCTGAAAAAAATATAATATATTCAAAAATAAATAAATAAATAAACAAGCACCACAACTGTTTCCAATATTGATAATACATTTGCATATTAGAATGATTTCTGAAGGATCATGTGACACTGAATACTGGTGTAATGATGCTGAAAATTCAGCTTTGTCCACAGTAATAAATTAGATTCTGATTTATATCAAAATAGAAAAACGTTTTTACATTGTAATAATATTCTGTGTTTTTGATCAAATAAACACAGCCTTGATAAGCATAAGAAACTTCCTTAAAAACATTAAAACATACATACTATTAAAACATATAAAACATACTATTATTTTACACTTGCTTAGCCCTCTTAGGTTTATTTCATTTAATAAACCAGGCCGCCTACTTATTTTCCTTCATGTGCATTTTCCATCTGTACTATAAACTGATTTTTAAAGTTTGTTGTGAACTGGGTTTACAGCAAAACAAGCTTTGCAAAGAGATTACAGCCGCTGCGCCTTCCTCCCTTTTGTGTAAACAGAAATTCTACAAAAGAGTCTCAGTCCCTCCTGCCGTTGCTTAGACTAGTCCATTCAGTTTCAATTCACATCTTCTATTCATCACCGGATAGATAAGACCAGGCAGATAGTGCCTGTTCACAATATCAGCACTGACAAACTGTTTATACTGCCGTGCAATGCATTTATAATCTGTACAATGTTTAGCTTGTGCATTTCTAGGAAATAAAACACACATTTGTGAATTGTATTTAATGCATCTGTATGAAACCTCAGATGCTTTGTGGACTAAACATGCTGTAGGGTTGCCTGCAGGAATTGACTGTTCTTTGAAAGAAGGTAGTTGCTTTAGATTATTTATTACACATAACATGGAGTATGGCTTGAAAATATAGACGAATTGGAATTACAAAGCAACATATAACCAGAAATGTGGAATTGTCTAACAATGAAACACATCTGTTTCAAAATGCAGATCATTCAAATGAAGTGGAATATCACCCTCGGGCTATTTCATATGCGTTTGCACGTGTGCGTGTGAGCTGGTCGTGTGTCTGAGCGTGTGCGTGCGAAGTGCGGTGTCTGCTCTCTGCAAGACTTCAAAATGAACTCGGGAAGCTGATGCAATTATTAATTTATCTCTGAGATTTATATCACAGACAGTGATGTGTAAGCTGGGTATTTTTGTCTGTTTTGCTTGTGGAATTGGGAATGACTTGTGTTCTGGTGTGAGGAAACTGGTTTTGATCTGTCTACACAACAAAAAAAAGTTCTTGAAATATCTGAACATTTCACTTTTCTGCCAGTCTTTTATGTGTAAATCATTGAAGAGGAGATCTGTAACACTGGGAGAAACCTATCCCATAGCATTCCCGTTCATCTCTATGGTAGTTGCTTGGCTGGCACATTGTGTGACATTTTAATCTCAGCTGTAACATGTGCATAACATTAGCCTGTGTTTTGAGGGAAAGTAAAAAGCTAGCTAGATTATCTGATGGTAACTTAATATTCAAGAGGCAGAGTAAAACACAAATATGTCTGTTTTGGAGGAAATGTTTGCAATACGCTTCACATCCAGTCTTTCCTGAGGCTGAATGACTTTTTGTCATTGATTTAATTTGGGAGTACTTTTGTCCTGTAGACCTACAGAAGCAATGCAAGATATCCTGAGGCTGGACACAGATGCTAGTTAACATGCATTTATTTCAGATGAGATGTTCTGGCTCTGGTCACTGGTTCCTAATGCACATGGTTTCTGGCTGTCACATGACACGTGTCTGTTTTAGGCGCAACGCAAACAACTGTTTCCTGTGTCTGGAGATGTTTTCTGATGTTTTTGAGTAGCGGTCTCTATGGTTAGCTGTTGGTACTTTGACAGAATCTCACTTGTCAATTCAGCCTCAGTTGTTGAGATGGTGGTTGCTGGTATTTTCATGGCCTACATAAATAAATAAATAAATACAATGCGTCTTGTTTTGTGTAAACACTTAAAAGCAAAATTGTAATAAGATATTGAGGCTATAAGTTGTTTTTGGTTTTTGTTTTTGTTTCTATTGCCATTTTCTCACATGTAAATTCAGCCTCAGTTGTTGAGATAATGGTTACTGGTATTTTATTAAATAAATAAATAAATAAATAAACAATAAGTGTCTTGTTTTGTGTAAACACTTCAAAGCAAAATTGTAATAAGATATTGAGGCTATAAGTTGTTTTTGGTTTTTGTTTTTGTTTCTATTGCCATTTTCTCACATGAAAATTCAGCCTCAGTTGTTGAGATAATGGTTACTGGTATTTTATTAAATAAATAAATAAATAAAGTGTCTTGTTTTGTGTAAACACTTAAAAGCAAAATTGTAATAAGATTTTGAGGTTATAAGTTGTTTTTTGTTTCTGTTTTTTTTCTATTGCTATTTTCTCACATGTAAATTCAGCCTCAGTTGTTGAGATAATGGTTACTGGTATTTTATTAAATAAATAAATAAATAAATAAAGTGTCTTGTTTTGTGTAAACACTTAAAAGCAAAATTTTAATAAGATTTTGAGGCTATAAATTGTTTTTTGCTTTTTTTCTATTGCCATTTTCTCACTTGAACGTTCATTCTCAGTTGCTGAGATGATGGTTGCTGCTTATTTCATGGAATAAATAAATAAATAAAATTTAATTAATTAATATTAATAATAATAATAATAAATTAATAATGTCAATAATAATAATAAGTGTCTTGTTTTATGTAAATAAGATATTAGGGCTATAAGTTGTTTTGATTTTTGTTGTTTTTTGTTGTTTTTTCTATTGCCATTTTCTTACTAGTCAATTTAGCCTCAGTTGTTGAGATGATGGTTACTGGTATTTTTATGGCAAAAATAAACAAATCAATAAATAATATTAAATTAATAATACCAATAATGTCAATAATAATAATAATAATAATAATAATAATGTGTCTTGATTTTACACTTAAAAGCAACATTGTAATATATTGAGGCTATAAGTTGCTGTTGTTTTTTGCCATTTTCTCACTTTTTTATTCAGCCTCAGTTGTTAAGATGGTTGTTGCTGGTATTTTCCCATGAATGAATGAATGAATGAATGAATAAATGAATGAATGAATGAAGTGTAGACCCCCCAAAACAAAGTTGTAATAAGAGATATTGAGGCTTAGATATAATAATAATAATAATAATAATAATACATACATACATACATACAAATTATTTATTTATGTTTTAACTTTCATAAATCTCATTGGATTTGTAGGTATTATTAATTTGTATATGTTTTAGTTAATGCATTAATTAACAAACTAACAATGAATTATATAATTTCTTAATCTTAATTTTAATTTGACTACTTAATTTTAGTATGCGTAACAGAGTGCATAATGTTGAAGTTGTTAAACATTAGATATTTTATGTTAAACATAATAATATAATATTTTAAGTTAAATGTAATGTGCCACATTAGCAATTAGCAATAATTGTTGGTTAATTTCATCTCTTTCATTAACTAACATTAATGTTTACAACCTTACTGTGAAATATTTTCCTTAAAATCAGAAAAACATCTGTGAATCAAATAATATTCACTTTTCAAATAAATGTCTTGTTTTAAGGGTTTTTAGATGCTGGAAACTGACTGAAAAAATCCTGATTAACAAATGATGTTTTGCAGTTTTCAAGGTCAAAGCCTCACCACACAGACACACAGAGCTCTGCCGGACTATTTGCAGAGGGTATATTTTTTGGCCTTGTGAGTGACCTCTGATTCTTTCATCTCAGCCCAACAGAGTTTGTTAACTCCAGCCACATTTTCTCTCTTACTGCTCTCTGTCTTTATCTTGTGCTGAAGGGGATGAGTGTGTGTGTGTGTGTGTGTGTGTGTGTGTGTGTGTGTTTTCAATGACAGTTCTCCCCAGGGGCTGTTTTTTAATTACATCATTTGGTGATATGGTTATGTCGGCTGCAGTCTGTTACTGTTAGTACATGTGACAAGTCCCAAATCACAGTAGCCACAAACGACGGCTCCTTGAAATATCCTGCCCGACTCATGCTTCAGCGAGATTCACAACACACTTCACATTTGGATTGAACAGTCACGTATCTCACCACTTCAGATTATCAAAGATGACAATTTATTTGAACAGTCTCATACAGTGATAGATGAGGCCGGACCAACACCATTCACTATGTTTTTTTCTAGTTTATTAATTTTGTCACACCAGCTATGTCACATTTACATTCACGAAACCAGATCAGATGTAGGTTTGTGCCAAAGCGACGAAAGAAAGCAATTAGACTATCCTCATCAATCTGAAGGGCAGAATTCTTTGCCAGTCTGTTCCTGGTCTTGAATTAGCGCTGACTTGTGTTCTGGCTCCACCGTCAAAAGCTGCAGGGCCTGTGATTAACTGGCTACAGGCCCAAACAATTGGGCTTGATTTGACATAAAACAGCAACAGACTTTGATTGTGCCTGATACTGGACAAAGGGTTGTTTTCTGGTCAGTGTGTGCCAAGCTTTGATGAACATGTATCAGAAGCAAATGTTTTGATTTGGCATTACTGGAATGAGATCAGATTCAGATGTGATTAGCATGTTATGAAATATATAATATGATGAATAGTGTTTGTGGTTTTGAAATTGAGGAGATTTTTGTTTTCCTAGTGGATGGGGTCGGTTTTAACACATCTAATAGTAGGGCTCTATGATTTCTGCAATGTGGGGAAAAAAACAGACGTAATTGCGGAATCCAGTCATAAAATACGGAATTTACTGTATAGCGCGGAATGCCACGGAATTTGCCAAATTTTGGATGAATAAATCAAAAGTAGGTAAGAACACTTCAATAAAAATGCGATATGCACTAGTGCCTGTGAATATTAAACTGCAAAAATGCTATTTAAATATGAATCCTGCATGTTCTGTGTTTCTGTGTGAATGAATGGCGCAGACACGCAGTTTCGTTTACTACACACATACCGAAGCACACGTGACGCTCGCTGTGTTTTCAGCCTCTGCCGCCTCAGTATATGAGTACATGAACAATATCATTTCTTGAACTGCTCTGAGATTCACTTCATGAGCATTTTGCCATTTCTTGTGAGTAAAACTATAGTCAAATCAAATACAAACAGAAATGTAAGGTCTTCACAGCAGCCCGTCAAAATAAAAGTTCAGTTTAACTCGAAGAAACTGTGACAGAAATGCATTACTCAATAAACATAGTACTACTACTACTGCTACTAAAATTATTATTAAAACATTATTTTTAAAGAATATTTACCAGAAAAATTATTTAACAGAATTTATTTACCAGAAAAATGTAAATTCACAGAATTTGGTGAAAATGAAACTGAATTTGAGAAAACAAAAATTAAATGTTTCATAGGGCCTTAAAATGTATTTTTGTTAAACATTTAATAATAAATTGCTGTTAAATTGTGTAAGTTGTATGATTTCAATTAATTAGACATGCATTTTTGTTTGTTTGTTTGTTTAAATTTAACCATTAAAACAGATGCTAGAAAAATATAAAAATGGAAGAAAAAAACTGAATACAGAAAAATTTAAATGGGGGAAAAGAACAAAGAATTTGAAAAAATAAAAAAATAAAACTGAATTTGGGAAAAAATAAAACAGATTTCATAGGGCCCTATAATATCCCATGTAATTTCCCATGTAATGAAAGTAAATGGAGACATGAAGTGTTGGATGGAATATTTCAGTCTGTTTTTAACATCTCATGCATTTAATTGAATTAAGTAATATTTTTGAAATCAAAATAAGTTTGAAGTAATTACTTAGTTAATTAAACATTACAGTTTGGTAAATGGCAAAACAACTGCATTTGCTTTGTCAATAAATTAACAAATGTTATGGCTCAGCAAAGTTAAGAATATTTTCACTCATTTCGATACCATAGGGAAAAAAAAACTATAGACTAAAGACTACATTTTAAAAATGCACAAGACAAATGAACAGTCTGTAATAAAATAAGAACAAATAAACAAATAGGAAGCAATAGCACAAATACAACAAACACAAATAAAATGCACAGTGGTTTAAATTAACAAAGTCTAACAATACTTGCCAATGTATAATGTATTTCTGTCTAAAACAAGGTTCAAAGCAGGATGATTTTGCTACTTACTGTTAAGAGACACATTCATGGTGCAAGTGCAGATGTTTATGTCTGAAAATACACCCTAGACTGGGAGCTTTTTTGTTTTGGAGCTCATGATGGGCTCATCTTATTCTGATGTTCCTTCTCTATATCAGTATGAAACATTATGTAGCTGTGTCATCCGTATTAATTAAAAGTTTGTCCCAACTGAAAAATGATGAATTGCCTATAAGAAAGAATATTCCTGGCTTACCTGAATTACCATTTTGGAAGTTTAATGAAATGTCTATATATGTCCTCAGGGTTTCCAGACCACGAAGATGCTCTCGTTCCATTATCATCTGCACGAAATATACATTTACATATAGAGAAGTAATTAATTTCCCCCAATTTCCCTTACAAAGAAATTGCCAACTATATGGTGAAATCCTAAACTTTCAGCATACAGATACTGCAGACCAATATTTCCCAACTGGCTAAATAAGGCAAAAAAATTCTTTTCTGAACATGGACCACAAAACCAGTCATAAATAGCATGGGTATATTTGTAGCAATAGCCAACAATACATTGTATGGGTCAGAATGATCGATTTTTCTTTTATGCCAAAAATCATTAAGGAAAGATCATGAAGATATTTTGTAAATGTCCTACCATAAATATATCAAAACTTAATTTTTGATTAGTAACATGCATTGCTAAGAACTTCATTTGGACAACTTTGAATTTGTTTTTGTTTTTTGTTTTTTTTGCATTCTCAGACTCCAGATATAGTTGTATCTCAGCCAAATATTGTCATATCCTAACAAACCATACATCAAAGGAAAGCTTACTTATTCAGCTTTCAGATCATATATAAGTCTCAATTTAAAAAAAAAAAAAAAAGAAAAAATAGAAAAAACTCATTTGAGGTAGTAGGGTTGTGGCGACTAGTGAATCCGTATTCGGAAAGACACTGAAAACAAATAACGCATTCTATGGAGCCACTAAAGGGACATTGTTAGCCGCTTGCTAGCGTTAGCCTGTTGCATTACAGTACATAAACTTTCACTTACCATATAAACAGAGTAAGAAGAGATGACTGATGGCACCAATGACAGACATCTAACATTAATCTTATAAAATGTGTGGAAAAGTACTGCCGCTCCATAGTAAACAGAGTAAAGTTACGGCCGTTTCTCAAATGGAAGGCTGCATCCTCCGGAGGTGGCATTTGCAGGCTGCATATGTCATCGAGCCTGGTTTCTTTTAATTAACTGAGCATTACATTCGCAAGTCGTAAGCATATTACAACAATTTACGCTTCACTAAGAATAATGGTCAAATTTATAACTGTTAATAGTATAAAAAAAGATCTTCATGACGTATGCAGCCTACAAACGTGACCTCCGGAGGATCCAGCCTTCCGATTTTGAAACAGCCTACGTGTGATGGCGCATCTCGAAAGTGAAAGTACAAACCGAGCGAATTCAAAAGCGAATGGACTACTTGCACAATTACTTACACCTTCTACTTGTTAAGGCTGGGGAGTTTCCATTTAGCGTTAAGCGCACCTACATACAGACAGGTTCTCATGAGAACGCAGATTATTACTACATTTTAGGGCTGGCATTTCTTTAAAAAAAAAAAAAAAAACAATTAATCATATTCTCTGCGTTAACATGAATCATATTCAACCTGCTGAAAAGTTACTATAAATATATTTCCCTTCACTATGTGCATTCTGAATAATAAATAAATATATTTTCTTGCCGCATTCTCATGAACAGTATTTTTCTTTTACTGATCGTATTTCATACCTCATGAATGTACAGTTTTTTTTAATGAGTTTGACTGACACCCTTATGAAAATTAATCATGGTTTTACTATAGTAAAAGTGCCGTGTCTTTCCCAGTTTTACCATTTGTATAACAACACTTTTACTACAAATAGAATACCATCGTTAAACTATGGACAGTGTAGTAAAACCCGAGTTAATTTGTGGTTATATTGTTTAACTTCAATTGCAATTTTTGGTTTTATTTGTAAACCATGGCTAATTTGTTTGTGTGTGTTGGTGCTCTTATTCCGAGCGCATGCTTATTCCATTGTTTAAAATAGCTGAATGAATGTGAGGCAACTGCCTTATTTAACGATGTTAAATATTTAAATATTTTTAACAGTAACACGCTGACAGTGCGACTATTGAATATTCGTCTTTTGGCATTAGACTACATACAGTGAAATGATGACAGAATATGACACGGAATAGTGACTAGCATATTTAATACAGATAAATAAAGGTTCATTATGATCTTATTCATCAGATCTCACAAACTGCAGCGTTAAATCCATTGCATCAAGATGTCACCATGTTTTAAAGTAAAGCTGTCATGGACATCAGCGATTTCAAATCAAATCAAATGTCAGCCCTCTAGACTGGTCAGGAATGCGTGAAGAACAGCCATTTTTTATAACTTTCCATCTTGACAGTTTTCCCTCCAAAAGTTTTTTTCCTGCGACTGTATCTATACAGTATCTATCGATGCACTACTGTATATTTAATTTTCAGTTTCAGCAAGCCTGTGTGTTGTATCTCTGCTGATTGGCTGGACGATAGTCTGTGCGTTTCGTCTGCTTATGACCTTGATTGCGCCACAGTACTGAGAAAAACCCTCTCATTATGTCTCGCGGCATCACCAGCTGAGAGGAAGAGCAATTTGCACACACTACACTGTAGAGGCTCCTCATCTTCATGTTTACTGATGGATTGAGGACCTGAAGGACTCAGCTCGAGTATCATGTTAGCCCTTGTCCTTCAGCTAAACCCAGGTGTACGCTCTGAATGTTTCTCTCGTTTTCGGTTTCCTGTGTGATTCATCAAATTTAAAAATCACTTTTCTGTATTTTTGTAAACAGCATTTCTTCATGAAATTTATGGAAAACAGTCATTTCTACATTTCTGCTTGGTCAGTCATGCAGAAATTTACACTTCATCTTTAGTTCAAAACGTATTCTTTGAAAATAAGGATTAATATTGAACAATATGAGCAATTTGGGGGGGTAGCAAATCAGCACATTAGAATGATTTCTGAGGATCATGTTACACTGAAGACTGGAGTGGTGATGCTGAAAATTCAACTTTGCATCACAGAAATAAATTACATGTAATATATATATATATAAAGAAAACAGTTATTTTAAATTGTAATAATATT
Source organism: Cirrhinus mrigala (assembly GCA_036247105.1). Lineage (NCBI taxonomy): Eukaryota > Metazoa > Chordata > Actinopteri > Cypriniformes > Cyprinidae > Cirrhinus > Cirrhinus mrigala. The sequence goes on along the minus strand of CM070007.1, from coordinate 12,589,911 downwards.
TAACATTATAACAGTTTTTTTTTTTAGCTTTAGTGAGCATAGGAGACTACTTTCATAATGTGAGTTCACAATGTACACTACCGCTCAAAAGTTTGGGATACTGCAAAATGTTATTACAATATAAAATAATGGTTTTTTTTTATATACTTTAAAATATAATTTATTCCTGTGATGCAAAACTGAATTACATCAGCTGTCACTCCAGTTTTAAGTGTCACATGATCCTTCAGAAATCATTCCAATATGCTGATTTATTATTAGAATTATCAATGTTGGAAACAATTGTGTACTGGCAGTGTACATTATTTGTTACATTTATGCATTTGGTAGACGCTGTTATCTACAACTGCTTACATTGCATTCAAAGTGTATTTATAATGCATTCCTTAGGAGCTGAAATCCTTAACCTTCCTTTTAAGCAATATCACGTTGCAAGACTATTATGCTTACAGCTTTTTCTGAACATTTCTCTCTAATGTACGTTCATCTATTCTCCAGTTGGTTTTTCATTAGGTGGTCATCCTACCAGCGCCCACAAATTTCAATTGTATGCAAGCATCTCTGTCTCTTTGTCACATTGTATGTAATGTTAGTCTTCTTAACATAATGCAAACATTTGAATACATCCTGAGTGAGGTAATTAAGACCCCACTTCCCCTCCACCAACACATTTCCCTAGAGTCCACGCTAATGTTATGGATGGCAGTGTGAGAATCATCACTTTCTATGCAAACAAAATGGCTTATCGCACCTTTTTTGTAATGACACGGTGATAATTATCATACCGGCCGTGGTGGAAATCATCAGAACCCCTTCACTCAGCTGGTTTTGTGGCTTTGTGCTTTGAAGGCCCTGTCAGCTATTTTTAGTGCGTCTGCAGTATCTTCTCATCACTGGTGTTACGTGTTGGGCAATTACCCCATGCTCTGAAGAGAACAGGGTGGCTCTGAAACGAAACCGCCAGCTGTCTTTTTTTATTTATTTTTTTCTTAGCAAATGCTCCTCTGAGTCGTATGGTAGCCAGGGAGAATCAGGAGCAAAGAGTACAGATTAAAAAAAGGCAAAGGAGATTTGAGGACGGCAGTAGAAATTGTACTACTCCATGAACTCACAGCTGAAACATCAATGATTAAATGAAATGCGAGCTGGTGCACAAAGGGGGAGATATTTAGGAGTGAAGATCCCTAGTTACACGATCATAATGAGCACATCAGTACAGATTGAACATTTTAAATGAGATTTGGTTCGTCTGGAGAGAGCTAACCAGCCTGCAGTAAACAAAAGTAAAACATGTAGACTACTATACGCTGTAAGCCCTGAAGTTGTATTTGAAATGTCACATAAAATCAAAACCCGTACGATTTTTAGTAATATTTTTGAAAGAAATCTCTTATGCTCACCAAGGCTGTATTTATTTTTTTCAAAACACAGTAAAAATAGTAATCTTGCCAAATATATGCAAATGTTTGCACACAGAGAATAGACTAAAGTTTTATATCCTATTTTCCTTAAGCTAATTAAACTGAAAGATAAATTCTTAATCAAGCTAAGACTTAGCAATGAACTTCACATTGTTGTTGTGCCTTTTGAGCATCATAGCTGGAACCAGTAAGGCATTGCACTTGAATAATTTTAAGTTGTGTGCATGATAAAATCATAGGAATTTATATGCACATGTAAATAAGAAGGGCCTAAATCCAGTGATAAATAAACATTTTTTTTTTAAATAATTTTTACCGGCCATGAAACTGTATGTGCATTAAAAAACACATATAATTGTTTATTTATTTATTTATTTATTTTTATGTTTGTTTGTTTGTTTGTTTATTGTTCAATCAAATAACAAAAATTAAACAAATCAGGGAAATATCACTATAACAACTGTGAAGCAGTGGCGACGTTTCACAAAACCATAGGGTATGGCAGTGGCGTAAGTTTTTTTTTTTTTTTTTTTTTTTTTTTTTTTTCCCCCAATAATTAAACTGCGTTGTCAGAGCTGGTATTACGGCTTTACCAGACACTTGGACTTAACATTTTATGAAAACCAAGCTCAAACGGAGTTAATGTTTTTGACCAGCGAATAACGGAGATCTGTGTTTTGTCTGTCGTTAGAACGGCTGTATCAAGTGCATCGTATTATACGCTTTCATCAACTTACAGGTTTATATTTATTGTAGCTATATGGGCGCTTAGTTTTTCTTGTCATTTAATACACTTGGCCAACCATGAAGTGCTATATGGACAGGATATTTGAAACGTACAAAAGTAATTTAGATTGCCTATAACTAGGGCTGTTCGAATCCGAAAATTTTGGAATCGAGTCCGAGTCTGATTCCTGATTCTGGAATCGATGAGATTCGATTCCTTACTGTTGTTTTCGATTCTTGTTTTTTATAGAGTGGAGGAACCTTATTTCGCCATGACTGTAGGATATGAAGCTTTATTTAAAAAAAAAAAAAAAAAAAAAAAAAAAGATTATGATACATTTCTGTATTTAAATTGTAAGTTTGTCTGCATTGCACATGAAATTAGTCATATCCCAGAGTGCAGCAGTGGACATGCGTTTATTGCATGAATGGAACAAGGCACAGTTCAGCTGAATGATGTGTACTTCAATGGTAGCCTATGCTTTGCGCAAAATTAACAAACTGTACACCGAAACAAAATAACCAGAACAACAACACTCATATAAGAGCTCGTGGTTTATCTGTCAAATCAGATTCGCTCTCGGCCACTGATCTGTGCTCTCGCCGTTTTCCTTCAGAATTATCATAGAAAGGTTAAAAATAGCATTTTATTTAAGATGGAAATAGAATCAAGACCCTCGATCACGTCATGATCTATTTTGTTTCGTTTTAAGGAAGTTTCACCATAAAATAACTTTTAGTAAAATAATCGTTTTTGAACTGGTTCATTAAAATTATCTGTCCAAAAGAACGTTTTCGTGGAAACGAATCAGACTTCTAATCACTATTAGTGAGCAAGGCTGCATTCTCAAACTCAGACGTGCTCAGTACCGACTCTTTTCATTCAGTTTATTTTCGTGAATCGATGTTCAGCGACGTTTGATACCAACAGCCGAGATATGCAGCCTTCGTATGATGCAACCTTTCGTTTGAGAGGCGCCTATAGATAAGCTTTGTTGAATTGAAAACGGCTATGAATGGAAACTCGGTTCCCCTTGATGGGATCGATTCCAAACTTTGGAATCAACTCTCGATTTCCAGTGCCTCGGAATCGAGGAAGCGATTGTTTTTGGAATCGACTCCCAGCCATACCTACAACTAGACGGCAAATGCTAAGACTCCTCTCTGCTCTTCAAACACACACACACACACACACACACACACACACACACACACACACAAAACATTAGCCTTGACAGACATAGTGTTTGAGTAAAGAAAACGGGATACTTATTTAAACATCAATTATTTATTTACCCTTGCATTGTAAACAAGCGGAGAGCTATCTCCAGACTGTGAGCAGCGCTTCATTTTTTTTTTTTTTTTTTTAATTAATTTATTTATTTTTGTGAGCAGGGCTTTATTCCAAGTATGAACGCGGGTGAAGTTACGAGGTTTGACTGACAGTTTGAGGATCCAATGGCGTTGCGAGGTTTAGTGACAAACTCTTTTTAGTTTTTTTCATTGGTTAAATATTTGTAAAACCCTCAAACAGATATAAGGAAAGCCAATAATAGCACTGATTTAAAATAAAAAACGAAATATAATAGAGAGATGAAGTTTGGATAATTTTCCACAGCACACCTGACTGGGCTAGGGTATGGCAACTCCCATACTCTGCCATACAGAAACGCCGCCCCTGCTGTGAACTATTTCATAATTTCACTATTATTATTATGTTTTTCATTATTATTGTGATCGCAATTATTTTATATTATAGCAGTACAATTACAATACTAATATTTATTGACGCGTGTCTTATATTCGCCAGCGCTGATTTTTATTCACATTTAGCATTTTCCGATTGTTAACATTAGGCCCTGCAAATAAGTGTCCCAGATGAATCAAGTTTTCTCTTCCAGTATTGCTGATGTTGTTTTTGCTTGTGTATTGTGTGCAGTCACTGTTACAGTGTAATTAGTTGATTAGTGCCCTATAAGTTGGACCCTGTTCGAAAAAGACATTTCACTCCACAACAGTGAGCTTTAATGCACTTTGTTTGTGAATCTCTCTCTTGCATGACTCACATTTGACTCACTCAGTCAAATGATGACAACATGGTAGTAATCTCTATATTTTGTTTAATATGTGTCATTCAACTGAAATCATAAAGTGTGTTGTTTTTGCATTTAAGTGGCTTCCCGTAAAGGGTTGCATTGACCCTTTGAAAAGGCCACATTAGGTGGACTTACTGGTAAGGTTTTGAGAAGGAAAAAAAAAAACTGCTTGATTGAAATGAAGTCAGCTTTTTGGGGTTTGCAGTGTACAGCAGACTAGCATTAACCAAACTTATCTGTTGCTTTAAAAAGGAAATTAATCATTGATATTTTTTTTTTCCTGTGCATTTTTGTATAAAAAGCTATAATGTACAAATAATAAGATCAGGAGCTTCTGTTTGGCTTGAAACTGAAGTGTCTTTCCTTGTTGTGGTGATAAACGTCCAATTTTTTCAGCCGTATAATAGATGTTGAATTGTTCATTTATGAAGCCATCAGGTTTGTCAAGTCAGCAGTCAAGTGGTGATTAAATCGTTCACTTCTGCCGCGATGCCGGTCCTTTTTATGGCATAATGGAAGATCAGAAAGCGATTAGCATTTTCTCCCATCCATTTTTTCCCTTTTGTTTACGCCTCTTGTCTCTTCTGTTTGATATTTTTTACATTTTAAAGGTCTCCAAGTGATGAATAACACATGAGCTACATGGTTCTAGTGTAATAATCCTTTTCAAAAAGACTGTTTTGCAAAAAAAGGCTAACTTCAGGATTCTTCTGTAGGTGCAAATTGTGAACAGCAGTTTCAGCAATTAGTGGATTAGTGGGTGTAGTGTTGCAAGTAGTTTGTGCGATTTGTTTCCAATTAGTGAATAAAACATTGGATTAAAAAAAATGACGAGTATACAAAGCAATTTATATTTATTTGTACTGTTGTTAACTTTGAGAAAGACCATGTTGTTGAAGAAGTCAGTGTTGAGGTGTTGATTGTAACAGTTGGGGGACACATGAACAGTAAATGATATTAACAGACTTTATCTCAAAAGCACACATCAAAGTAATAATATTGCTTAAAATATAATTGAATAAATTACACCGTTATATAATATTAAAGGAATAGTTCACCCAAAAATAAAAATTTTCAGAAAATGCACTCACCCTCTGGCCAGGAAGTATATGAGTTTGTTTTTCATTAGAACAGATTTTGAGAAATTTAGCATTTGCTCAGCAGTGGATCCTCTGCCGTGAATGGGTGCCGTCAGAATGAGAGTCCAAACAGCTGATTAAAAGAGCACAATAATCCACAAGCAATCCACACAACTACAGCCCATCAGTTAACATCTTGTGAAGTGAAAAGCTACATGTTTATCATAAACAAATACATCAAGACGTTTTTTATCTTCTTAAACCATCACTCCTGGTCATTATATCCATAATAACACAGTCCATGAAACAGTCCATCCATTGTTGTCCTTTCATAAAAGAATTCACTGACATATTTGACTGTTTTCCCTTGTAAACAGTGCTTGATCTGTGCATATTTCTCTTCTGATTCAGACAAGGCAACTTTTCACTAGAGAAAGTAATATTATGGATAGAGGACTTGAAGTTCAAAACGTCTTGATGGATGCAAAGCTTTTGACTTCAAGATGTTAATTGATGGACTGGAGTCATGTAGATTACTTGTGAATTATCATGATGTTCATATCAGCTATTTGAATTCTCATTCTGACGGCACCCATTCACTGCAGGAACAACAAAAACAACAAAAAAAAAGAAATTGCCTCTTTATCTCTGCTATTCTGTACTTTTTACTTTTAACTCCATAGGACAGTAGAGACATGACATAAAGTGATGTAAAGCATCGGGAAATGATGCAAGCCAGATTTAAATATGAGTTTTTTTCCACAAGCACCAGAGCAGTTTCACTCCAGCACAATCATAAAACTGCATCAGCTGCTCAGAAACAACAAGTACGAAATATTCTATCCCATTATTCTACTGACACTTCCATCCCCTTTCTTCCCGGGCTAGTATACAGGCCATTCACATATTTAGCGCCAACACAGATAAGAGATGAAGCCTGCAAATTCTGCTGCCAGCTCATGAATTGAGAGATAAAATACATGAGCTTTCAGGTATTATAAATTACTGGGGTCTGTTCTCTTCGCAGGAGGCTGTAATAGAATAACCCCGGGGACACGTTGCCAAGTTGAGCCATTTAATGGTCTTGGGTCATAGAGCTTGTTTTATGATAAAGTTTGTGTTAGCTGCACTGCAGCTTGTTAAATTTAATGTTCAAAGTGTAACAAACGAGAGGCCGTGCTCCTGTCCGGATCTGCATTGTCAACACGCCTGCACTCCACGATTTCTAACCGATACAGTCAGATAAAAGGCCTCACAATAGTGAATAATTTATAGCTGTGTATTAATTTCATGGTCCAATAAGATGTTGGACTGTGGGCGGGTGAGACGAGTCTGTGGGAAAAACGTCTCCTGCGCTCTGAGAGATGTGAAAACACAGGCGCTGACTGCGAAAGGCTTGCAGCTCTCACCAGTGTAATTGCTCTGTTTGTCGGCTTGTGCTGCAATTTCCTCAGTGCTCTGGTTGCGACCTGTATCTGTGCTATTTATAAAATATCTTGTTAATTCTGACTTGGATAATTAAGCAGCACTGTTGATTTGTTGCTTCCCAGCTTAATTATCCTAAAATTAATGGAAATCAGGTTGATTACCGCTTAATGTGGCACACATGGTTTTAAATCATGACATGTTTCGAGGCATTCTATCAGCATGTGATATTTTTTACGATATCATCAAAAGAGTAAAAAAGTTTCTTAATAATACATTTGTGGACTTTAAATGTACCTTCTAAAAATAGTTGGTATCTTTAAAAATTAAGCACACAGTTATTTAATTTACACAATAAATATAGGTTAGAGTGAATTTGTCTAAAATGACAAATCACGTTCAGTTTAATCAAATGACAGCTTCAGCAGGTCATTTTCATTAAAAAATACTCATTTGCTTTCATATCACCTTGGATATGATCACTTTGCTTAATTTCAATAATTTATGCACTCAAACATGCACCAGGGTTAATATAGTAAACTAAATCTAAAATCATTAAAAATATTTTAAATACTTAAATGTTATCTGAAATTAAATATAAAAAACTTTTCAACAACATTTCTCATTGTGCACTAAATTACCTAAAACTGAAATAAAAATGAATAAAAACTATAGACTCACTGACTGACTCACTCACACACCAACTGGGGCAAAATCGTTCTAAAAATCCTGTAGTGTGAGCCTGGCTTTACTGACTCAGACTGTCTGACTCACTCACACTCACTGAGTGACTCACTCACACATTCACTCACTGACTGACTCACTCTTTCACTCACTCACTCACTCACACTCACTGACTCATTCACTTACTGACTCACTGAATGACTCACTTATTCACCCAATCACTTAATGATTCACTATCTGACTGACTGAATCATTGACTGACTGACTGACTGACTCACTCACTCACACTCACTGACTGACGCATTCACTCAGTGCTGACTAACTCACACACAGACTCACAGACTGACTGACTGACTGACTGACACTCACTGACTCACAGACTTACTGATTGACTCACTCACTGACTGACTGACTGACTGACTGACTGACTGCCTGACTCACTCAAACTCACTGAGTGACTCTCTCACACATTCAGTGACTGACTGACTCACTGACTCATTCACACAATCACTCACTGACTGACTCACTCATTCACTCACAGATTCACTCACTGACTGGCTCACTCAATCACTCACTCACTCACTGACTCACACTCACTGACTGACTCATTCACTAACTGACTCACTGAATGACTCACTTATTCACCCAATCAATTAATGATTCACTATCTGGCTGACTAACTCATTGACTGACTCACTGATTGACTCATTCAGTGACTTGCTGACTGACTCACACACACAGACTGACTGACTGACATACACTCACTGACTCACAGACTTACTGACTGACTCACTCACACTCACTGAGTGACTCACTCACACATTAACTGACTGACTCACTGACTCATTCATTCAATCACTCACTCACTGACTGACTCACTAATTCACTCAATCATTCACTGATTCACTCACTGACTCACTGATGGATTCAAAAACGTATTTCCATATAGGGCCCCTCGCTAAAAAAATAAATATTATTGTCTTATTTTGTGGTGAGCCAGGACCCCATAAAAGACCCCAGTTTCATCTAATAAACGTGTGTAGTTATTATAGTCATGTTCCAGATGAGCCACTTGACTAACATCAGAACCTCGACTTAACATTATTTGAGGTGGTGTGGGTGCCCAGACAAAGTGAATTTGCATGATTAAATTAGGATGTGCACGCACATATGCCAGCCCATATTTCTCCCATCACACCCATTTTAGTGCTGATTTATAGCCTGCGGCCCAGCTTCAGTAAATTCAGTTCTCCTGTGGAGCAGAGTTCTCTCTCAGTATCGCCTGTCAGAAATTCCAAAGTACCTGAGGATATAAACACAGCAGTTAGAATAAGTTAATAAATACTGAATATATGAAATTACAGTATCTAACCTAGTCACAAATCTTTTTCTCTGCTTTTTCTCTTTATGTATTAATAGTAAACACAAGCATCATGTTTTAAAGCTCACAGAAATGTGTTAGACCTTCAGAGATTACTAACAAGATCTTTTTTTTTTTTTCTTTTTTTTTTTTAGCAACTATATTTTCTTAGCTATCAGTCAGTGTTCAGCCATTTTTGCCAGTGACTCACTGATTTCTGGATGTAATTTCTCATGATTTTACCTATAATAGTATTAATGTTTTCATCCCACAACTGAATAAAGAGTGCATTTGGTCTTAAAATGCCTCTAAAACACGGCTGAGACTGATTTAATGCTGCTAGAAAGAGCATGAAAATTCTGGCATTAGGACGTAATCCATGTCTCCCGGCTTAGTTTTGTGCCACGAATTTTCATTGTTTTATTCTGGAAATAACATGACAGGGCAGATTCCCAATTTCGTGCTATATGCAAATGCTTTCTAGTCAGCAAGTTTTAAGCCTTAAATAATCATTATATTTATTTTTCTGTTTATTTAGAAACTGTAATGTAATTTAAACAGCTTACATTACACATTTATATATATATAAAAAATATTTGGTTTTCCATAACGAAATAAAACCATATACAATACCTAATTTACAGAGTTAGAGGTGGACACTGTACATTCAGTTAACATGTGACAACCATTTTCATCTTCAAGTTTGCCACTGTATCTATTAGAACTCAACCGATATATTACTTAAATAGCTGCTGCTATTGTGCCTTTTTCAGTTAATAGCATTAGAGACCACTTTTATTCTGTTTGACCAATGTGTCAGAAGCTTTTATTTTGACAGCATGCCAGACTTTTATTTTGATAGTGCTGAAAATACTGAGAATATTCTCCATTTTCATTAGTTTACAGTCTCTGATTAACAGTTCTAATGATGAATTATTACATGAAAAAGTATTAATAAGTATTATTAGTAGTAAAAGAATAGAAACGCTGTAATGCATGTACCTTCAGCAATTACACATTGTTACATAGTGTTTGAAAATATAATAATTCATTTAGTGTCACAAAACTTGCAGACTTAGTCAAATCAGCCATAAAAATCAGTTATTTGATCAAAATGGCATTTTTAAGCATGATTTCAGTGCCTAAATACTTTGTGGGGCCATTTTATGTGCATCACACTTTTTCAACTGACAGCGGCGCTTTAACAAATCACACCGCCTGACTGCTGCTCTTGATGTATTATTATGGTTATGTATGGTCATACAACATCAAAAAGATGAAAAAAATTATGTAAATGGTTTGTACCTGTCAGACAAAATAATGGTCCTTGACTTAGTATGTAGGGAAGCATCCTTTTGTTCTAAGGCATCTCACAGAATTGAAAGTCTGTGGGCGGATTTGAGATTGCCAGTCTCGCTCTCCAGACCTGTAAGCATTTTATGTCCAATCGACATTCTAGTCTCGATGACCTTTCGGCAGATTCAGACATACTTGTGAATGACAAGCACATTGATTCTGTACCAGAACACTTTGTCTCCCATTAGGAGGAAACCGGAGCCAGCGCAGGTGATGATGAGAAAATGCATTCCCATTTCAACACGGATGCATCAGACTAACGCAACAGGAACTTGTGTGTGCTTTTGCATCCTCACTCAAGTGGATATACATTTAGAATTAGATTATTTAATTTAAAGGGGTCATCGGATACAAAACTCACTTTTACATGTTGTTTGAACATAAATGTGTGTTGGCAGTGTGTTTACACAACCACCCTATAATGATAAAAATCCACCCAGTGGTATTTTTGTAATCTTTGTAAGAAATATCCCCTTTTTCAAATCAAGTCATTCTCAGCTTCTTGACGGTGTGATGTCACACCGACAAAGGCCGCTACCACGATAGTTGATTGACATGACCATCTTACCTTAGACCCGCCCTGAGTGAGCTGTAAAAGTACGACTCCGACCGCCATTGGATCTACTCTGGTGCAGGGGAAGAGAAGAATGTCTCAGATTGAGTGATTGAGGTGTTCTGTTGTTGGGTGAAATAATGATCATAGCAGTCATCATTTACTCCTGACATCTGAGCCACTAAAGACGCATAGATTAACATTAACATTACTTTCGTTTAGAAAGTCTGTGTTCGCTCGAATCATTCGTGATGCAGCTTCACCTACAGCAGAGGTAAGTATAAGGGTTTTTATGCATCTTTGCAAATCGCCTTTCTTAATAATGTGCTAGTTATCAAGTTTAGCGGCTAAACGCAGGTAAATGCGGCAAACGTAAACAGACCAGCTCATCACCCCACAGAAGAGAGGGGCGGGGCGATCAGAGCTCATTAGCATTTAAAGGAACATGCAATAGAATGGCTCGCTCTAAACAGGGCTGATTTTGACAAGGTTTTTTACACTACCACTGACAAATTTTAACCAAAGTATGTTATTGACTTCTCATTAAGACCCTAAAGAATCATTTGAGCTTGTGGAAAATGGGCATCCAATGACCCCTTTAATACATCAAATCAATTTTTTTTATACGTGGTTTTGCATGCTTTATTTATGTTTACATCAGTATTTTATGAAGGAGGTTAAAAGGATCACTTTGATTATTTTTTGCCTTCACTAGTTCATTGCAAACAGTCCTGGGGTGTGACACATAACATTTTTAGATACAGTACTTCCATTCTCCATTCCATTCTATTCCACAAATTCCATTCTCACCAAGGCTGCAGTAAAAGCACTAATAATTGTGAAATATTATTACACATTAAAATAACTTTTTTAGTTATTTATTTCTGTGATGCAAAGCTGAATTTTCAGCATTATTACTTCAGTCCTCAGTGTCACATGATCAGAAGTCATTCTAATATGCTCATTTGCTGCTCACTTATGATTGGTGCTCAGTTATTAATAAAGGTATGACCCTGAAGAGTAATGATGCTGAAAATTCAGCTTTTCATCACAGGAATAAATTAGATTTTAAAAATAATACAATTGAAAAAAGAACATAGTGTGTTATTGTTTGATTTTTGCCATCTCTAATAAATTATTTTGCGTTATACAGTTTTAGATGGAATATAACGTCACCCCATGTATTGGTTGCATAATCATCGTGTTTACAAATTCTTTAGATGTTATTGGATATCACAGAACACTATGTGTTGACGAATGGCACAGAGTTTGGTCAGAAGAAATAAATGCCCTCTCAGTAGCAAAAGGAAATAATCCCTTTAGTGCTTTCTATTTCTCCCGCTCCGCTCCTGTCTTTCTCTCTCTCTGTCTGTCTGCCTGTCTCTCACTGTATATCTCTCTGTCTCTGCCAGACAGTGCTACTTGTATTTATTAGTAGAACGGTTTCACAAATCAAACTACTGAGAAATGATTAGCTTTGCATATTCCATGCCAGTCAGCACTGTTTCGGCTGTTAATACTGTTTGAGCCACCCGTAAATGAAATATTATCCCCTCCACTCTCAACAGAACCCTGTCTTCTATTTGCTGAATGTACGATCACCAGATTCAAAGGGTCCGCAAAATCACGGGCAAGCATTCCCTGAGAGTCTTCATGTACACAGTGAATGCTGTATTTAATTAAATACAGTTGGATCCAAAATTCTTAAAGAACAGAAAAGTCTAGGACAATTTAAACATGGAGTTTTAGGATTATCTACATTTTACATGAATACTAGTATTAATATTTTTTAAAAATTATAAAAAAAAAATTTAAGTTAAAGTTAATAATTGTTTTCAATTATATTAAAGGGGTCCACAAGTTAAAATGATTCTTTATGGTCTTAATGAGAAGTCTATAACATATTTTGGTTAAAATTTGTCAGTGGTAGTGCAAAGAACACCCTTTTTACCTTGTCAAAATCAGCCCTTTTTAGAGCAAGCCGTTCTTTTCCATTTGCCTTTAAATGCTAATGAGCTCTGCTCACCCCGCCCCTCTCTATGGTGTGATAAGCCGTTATGTTTACTTTAGCCGCATTTAGCCACAAAACTTGTTAACTAGCACATTATTAAGAAAGACGATTTGCAAAGATGCATAAAAAAACCCTTATACTCTCTTTTGAAGCTGGATCACAAATGATTTGTGTGAACATAGCCGCATTTATGTAGATCGTTGGGTGCACTTCCTTCGGACTGTTACAGCTCAGTCAGGGCGGGTCTAAGGTAAGACGGCATGGTCAAACAACTATCGTGGGAGTGATTTCACACCGTCAAGAAGCTGAGAATTGCTTGATTTAAAAAAAAAAAAAAAAAAAAAAGGGGATATTACCTATAAAGATTAAAAACAATACCACTGGGTGGATTTTTATCATTATAGGGTGGTTATGTACACAAACTGCCAACACACATTCATGTTCAAACAACATGTAAAAGTGCGTTTTGCATCCGATGACCCCTTTAAGCCCTGCATTAAAATGATTAATAATAAAAATAAGTACTTAGGTCACCGAATATAAAGTAGGACCTACATTTTAGAGTGCGTGTGTGTATAAACAATAAAAGTCTGCGTACGGCTTTACAAACCCGCTCTTCCAGATATCTCCTAAACCACTGCAAAGAGCTGAAAGCCTCTGGCCTCCCCACCCGAGTCCTCTCATAGAGCATGCCTCCATTAGCGCAACGCGAAGGACCTCTTTTATGGTGCTCTGCAATCATTTTTTCACTTCCTCAGAGGTCTAGGTCTATTTAGGCAGGCAGAGACTGGTCCTACACAAGCTTAAAAAAAGAAACTTCTACTCTGATTCTTCAGAGGCACTCTCAGAGAAATCTAGTGAGCTCTGATGACTGTAAAAATGTCTTTTTTTTCTGGAAACTACAGGTAGTAATTGAAGTCATTCGTTGGTGTGACCAGTGACTTATATAAGTGCTTACTGGTTACCACTTTCTCTTTTACTGACTTGCTGAAATAAATGAACCTCAGGGTCTGACAAACACACAGAAAGTCAAAGAGACAACTTGCATGTCACGGCAACGCAGAAGTGCTTTTGCACTATCTACAGTGTGAGCTAATTATAATACTCTGCTAATTGCCATTAAATGTATTAACTAACAAACGCTAATTGATGTTCTATTCTTTTTTAGGGATGTTATTGGTTCTTATCTGTTCATTGACTGTTAACTAAGCAAGTTGAGTCCATATGCTTGTACTAATGAGGTCAGAAAAGTCTTTGAAGGAGCACAGCTGCCACTTAATTAGTCTTTGTGTTTGTGTGTGAAAATGACCCAGTGTTAATAAGCCCATTTGCACTCATTCCACAGGCTCTAATTCTTCTTTTCCTTGCTCTTTTTGTTATTCTGCGTGTCTAGACTTGTTAGGTATCAGGTCAAGGTTTGCAGATCTTAAAAGCACTAATTTAAAATCCGAATTAAGTATATTTGATTTGTAAATATATGTTCCTGCTTCCCTTCTCTCATTCAACAAGCATCTGACTAAAAAATAAGTTTCACGCTGAGGTAGAATGGCTTTCGAAGGTTTGCAAACCACTACCACCTCATCTGATTCCGCTGTTGCTCTGGATGTTGATAGTTATTGCTTTTTTAGGTTAGTTGATGAATTGGATTTTGAGGTCTTAAACTACAATCTTGGTCTTAGATTGTTATGACTTCCCTCCACGACTCTATTCTCCCTTACCTCTGCCCCTAATATTTTATGCCTTATTGATAAAATAATAGAAAAATAAAAAACTCATTGAGCTAAGCATATGTTGCGTAAATGCTGAGCATATGTTGCATAAATTATGAGATCCCACTTCACCTTGAGGTAAGGTCGTTCATTCAAATTCATAAGCAAAAAAAATGCTGTTTTGAATCCAGAATGTAATTTTTTTAACAGTGTTTTTCTGCAGGACTGCCGAAAACAGGCTAGAAAAGTTTCAGTGTGCTCTTAATGCTGTGTACAAACCTGTCTAAATTAATTTGTTAGTGTATATGGGCCTACAGTATGATAGCATGGAACACAGAATTTTCAAACACTTGTTTGGAATAAAATGTTTTTGTTTTGGTTAATAATTCAGATTTGCGTTCACACTGTGGCCCAAATCAGATTTTTTTGCTCACATGTGACTCAGATCTGTTTTTCCCATGACAGTGTGAACAGCACAAACCACATGAAACCTTATCATTTCAGTTCCGATTTGTGCCGCATCCATATGTGGTACTAAATCCGATACAGGTCAGATGTTTTGCACTGCAACCGCAGTCTGAACAGTCGTACCGGAATTCCTGCGACTCTTAGGTCACTCTAGATCAACATTTGTCACGATTCTGCGCTCATGGGTGTCACTTCAAAGATTTTACATCCTCAAAGTTATCAAGACAGTTGCGAAATGTGGTCGGTGGAAGTACAGTGATGTGTCAGAACTCATAAGTATTACATTGACAACTCTATATACAAGCAAAATGAGGGCTGCCATCATAAAGGTTACAAAACTCTGCTCTTTACATCCTCGTCTTTATTTTTCATATCGCCTGCTTGTGATTTCACCAGTTTCTGCAGCAGATCACACTATAAATAAATGCATAATAGCTCACTTTATGTCTTCTGTCTTTACTTCCAGTTTCTCTGTGTATTTGGGCTGCTTTTTCGACTGTTGCAGCAGGTTGTTTTTAATATTGGTGAGTTGAAGCAACCCCCACTATTGCGATATTTACCCCCCCCCCGAATGGGATTGGGCTAGTTTTGGACTAGTTTGAAGAAGTAGTTGGGCAGATTTTGTTGTGGAAACCTGGCAAGCCTGTTCGTACTGTTCTTTTGCATATGTGGGTCAGTTGCGTATGCAGGTCACATCAACTATGATCTGTTCACACTGCAAATCTTATATTTATGACATTTAAAACAAAAATGTGAACAGCTATACAAAAAAATCAGATTTGAGCACAAATTGAGCACTAATGCTCGCAGTGTGAACGTAGCCCAAGTGATCCTGTGAGGCTCAATTATTGCATACTGTAATCATTATAATTATGAATTTTTCCTTATTCAACTGATCTGACCATATCTGTCAAACTTTCATGTGGGGGAAACTAATTATTAGGCTTTCTTCACACTTTGTTTTTAGCAGCATTTAATTAAATGCAAATGCATTTATTTTTATTTATATATAGATAAAACAACTTGATCATCATGACATAAAATTAACATGGGGATGGGGATTGCATTTCTATCCAAATGGTAATCAATCTACATGGAAAGTAGTCTAAACCACAATATAGAATATAATTTATTAAATTATCTTGATTCAGTTAGATTTACTGAATAGAAACTGATTTTGTGCTTGTAATTTAAGCAATGGGTGAATTTTGATAAATAGGCTTATAGTGCATGTTCACCATCACCATCAATTTCATCTGGGTTCAGCAGTACCGTATGTGTGGCACTTGTACCTATTTCCTAGCTTACGTGTGCAGTGTGAATCCTGTACCTGTTATATAATTATGTTATATAGTCACTAAAATATATCTGTACATGCATTTGTACATGCTATGAAACAGGTTTTATCATTATACTGTAGTTATTTTATGGGGTTGGATGGAGTTTGAGCTATGCAACTTTTTATGTTTGTTTGTTTTTTTGTTTGTTTGTTTGTTTTTAATTGTATGGAAGCTTTTTCCACCAGGGAATTAAAAAAAAAATAGAAATCTAATTGTGACCTTTTATCCATTCAGACTTTTTTTCCCCTCAGTTTATTACTATTCTTGCAATTATAAGAAAAAGTCTCAATCCTGAGTTTATATTTCAATTTCAGACTTTCTGTCACTCAGTATGCAAGGAGAAAAAGTCAGAATTGTGAGATAAAAAGTCCAAATTAAGTTTATTTATTTATTTATTATTCTGTGGTGGAATCAGGCTTCCATAGATTTCCTATGAGCTTCTGAACTTCTGAACTCAATGTATAGCATATTTCCCACCTATATATGCTAGTGCCCTTGTTTCCATGGTGATAAACTTTACTTGGCATTGCAGGATATTAAAGATGTGCTCCCATATCGACATTTGTCCTTATTATCATAATGATTGTTTAATTTTCCTTTATTATGAATGTTTAAGCAGGAACACTGGAATGTAAAGTATGTTTTGCATACAAGCTACTTTTTCCTGGACTTTAACTAGTGGCATATGAATATATGTGTTGAGGGAAGCAGGGTTTTCAGCTGACGTAAGGCTTTTTGGTTAGTTGAGACCGAGTCTGTACATTGACCGAGTCCAGTGATCTACGCAGTCTCATTTTAAAAAGATCTATATTTTATCATTAAACCACTGGGCTTCTCACCATTTGTCAATACCCATCAGCATGCCATTCTTCCATCCAAATAACAGAAAGCAAACATGTCATAAATCCACTATCAAATCCACTTAACCTGAACACATCTTGGCTCTCTGGAGTACCTTATGCGAGAGCATGAGCTCTATACTGCATTTCCACTTTGTCTGAGAGCTGTTTTAGCCATATAAGGATTAAAACCTGATTATAAAGACAGCTGACAATGCAGTTTGAGGATGTCAGACCCAAATACATAAGAGTCAACTCTTACACAGCTCAATATGAGAAGAAACAAAGCATTTTGTACTTGCTGAATATGGAATTGAATGTCAGTGTTAAGACAGTTTATTATAATAATCCATTATCATCTTAATTTGGAAATGAGATGAAGGCGTCCAGAGAGTGTCCCTGCTGAAAAAAAAACAATAGACACCATTACAAAAAATGTAATGGTTTTACTGGTTATAATGGGACTTGTATTGGTTTTAATGGAAACTGTTATGGACCCTCTACTGGTAATTGGTCACCTTCTGTTGGTAGCTTGTTAAAACCAATAAATCCTAATGGAATATGTCCCAAAACGCACTACAGAAATTATTTTTTAATGGTTTTAATGGTTAAAAGTTGATGGTTTGTAATGTTTGTAATAGTATTTGTAGTGGAAAACATTAGAATTTACCATGATGGTTCTATTGTTATTTTCAACAGGGTTGTAACACTATAATGTCTGTTTAACCAATTGGATATTAGCAAAATAGGTAAAGTCACACACCACCCACCTGAAATAAATGCAAAAAAATGGAAAAGTCAAAAAACTAGAAAGTTAACCAATGTTTTCTGTATTTCCAAACAAGAACATTTGATTACCACAGTGAACGCATGTACACAATTTAACCTGATGGATCCAGCAAGGTAATGGAGTAAGTTACAACAAATACGTTCTTTGTACTTGATTACTTTAGACAGTTTATGGATAAATTGTAAATTTCGGAACTAATTTAATCTGAAACATCTGAGACAAAAACAACACAGACAAGAATTGAAACAAAGTGTTGAACTGATTTCATGGAAAATTGAGCAGTAGTTCTAATAAATATTTAAGTCATACATTCTCAGATTTTAAGCTTTTAGAAAAAGTGTGGATTGAGCTGTTGTTTCATAGATGTGTTTGGTTCGTCCAGCGGTTTGATTCCTTCTGCTGTATTTTTCCCATTTTTATCTCTTTTTTTCCCCCTAGTAGTTCAAGGCATGTAACCACATTACTTTGACAACAATTGTATTGACATTTCTCAGTGCAGCGCACAATAAAGTGATTTAAAAAATAGTCCTGTAAGCAAGTTTTATCCCTTGTCCTCACTGGCTGGAAAAGTCACAAAGCGTACTGGAAAAATATGCAGGGAAAAAAGTTAGCAAAATAGCTGAATCAGGGAAAATTGCAGAACGCTGGACCATACCAATAACCATGCTTTACGACTGAAAAAGAAGGCAGGGAGACATATTACCTCACATGTCGTAATGGTGTGCCGCAAGGGCACGTGTGCGGACCTCTGAAGTTGCTGTGCACAAGTGGGTAGCCGCTTTCTTTTGCCTAATACTATAAATGAAGGATGTTTAGAAGTATCGTGGAGAGATGAAAACGCGAATCGGCCAGAGCTGATCCATTTTTCCAATTTAACATTATTTCCCACACTGCATTGCTTTCAATGGTACATTTGCTACATACATTGCATGAAATTCTCGCCTTTCCCATTATGCTAAATACCAAACAAAGACAGAAACGGCCTCTTGGGAGCTATTAGGCCGACCATGATTGGTGGCTTTCCATTTCCTGTGCCCTCAACCAGAGATAGCAAGTACTCCATAATTCAGCTCTATCCTGCACACTTCCTTGTGCTTTATTGCATCTCATGAGTGACACACAGCAGGTTATTATTCACTGTGTCTTCTCCCGAGCGTGCTACACCTCTGCATTGTCACTGGAAGCCTTGGAAGTGTATATGGCCATAGGCCAGGTAATACTCCATGGTTTCTTGAAAAGTAATCACTGGCAAGGTGGCCCCGTGGGCATTTTAGTGTGAGGGCACTAGATCCACACCAGATGTGCTCTGGGAACTGCCGACCACCTTCCTCACTTCTGGGGCTAGTCATATTGTGTGGTGTCTGCCAATTAGTGCAAGCATGTCTACATGTTCTGTCACACTGTTAGCTAATTAGCTAGGCTGACATGTAATAATATATTACAAGGTGTAAATGGTTCACAGAATGCATCTTAAAGAGACAAGACTTGTTACCGTTTACTCACCTTCATGTCTCCTCACCTCACCTCACCTCACCTCACCTCTTTTTTTTTGCCTGTATAACAAAAGGTGAATTATGAAGATGATTTTGCAACCCAAGCTCATTGGAAAAACATGCTTGTGGTGACATTTCAGCAAAATTATATTGCATAACTACATTTCGCAACCTTTTCAAAGTGAAATGTCTGGCACTAAAAGTTTAACACTCTACCACATTTGAAAATAACCTACCACCTACACTAAAGCCAACACTAAACCTGACTGATAGTGTTAAAAAAAACAAAAAACAAATGTGCAGAAAAAAAACACTTTTGCTGACATTTCAGCTTGCTTCTACAAGTTTTTAAGCTCTTTCAGCGTAACTTGTGTTTCACAGGACTCAACTTCACAAGTGCAGCGCTGTACCAGGTGTGCTACCAAGCAAGTTTACTACATTAAGAAAGCTATAGGGGAGAGTGGGGTAAGATGAGCCGTTTTTTTTTTTTTTTTTTTTTTTTTACTTATGTGGTCCTCAAGATAGGGGAAAATGAAGCAGAAGTACAATGAAAATATCTAAAGTAATTTCAGGATGTTTCCTATCATTTTAAATTATCAGAATGTATCTATGACAAAGGGTTCTAAAATTATGGCTTCTTATAAAAAAAGTTTTCCTGTGGCTCAATTTGCCCCAGGTTAGGGGTAAGTTGACCCGAGTCAGTGGGTAAGATGAACCATCTTGGTGAAAACTGATCATCTGACCGAATCTGATTCAAACCCATGTGAAATTTTAGCTGAACTGAATAATCAAATTTTATTTTACAAACAGTCATACTTCTTTTCTTAAAGCTAACCTAAATTAAACCAATCAAATGAAGTTTAATTTTCGAACTTTAATTGTTTGCATTTCTGAGACAATATGTTGAACACCAAAGCTTTAACCTTACCAAAAACAGACTAAACAGAGAGTTTGTTGAGTGGAAAATAAATAAAAACTGAATTAGAATGAAGGAATAAATGCCACTGCAGCTAATAAACATTTTAGTCAAAAGATTCTTTGCATGATAGCTTTTCTGCAACGTTGAACAGGCCATTAGAGACTATATGTGGAAAGATATATCTGATTATAATGTGGTGAAAAGCATCTTCTGGTTCTCAAAGAAGGATTTGGTGCACTTGTACACTGTCCCTATCAAATAAACTACAAATAATATGTATATATATGATTAACTAAACCAACTGCCTAATATCACACTAAAATACCAGTTTACACTTCAGAGGTTTAACTTAACTTCAGTGCCTTATGGTGGGGTAAGTTAAAGTGTTGGCTCAACTTACCCCACAGAATTTGACTCACTTTGCCACATAAAAAAAAAAAAATTGCTAGTTTATCAATTCAGGCTAATATTTTGCTAAATAATTTGCATGGTTTCATATGTTGCTAAATCACTGATGTGCATAATAAATATTTTTAGGTAAATTTGCTTTGATGTAACAGCCATTACATCTGTTATGCTAAAGTTTTACTTTGACAAGCCAAAAACTGTTTTTAAAGTAAATGGATGCCTTCCACTCTCCCCATGTGTTTCTCCTTTTCACAGTCTGGCAGAAATGATGTGTTATTCCAAAATACATGGTCACATGACAGTAAAAGCGTACAGTTGCCAAGATACAAGGGGTGGGTCAACTTACCCACTGGCTCAACTTACCCCACTCTCCCCTAAATACGGCACTGATTATGTAAAGCAATTGTGAAAATGTATTACTTCACAAATTATGCACTATGGTAAAAGTTTTTTAAGCTTATAACAGCATTTTGCAAAGAATTGTGTGAAAAGGAGTTAAAGTTGTTGATTTTTTTTACTGCATCTAGCGTTTTATTCAGCTGGAAACTGCAGTGACTTCTGTATATACCTGTGGGAACTTCTTTAGTTTTCCGAAAATGTAGGAGGAGGCATGTTTTTAAATTACCCTGTTTTTTTTATTTATTTTTTTATTTTGAGCACCCTTTTTCACTATACAGCGATAAGGTCTTAATTTAGATGTCATGACAGGAAACTATCCACATGGAAGCATCCAGGTGACTATAAAACTTTGATGCATTTATTTCAATTGCGTCAGCAGTAGACTATGGGAACAGAGAAAAATAATTGCTTAAGCAGAGCATTTGTAGACTATAATTACTCAGTCAGCACTATAATGAATATGTCATTTAATGATCTGCTGCTGTATGGACGGTGACTGTCAGAATGCAAGATGAGCCAAGTCTTCTAAAGGACTTTGGGTCAGGTTCAAAGCTGGTGCTCGCTGAATGAAAAGTTCCATAAATCTAAATGATGAACACATACGATACCTCGGAGAGAGACATTGTATTAGCCCCAGGAGACAAATAGCATTGTGAAGTTGTTTGCTACCTTTATGATAGTAGTTAGATGAGTATTTATCACATCACTCCTTCAGTATTACCAGGTATCTCTACTGCGAAGACTCCCCTGACCCGCATCAAATGTGCGAGAGGACCAATCAAAAAGCAGTAGAATTCAGTGTCACTCACCTGGCGACAATTTGAGCACCACAGCTGTGGCCTCTGACACCAAAGATTTCCTCTCCAAAGAGATGATATTGCCACATGTACGATGGGGCAATAATGAGGGTGTTCTCATATTGCCGTGTCAAAAGCAGACCAGCGCACTTGTAAATATTTGTCATGACACCTCTGGTGGCTGGAGATTCAACAGTACAAAGTTAGCAGACTGGAAGGTGCAAGAAAATGTGATTCTCAGATTCTTGGAGGATTAACCTTGCATTTTTTTTAAAGGAATAGTATTTTATTTTATTTTATTTTGGAAAGTAAAATTTAATATAAAATTTACCATTTATAATGGTAAATTAAAGGTGGCATCATGAAAATCTGACTTTTCGTTTTTCTGCAAGCATATGAAAAAATGAGCGTGTCAGATTTTGCTTTCCCCATGACATGTTAAGTGGATCTTATCATAATAATATGGCCCTTTAATCTGCATGTTTCCACTTACGGCACCGTCATTTTGTTTTTGCAAGCGATAACGATGCATCTGTTCTAATGCAATGGCAAAAGTTCGAGTAAAGCATGCTAACTGTTCTGTCTTAGGCTGCACAGACGAGCACTGAACACTATTTAGAGTCCCAGCCTTAGAGGAGACGAGAGCAGTGCATTTATTGATTTATTTACTGTATATTACGCTGCAGCTACACAGATCTAATATAAACATGCCATTTCTATCCCAGCTGTTTACCTTCACAGACATAACTGACTGGTTTTGTAACTCCTGTGTGTTTTTAACTTAAACTTGTGTGTATCTGACAGTTTAAGCACAATAAGACATGAAAAAGAAGTTAGTTTAGTACTCACATGCTGTGTGACAGCCGCTTTCTGTGCGCGTGCTTCAGATGTTTTTGCGTTTAGAAAGACCGTATAACAGACGTTTAAACTGATTTAAAACACATGATTTCAATACGATAGACATGATAATCAAAACCAAAACAGATGTTTTTGCGAGTATCTGAGGTATGAGCTGTAAAGGCACAGCTTTATTCTAGAAAAGGGGGCGGGGAGCAGCAGCTCATTTGCATTTAAAGAGACATGCATGAAAATGATGTGTTTCTGCTTGCACTCAAAATAGGCATTTTCAAAATATGATATAATAAATTATCTATGGGGTATTTTGAGCTGAAACTTCACAGACACATTCTGGGAACACCTGAGACTTATATTACATATTGTAAAAAGGAGCATAAAAGTTCTCCTTTAAATTTTGACAGCATCCAGCTAGTTTAAAGGCCAAAATATGAAGCTCATATTTGTGAATAACACTTAAATCATACATAAAAATGTTTGTTTCATTTGTAATATTGTTCTTTCTTTTTGACCCCTCATGGCTTTCTCTCTCTCTTTCTTTATTTAAAGGAGAAGTCCACTTCCAGAGCAAAAATTTACAGATAATGTACTCACCCCCTTGTCATCCAAGATGTTCATGTCTTTCTTTCTTCAGTTGATAAGAAATTATGTTTCTTGAGGAAAACATTCCCGAATTTTTCTCCATATAATGGATTTCAATGGTGCCCTCAAGTTTGAACTTCCAAAATGCAGTTTAAATGCAGCTTCTAATGGCCCTAACCAATCCAGATGAGGAAGAGGGGTCTTATCTAGCGAACTGATCGGTTATTTTTTAAACAAATTGACAATTTATTTACTTTTTAACCTCAAACACTCATCTAGTCTTGTCTCTGCGATGCGTAGTCTGTGTAATCCGGGTCAATACAGTTAGGGTATGTCAAAGAACTCCCGTCTCGTTTTCTTCTTCAACGTCAAAATCGTCCTACATCGCTGTTTTACCTTTTTTTGTAAAGGGTGTTTGATCTTCTCAGCATTGTTTCATTTGTAAACACTGGGTCGGTGCTTCTGCAGCAATAGGATGATTTTGAAGTTGGGAAAGAAAACAAGATGGGAGTTTTTTGACATACCCTAACTGTCTTGACCGTATTGAACCAGAAAAAAACAGAGTTCATGCAGACTTAGACGAGATGAGCATTTGAGGTTAAAAAAATATAGAAATTGTCAATTTGTTTCAAAAATGACCAATTGTTTTGCTAGATAAGACCCTTGTTCCTTGGCTGGGATCGTTTAGAGGCCTTTGAAGCTGCATTTAAACTGCATTTTAGAAGTTCAAACTTGGGGGCACCATTGAAGTCCATTATATGGAGAAAAATTCAGGAATGTTTTCCTCAAGAAATATAATTTCTTATCGACTGAAGAAAGAAAGTCATGAACATCTTGGATGACAAGGGAGTAAGTACATTATCTGTAAATTTTTGTTCTGGAAGTGGACTTTTCCTTTAACTAATAAAGCAATAAGCCCCAAGAAGCCATGGTTAACAATGAATTTATAACAGCTAATGACGTGAAGCGGAGCCCGTAGCTGTTATAAATTTACTGCAAATCACGGCTTTACGGGACTTATTGCTTATTCCATGTAAGTAATAAGGTTTCACAAAATGAAAAAGAGCAAATAAAGTGTAATGACATGAATAAAAACAGTATTCTTCCACCAAACAATGTAGTTCCTCAGAAACAGTTGTGATTGCAACAAAGTGGTTGCCAAGCAACACATAGAAAGTAAACAAAGGTGTATGTTTGTAGAGTAATTTAAAACAGCTTAGAACACGGCTCAACCAATCAGAATTAAGGACCGGAACTATCCGTTTTATAACAATAGTTTTAAGAACAAGTTAAAACTATTTTGCTGGAATTCAACATTATGCTCCAAATGCTGTCAGATGAACTTAACTGAACCTAGGTTTTTTTTTTAAAGAAATCATACTTTCAAAACTTCTGAAACTTGTGTTTGGCTCTTGAGCCTGTAAGGCTAACATCTGAACTTTCATATAGATCTATAACTAGAAGTGTGCACGGAAATAAAAATGCTATTTTGTCCCAACGTAAAGAAATGTTTCTGTAGTCCTGTTTTATGTAGCATTTTTCAGTTTTTGACAACCTCTATTCCTGAATCATTTTGCCGTCAAACCTGAGCAACTCCCTTACACAGGACACAATTAAAGTTCGAAATGACTTGGCCAAAATGTCGAGACCACGCTTGGAGAAAAAAAGCGGTTATTTTCCCATTATGCTTGCTGTGGCATTCAATCGGCTGGGTTTGGATTGCCTCCTAAACTGCCCATAAAACAGCTGCATAAGAAACTGCACAATTATGGAAGCCATCTGGAATAATAACGCTGGAGAATGAATATGATTAACGCTAAAATAAACAGATGGCAAAGTGTTAGATTGCTGTTCGACAAGCACATAATGAGAGGCAACCTTAAGCCCAATTATACAAGCAGGACTCGGCTAGAGAAGACGGGCTTGGGAACGGAGGGCTGCTAATTGAAGCCATCACTGCAGGGCGAGTGTAAGACTAGATTCGCTAAACAACACCGATCAGGCGTCCGGTCATCTGTCACCCCCTCGAGAGGGAAAAAAGACTGTAAGCTTAGCGATATTGTCGTAGAAATGTGATGTTTAAAGGTTCCTTGACAAGACGTCAAAGTGTACAACGGCTTATGAGTATCATATCGTAATGAGCTGTCAGGATGGCGAACCGTCATGGGATTAGATTAAAAACAATTGTCCTTCAACAGAGACGGAGGAGGTCTCGACAATAGCGGACGGTGTTGACGATTCCTTGGCCGTGTGACTTTGCACACTATCTATCATGAGATCAATGTGCGATCACACCCTTACGGTTTTATCCCTTTTCCGCCATGTTCAGATTAATGCAAGACATGCCAGACACTCCAAAATCCTCAGAGGAAGGTGCACAAAGACATTCTGGAAGGTATTGGATCAGTTAGTAATTGACTTGTGGGGGATGGCGATGGTGGGAGGAGGATGAATGAGTTTCTTCTCTGTTCTGTGACCAAAGTGTACGTAGCCTTTTCTTGCCGGGAATGTAAACGACAAGTGAAATTGTATCCTGGCCTCATCTTTCCATAAAAGCCCAGACCTCTTGTTCATCTTGCAGCAGAGCAAACTGTTCACCTTTTACATTTTTTATCTAGTTTGAGGTGCAAACTTTAGTCAGTTTGCCCTTGCGAAAATATGAACAAAAGTATATATAACTTTGAATCTGGTGTTGTTTATTCAGTATTGAAGGAAAATATTAGTTTGTTTATGCCGGTCTGGGACTGGTCTGCTTGTTGGACCACCGCAACTTGGCTGGTTAAATCATGACAGTCTTGCTAGGGATAGTTTATAATCGTGTTGTTTTAGATTTGTATGACTGACTGATTTTTGTTCGTTTATTTGTTTTCTGTTAAACACAAAAGATATTTTGAAAAATATCTCTATTGTATTGTATTTTGTTTTGATTTTACTTTGCTTTGTTGAACGCAAAAATACCTTTTTTTAGTTTCCTTTTCTTCAAACAAATTATGTATTTATGTATTTATATTTTGTCTTTTGCTTTGCTTTGTTGAACATATTTTTTTTTTTGTGCATTTTTTTTATTTTGCATTCCTTTGTTGAATAGAAAAATTATTCTTCAAAAAATGTTTTATTTGTTTGTTTAATTTATTTATTTATTGGTATTTTGTGTTTTGTTTTGCTTTGCTTTGTTGAACACAAAAAACATAATTTAGTTTTTGTTTTGTATTCTGTTTTTTTTTTTTTTTGCATTTTTTATTTTGCTTTTCTTTGTTGAATAGAAAAATAGTGTTCTTAAAAAAATGTATTCATTCATTCATTTGTTTGATTGTTTGTTTATTTATATTTTGTGTCCTGTTTTGCTTTGCTTTGTTAAACACAAATACATAGTTTTTTTTTTTGTTTTGTTTTGTTTTGTTTTGTTTTGTTTTTTGCTTTTTGAAGTATCTTCAAAGAAATGTTTTGTTTGTTTATTTATTCATTTATTTATTCATTTATTTATTTATTTAGCCTGGTTTTGCTTTGCTTTTCGTTTTTTGTTTGTCTGGTTTCTGTTTTTGTTGTTGTTGTTGTTGTTGTTGTTGTTGTTGTTTGTTATTGTTGTTGTTGATTTTTATTTTGCTTTTCTTTGTTAAATATAGAAAAGTATTTTTCTTCTGTTTTTTTATTCATTCATTCCTTCATTTGTTTATTTATATTTTGTGTCCTGTTTTGCTTTGCTTTGTTAAACACAAATATATAATCCTTGTTCAATTTGTTTGTCAGTTTTCTTTTTGTTGATTTTTATTTTGCTTTCTTTTGTTGAATAGAAAAATATTTTTCTTCAAAAATGTTTTTTTTATTTATGTATTTATTTATATTTTGTGTCTTTTTTTGCTTTGCTTTGTTGAACACAAATACACAATTTAGTGTTTTTGTTTTCCGCTTTGTTTGTTTTTGTTGTTGTTTTCTATTTTTTATTTCACTCCCTTTTGTTAATTGGAAAAATATGTTTTCTTCAAAAATTGTATTTATTTATTTATTGGTATTTTGTGTTTTGTTTTGCTTTGCTTTGTTTAACAAATATATATATATATATTTTTTCATTTTGTATTTTGTTTTCCTTTGTTGAATATATATATATATATATATATATATGGGTGTTTTTTTTTTTTTTCCAATAAATGTTTTGTTGGTTGGTGTGTTTTGCCATGTCTTTAATGAACACAAAGCATATATAACAGTCTTTGTTTTTTTGTTTTTCATTTTGCTTATTGAACACAAAAATGTTTACTGAACACAAATAGTTTTGTTTAATTTTAGTTTTGCTTTGCCTTCTTGAAAACAAAAGATATTTAATTTGTTTGTTTGTGTTTCATACATTGAATGTCAGTGGGCTCCAGCGGTTTTGTTGTTGAACCCCATTAATTGTATGGACAAAAACAGTTGAAACATTTTTCAATATCTTCTTTTGTTTTTAAGTGAATAAAGTCAGTCAGAAACAACATGAATCCTGAGTAAATTTATGAATTGACATTTTTTGGGGTGAACTGTACCTTTCAGCTATATAGAAGACACACAGTGGTGACACCAGCATCCAAAACACAACAAATGCTGGTGTTTGCAGCAGGGGAGGCAATGAATATTTATGGTAAACAGGATCTGCGAAACTTTAGAATGTGTGAAATCAGTGGGCAGATGGGTGAGAAAACAAGAAACCATCCTTTTATAATGCTTGTTTCTCTCTTTTTCTCTCTACATGCAATTTATTATTTTGTCTCCAGCACTATTGCCACAAGCTGTCATTAACTGATGCATGGCTAATACGTTGTTCCTAGTAATCCATCAAAGTGCTTAAGTATTCACAATAGCAATGCAGCAAAGTGTTCTTGCATGCTTCTCCTCAGTCCCAGATCCAGCGACGTGCTTGCATAAATCTTCCTGAGTGAGCGTTGGTGATAGCCAGATTCAAAGGCTCGGATGCATTGGTTATGAAAATATAGAAGCGTGTTAGAGAGCCACTGCCCACCTTCATGTTGTCATTCAGATCCTATGATAGATGTGGCAGAAGCAGAGGTGGAAGATAACTGCAGGTTCAACCTAAAGGACCTATAGAGCATTTTTAAACTAGAAAGCATACAGCTAACTTGCTTGGTAAAGCTAAACATGGTATGAATTTTGAGAAGTCTGAAGCCTTTAACTTTTCATGTTGGTGTTCCAGTAGTGAGGCTTGTTAAAGACTTTTGTTCTGTTCTGGATCTGATCTTTTGTGACATAACAGAAGATGTGACATTTAAACTTAATTGTATTTTTAATCAAATGGAAGGCAGATCCTGCTCATTACCATATTGAAATATAATAAATAATTAAATAATAATAGAAAAAATGTTTAATTCCCAGAAAATAAATAAATATGTTCAGTTAAAAAGATAGCCCACCCAAAAATGAATTTCTGTTATTACTTACTGACTGTCATGGTGTTACAAACCCATTTAATTTTCTTTCTATTGTGGAACATAAAAGGAGAAATTTTGAATAGTGTGTCAGTTGCTGTTTTCTGTGACATTACAATGAATGGAGGCTGAAGCTTTAAAGCTTAAAAAAGGATGCAAACACACCATACAGTGCATTAAAAGTAGTTTATGTAACTTGCCTGCTTTATATTTCAGTTCATCTGGTACCATAACATATCTTTATGATGCATTTCTGTAATTCTTCAACTTCTTCTTCGACTTCTTCTATGACTTCTGCTTTTTCAACCTCTTCTATGACTACTTCTTCGACTTCGTCTTCTGTCTTATTTTTCTTTGACAACTTCTTTGCATTCCTCTATGGCTTTTTCATCAACTTATTTGTTTTCTACGATGACTTATTTGAGTTCTTCTTATGTGACTTCATCTTCGTCTTCAGTGTTACTCTTCTTCGACTTCTTCTACTTGTACTTTGCCACCTGCTATGACTTCTGTTACTTTATTGATGTCTTCTTCTTTGACTTGTTCTTCCACATCTTCAATTTGGTCTTCTTTCGTATTCTTCTTGGACTTTTTTGACTTCCTCACCTTCTATGGCCTCTTCGACTTACATCACTTCTGCATCTTCAACAACTTTGACTTCTATGGTTTCTTTGATGTTTTCGTCTATGACTTCTTTAACTTCTTCTATAACGACTTTTGTCTTATTCTTCATTGACTATTTGACCTTCTTTCATTTTTCGACTTTTTCAAATTTTCTTTCTCTTGGAACATAAAAGGAGAAATTTTGCTTCTGCTTCTTAGACTATTCCTATGACTTCAACGATATCTTCTATGACGTCTTTCTTTGTTTTCTATGACAACTTTGAATTCTCTTATTGCTACTTCTTCAACATTGTCTTTAGTGTTATTCTTTTTCGACGACTTCTATGACTTCTTTGATTTCTTCTATGACTTGAATCTCCGACGACTTCTCTGACTTTGGCTGCTTTTATGACTTTTTCTGTTACTGCTATGTCTTCTTCTTTGACTTCTTCCATGACGAAGTCATTCTTCGAGTTCTTTAGCTTCTTCTATGACTTCTTCGATTTATTCTATGACTTGAATCTTCAACAACTTCTCTGATGACATCAACTTCTACTTTAACTTCTTTTATGATGTCTTCTGTCTTATTCTTCTGACTATTACTTTCCTTGCCTTCTGCTATGACTTCTTTGACTTCTTATGACTTCTGCTTGTTCAGCTTCTTCAACTTCTATGACTTCTTTGACTACTTCTTCGATTTCATCTTCTGTGTTCTTCGAAGTCTTCGACTTCTGTCTTTTTCGATGTCTTCTTCCATGACTTCATTGACTATTATTTCTTCGACTTCTTACTCGACTACTTCTATGACTCCTTCGACTTCTGACTTCTTCTGTCTTATTCTTCATCGGCTTCTTAAATTTCTTATTCGACTTCTTCAGTTTCATCTTCTGTGTTCTTTGATCACTTCATTGACTTCTATTAATTCTCGTACTTCGACTTCTTATTTGACTTCTTCTATGACTTCTTCGACTTCTGACTTCTTCTGTCTTATTCTTTATCGGCTTCTTCAGTTTCTTCTCTTTCGACTTCTTCTGTGACTTCTTCGACTACTTTTGCTATGACTTCATCATCAAATTCGTCTTGTCTTCTTTAACTTCTTTGCTTCCTTCTATGACTTCTGAATTCTTCAGTGACTTTATTTTTGATGACTTCTCTGTCTTTTTTGACTACTTCTATGACTTCTGCATTATCGAATTCTTCTTTGACTTTGTCTTCTGATAGCTTGTGCTTCTTCAACTTCTTCTATAGCTGGGTTTCCATCCAAAGTTGCGAATTTAACTTATGCACAAAATTGAAATATCGCATAAAACATTTTAGAATAAGCGGTGTTTCCATCCAATGAGTCAAAGAGAACAAAATTGTCACTTCCTGGCACTAAAATATGACTAAACGTGGGAGAAACCACTGTATATAATAATTTTCGTATATAATAAATTACTTGCACCTCAGAGCAAGCAGATGAAACACAATAAATGTGTTCATTGCTTTCCGGGGTGGATGCCTGCTATTTGGGAACGCAGTCGTGTAAAACAGTTCTGGGAGGCAATTATACAAAAATACTTTGATGATAGACTTTGATTGGGCATATAAGAATGACAGTAACAACAATTGAGATGCTGTGCAGCAGGATCGGTCCACTGGATTATGCCGTCCCATAGCACAACATCACATGACTTTTTGATGTGCATGGAATATATTTGCAAAAACACATTTCCATCTCTCATTATTCACATTAACTTTTTTTCACACAAGTCCAAAACCACCTCAAGCGTGTGTAAAAACAAAGTTCTTCAACTTCATTTTCTGTCATTTTCTTCTTCTACTTCTACGACTTCTTCAGCTGTAATTTTCAATTAAAAACAGCCTTCAAAATATCTGGCTGTGTGAAAGAAAGAGAAAGAAATAAAGTTTTGCAATGCCATCAGGGTGAGTAAATGATGACAGCATTTCGATTTATAGATGAATTACTCTTGGTTGAACTAGACCTGAGTGTTAGACAATGAATCTTCAGAAAAGAATTGCATAATGTCAGAGTTTTATAACCACATTCTGCCCCATCATTGTCAATTCATAAAACACCTTTGCAATAACACTGTCATCTCAACACCAGGTCCTTGCTTTGTTTAGATTTTTAATCTGATTGTCGGAAATTAAATAGTCTAATCTTTCCCTGCTGTTTATAACTGACACCTGATATGAATGTTTCATCTGTGCTGCATTTCTTATATCCTCAGATGACTGAAATGATCTTTCATCCATTACCTGATTAAAACAGAGCTTCATGTTTTTACACAAGTGACATTTATAATTATTAGCATGAAACATGAACCGGAATGTGATAATTAAGACATGGAATCACAGTGGAATCTTTGTCTACAAGCTTATAATTAGAGACAATACTTTCAGATTATTCTCAGTCCAAATGAACAGTGACACTCAACTGGGAAAAACACAAATCCTTAGTAAAACCTAGACATAGATGGAGAAAAAGAGAGAACGGCAAGAATCCCCTGTTCAAAAGTCTCCCATAGTTCATAGTTTCATTAATTATTAATCACAGCATGAACCAGCATGTCAGAGATGAAAAACCATCAGCAGAGCTCAACCGATTAATAACGTGGTTGTTTTGTCTGAGAGTAAAAATGCAATTGGAATTTTTATGGGCAGTGGGTGGAAATTTAAAACCGATTTTATATATATATATATATATATTAGCATCAGCTCATGAAGATGCTGGAATGTGAAATACTCATCAAATAGACCAGAGAAGTTTAGAATTGACCTGAATATACCTTTTGTGACCATGTTTTCTAGTTGGTGTAACTGTCCAAAGATTGTAATTTAGAAAAAATGTCTCATTAAATAGTAACACCGGCTAATAAAATAATAAAAATGCTGAAGTTGTAGGGGAAAGAGTAAGACAGAAACTTTTTAGATATAAATTGCACTAAAAAAAAAAACTTGCACTAAAGGGTTTGAAAACAATAGTACATTTCAAAGGAGCTGGCATCCTTTTTAAACTATAATAATTTTTCCTCTTCTGGAATCCTTATTTGGCATTGACCCAAATCAAACACTTGCTGAAGTGGATAGACACTCAAATCAGGATAAACTACATCAGAACTTTCTAAATGACTACACAGGGGACGACTGCTATGAGTGTATCTAAAGTATCATAAACAACTTTACTAGCATGCACACTGAACTAATTTAATCCTCTAGGTTCAGTCTAATTACTCTACTGCTAAGCTTTCCTCGAAACAGAACTGTAAATGCATTATTCTAATGGTGCTTTTCCTGTAAAATTACTCACGGATGTTTCTCACTCATAATGGGATATTAGCCGTGTGTCATAACAAGTGATGCAGAGTGGGCAGAGGCTCTCATAATAATATGATGTTTAAGAGAGCTGAATAAAAAGATGACGCAAAGCGCAACTGCACACAGTAAAGTGGAAAATATTTACCAATAATATATCATCTTACTTTTCACAGGTGAATTAAACTGCAGTGAATTAAGTCCTGGCCTACATTTTTTTCCACAGAATTGTCTTAATTTTTTAAACAACTAAGTAGATAGTGTTCAAATGATATTTTATAAAAATTAAGCTTTCAAATTCAGTAATATATATATTATATCAGCATATGAGAGTCAAAGTGGACTACAGCGGCTCATCTCAACATCAGTTAACCTCATTTAACAGTTTAGTGTATCTGTTGCTACAATTGTGGAAAAAAAAATCAGTCACGAATAGAACTTATATTCAAATCAAAAACAGAATGCAGTTCTGAATCAGAGTTGTTTATGCATTAAAAAATATCCGGTCAAAACCAACATATGTTGAACAATGTTCACTGTCCCAGCAAAGTTTTTCAGCTAGATTGACATTGATTCTCTTTACCATGCATTGTAAAATATTTCACCTTGTTCTCTGATCTTTCTGATTTTCAGTAGTGAAGAACAACTTATACTTTCACGCGTTATGTATTATGCATGTTATCTTTGACAGACAGCATATGTAAGCCCCTCAGGCCGCTATTTTCTCCTTTTCAGAAATTAGTAGTTGCATTTCCATTACCTGTCAAACTGTGCAAATTGCAAATACCTACACTGTAAAAAATGAAAAACACGATTTGTTCAGTCAGCTTAAAATAATTTGTTACCCTGCTGCCTTAAAATTTTAAGTTCAGTCAACTAAAATAAGTTTAGTCAACTTGAAATGTTAAGTTGTACTAAGTAACAACCCAGCTGCCTTAAAATGTTAAGTTGATTCAACTCAAATATCTAAGTTGTCACTTAGTATAATTTAACATTTCAAGTTGAATACATTTTTTTGAGTTGACAGAACTTAAAATTTTAAGACAGCCAGGTTACAAATTATTTTAAGTTGACTCAACAAATTGTTTTTTACAGTGAAAATGGAAATGCATCAATTTCACAAAAACTCCCAAGTTTTTACACAAGGTGGTTTTTCAGGCAATTCGAAAAAAGAATATTTTGCAAAACTGCAGTTAATTTTTTTTTATTTTTTTTTTTTTATTTATTTTTTTTTTTCACATTTACAGGTCACATACCGTATATGTAAAAGTTATACGATCATCCTTCAAAGTACTATAACCTCCAAGAAACACTTTATACCTGGCCGCTCTCAAGTATAAGGGGCTTTCCTTGCCATTATGTCTCCAACACAGCCACCAGAGCTGATCATGGCCACTCTAGTCAATGCTTGTGTTTATGCCAGCTGCGCCATGCACATTTCAGAAGCAGCTCTCTGCACTCCTTCTGTAAAGATACACTCATACGGCTCCTTCGATTAATTATAGCTATAATCTGTCAAAATCCCACCAAAATCCTTTGGCATAACTTATCGTGAGAGGAAAAAATTGCATTTTAGTCGCATAACATCGGTTAATGGAAATGCATAATTTTTCAATACTTTTTTATCAAGATTGTAAAGTGTCGCCAAAGTTTTGCGCAAATATGTAATGCAAACGTGCCTACTGATGCATTCAAAACCCAAATGTGAATTTTCCCGGAAATGTGTGTATACTACTGTGTATTATGCACATTATTTTTGTGATATTCAACTGATGTGCATTTGAAAACAGATGGTAATAATTATTTATTTCTTAGCCTCTAAGTATTCATTGAAGTGATTGATGCCTGTAAGTGTGTTATATCTAGGTTTTAGTTCAAATATTTCAACCGACAGCTAACCCAAGTTTTTGATGGACATGATAACATGCATAAGGGGTGAATAGTTTTGATTTTGGGGTGGTTATAAAACATGCTGGAGAAACATGCTTTTTGTTCAGTTTATTATACTTATTTTACAGGGAAAAAAAAATTATTTCATACCTTAAATATGTTACATTTTACTCAGAGACTGACATGTTTGGCTTGTCAACAATGTTACATTCAGCTGTTGCAAATTCTTTGGAAATTAAGTTAGCTTATTTCCAGGAAATAGTGGTTTTGATGCACAAAGATGCTTTTTTGTCTCTTATAAGAAAAAATATATATATTTAAACGCATGAAAATGTATATCTTGTAAATGATACTGTTTTTCCATTACTATCTCTTAGCTGATTTTGACTCAAATGGAAAAGAGATTGATAGGTCTTCAGATGAGACTTGGGTACTTGTGGCATGGAAAAGGGGTTGATGTTATCTTACAGTATGCATGTTATCTTTGACAGACAGCATGAGTAAGCCCCTCAGGCCACCATTTTCTCCTTTTTGGAAAACAATGAGGTATTCAAAACCCAGTCTGGTAGCGTGAATTTTCCAGGAAATCTGTGTACTAGCTGGACTGCTGCTTCTCGTAAATACTACTGTGTATTGTGCACATTATTTTTTGACAGACATCAACATTGTGAAATTCAAATGATGTTAAAAATTATTTATTTCTAGGCTGCTAAGTATTCAGTGAAGTGATTGATGCCCATAAAAGTGTTGTTTTAATGTTTTTTAGTTCAAATATTCCAACCACCAGCTAACTTAAGTGTTTGACGGACATGGTAACATGCAAAAGGATTGAAAATAGGTTTAATTTTGGGTTAATTAAATGTGCCGGAGCCATTAAAAATGCTTTGTTTGTAGTTCATTATACTTATTTTACAGAATAAATCTTATTTCATGCCATAAATACTGTACATCACATTGTACTCAGAGACTGATATGTTTGGCTTAAAGATATTGCATTAAGCTGTCACAAATTCTTTGACTTTTTTTAAAAAATCAAGATCATTTTTTACCCAGAAAGGGTGGTTTTGATGCATATATATATATATATATATATTATATATATATATATATATTTAAATGCATGAAATGTAGAACTTAGAAATAGCTTTTTTTTTAACTGTTGTTCCATTATTACCCTTTAGCAGATTTTGACTCGTATGGTAAAAAGATACATCTTCAGATGAGACTTGGGGACTTATGTCATGGAAAAGGGGTTGAATCTGTTCCTAAGTATCTGTACTATGAATCACTTATCTATTATATACAGCAATATTCTTCAGCCTCACGTGCCGTTTAGGCAGTTTGACAGAAATGAATTGTCCTTACCTTCAGAAAGACCCTTAATTCTCAATTTCATTCTGTAGCTTTGAAAGATCACTTGTGTGCATTCACTTCGGGTTTCCTAGAACTGCTGAATGAATCAATAGACAAGACCTCAACGGTACCACCTATCTACTTTTGAGAAGAGGTTGCCCTCCTCTTGTTTTGAAGAAAGCGGCTCTGCATTACCGGCTAGATTGTGATGTTCACCTTTTTGCCTATATTCTCTATTTGTCTCCAAATAACAGGCTTTTCACAGATGCCTCCCTCTGTGTCCTTGACGAATTTACCACCCATCTCTAGTTGATGGAGGAAGAGCTCAAGCAACAGGACACATAAAACCAATAGTGTGGACTTTATAGCTTTCAGGTTTAGTAATGTCCGCCAGGTCTCAAAGGAACAAAAGCACAATCGATAGCATGTATCTAGTTGTGTGTCACTGATGCAAGTTGTCAGTACAACAGAAGCTTGCGTTCACCTGCGTAATGTCAAGATATAGCAGTCGGCTTTTGATTTTGGTTATTTTGAACGTGCAATTTCTTTCTTTCTTATAGTTAAAATATATAAATGTTTGTATTTCTTTCATATTGTTAAAACTAGTGTACTTTCTGTGGTAAACATCTGGCTTAATGTTTGCCACAGGAAGTACAGTAGTACATTTCAGTTGAGTGCTTTTGATAACATAACTTGGATCATGGCCTTGACTTTGATGCCAGTGATGATGTAACTATAGCACATGAGGCCACAAATAGAAAATCACAGTATTTTCTGAGACTCTGGTGTAGTTGTTTTTCTTGAAATTGTTCTGACCCATTCTGAGACTTAAACTGAGACGTATGAGCTTTAAAGTTGGCTTGCTGAGTCAGTAAATCGCCCAGTTTCCAGCCGCCAGTGAGTTGAGACCTGATGCAACACCCCTGCGTTTGCACACAACGTCCACACACACACATTCACTAACTCACTTCCTCGCACACATGCACATAAACACAGCTGCTCACCTTATTAAGGCACAGCCCCCGGTCTCTGCTCACATGCTTCATGAAGCTGTCCGGTCAGACCGCCTGCGCAGGTCACAGCGGTGCCGCCGCTGCACTGCGGCTCATTTGTCCGCAGACGCCACCGGCACGAGGTGAGGTCACCAAGTTAGCCCGCTGACCGCTCTGATCAGGATGATTTGGCATAATTGTGTTATCACCTGCTGAGCAAAGGCCACCGCTTTTGAAGACGGCAATATTGGATTTCTGCAAGCTTTTAGTCTGCCTATGTCAATGTGCTGTAGTTTCCATGAAAATCAATTTGGAGGCGGAGGCGTATTTGACTTATAATCCCAGAACTGGAGGTGCCACTGCTGACACAAGAAATCAGAGGGAGTCATTATGAAGAAATATGGACGCACCGTTTTTTTGCTGAGAGAAACGTCTCTGTGGACAACTTTATAATGCTGTTTGATGGGGCTAAAACCGTTTAAGCTTAACTATAAGATTTTGTGAGCTGGCTTGCCATAATTATTCATTATAGACAAACCAGACTGGTCAAAGCTCATTTACTCACTTATTGCCCCTGTCAGCTTCCCCCGTGTTCACCGCGGTTCCTAAGGTTCCGAGAATTCCCCTTTACAGGTCTGCAGTAATTGATCAATGAAGTTTCCCACAGTCTCTTTGGTTGATCCTTATTTTAGACTGAATTAGGTGAGGGATTCATTAATTGGATTTTCAGCTGAGTTTTTCGCTGGGTCTCGCCACAGAGCTCTGGGGGTCATATACTGATTGGGCGGTTAAAGAAATAGTTCGCTCAAAAATAAAATACTGTCATTATTTACTCAACCTCATGTGGTTCCAAACCTGTAGGCCTATTTTATTTTGATTTATTTATGTGTGTCTCTCTCTCTCTCTCTCTCTCTCTCTCCCTCTCTCTCTTTAACAATTCCCACAGTTAAATTTCATCTGCAGTCAGTTTCAGTATGAGAAATGGAGCAGTGCTCTAAAGTGCAACTGAAAACTACTGCGTGCAACTATGAAAAAATATTTTGGAGCACCCAGTGCGACTGACCCCATCTTCATATTTATGTTTCCGCTGAGTGTTTTTGCAACGTTGAGTAATGTATCACAGACATATCTGACGAATCCATTCATAAAGTGTAGAGAAAGTGTAAATAAGAGATAAATAAGAGAGTCATTGATTATAATGGAACTTTGTGAGATCGCTGTGAACTAAGATGAGTGACAGCTTTTAATGATTTTTAAGGGAGTTTGTAAATTAGATATTGATTTAATACAACAGTTAAATAAACAAGAAGTTAACTGACTCACATTGCATGACTATAACACTAATGCCTGTTTTTGCTCTATTTCGTCATCAAAAATAGTTTAAAACAAGTCACAACTGAGCCCCTGCGCATCTCCATTCAAAGACAGCATTGTTTTGTTTATGAATGAATGTGCTTTTTTGAATTTATGAATTTGATTGCACACATGACACCTCTGACCCTCATTAAACACGAAAATACACCTACAAGCCACTTTTGTGTTTTTCTGTGCCATCTCTGTAGTACAAACTAATTTTGTTAACCCTTTAACCGTCACCTTCCAACCTGTGGAAAGTTTACTTCACAATATTACAAATAAATCCTAATCTAATCATGACAAACTATACATTGTTGGAAAGGTCTAAGACTCCTAAATAGATATTTTACCGTATTTCTGTGTTACAAATTATGTAGGAAAAGTAATAGTTTAATATATGTCAAGAGTGCAACTTAAAAAAATTTACATCATAACATGAGTTCTGACCTTTGGCACAAAAGACTTTCTTCATTGCCTTTTTCCCTATCAGCAATAGAAATCTTAAGAAATTATATATCAACTGAAAACTTAAAATCTCAAAATTCATCCTTTGAAATACATTTTAAAATCAGACATTGCATTACCATGGAAAATGTACATTAAAATCATATTACAAAATGTTTTCATTCACGAATTAGAAGAATTTAAGTCCGGATAGTGCATTTTTACGTCTGTGTCCAAAAATGGGAGTGACAGTTAAAGGGTTAATACTCATTTCATTTGATTGGTAACTGTCACGTATCCTTATTGTCATCGTGTGTTTTTGTTGTGATTTCACCATGTGCTCCCTGGACTCAGCCCTCTCGTCACCCTAGTCACGCCCTCCTTGTTTCTTCCTGAGTGTTTCATTGTCTTCACCTGTGTTTGTTCTGATTAGTTTGTGTATTTAAGTTCCACCTTGTGTTTAGTTCCCTGTCGGTCTTTGTCGTTGCATGTCGTTGCATATTGTTGATTAGTGTGTTCCTGTCTGTTCCTCGTGAAAGTAATTAAAATTAGATTTGTTCCGTACGTTGTATCCTGTCTTCCATCCAGCACCAGCAACAACGTGACTGAAAGACCGACCATATAAAGAGAAGATGGATCGGGCTGAGGAAAGACTGTGGAGACTGCGGCAGGGCGACCGGGAGTTGGAGCGGTATGTGGAGGATTTCATTGAGCTATCCGATCAGGTGGGCTGGCCCGATGCCTCTCTCGGCGCTGTGTTTCTGATGGGGCTGAGTGACGAGACTATTCGTTGTGATTCTCCCTCCTGTAATTACTCCTTAAGTGAACTTCTCAATCTTATTCTTTATTTAAATGGCTCAGATTTTGAAATAGAGGAAGTAAAGAATATTGGTGGGTCTCGTCATTCAGTCCCCTCTGAGACACAGTATATCGAGCCAGCTCATCCTGAGCCAAGAGCCCCCACATACCGTACCAACGACTCAAGACGCCTGCCCAGTCCCAAATCTCCTATCCTCCTCCGAAGTTCCGCCGCTGTCCTCAGCCCGATGCGGCCGGCCTCATCCCCGCGCTCTAATCCGCCGGCCACCGCCCAGAGCCCTGTCCCTCGGGCCGCCACGCCAGCGCCTGCTCGCAAGATGGCCGCCACGCCAGCGCCTGCTCGCAAGATGGCCGCCACGCCAGCGCCTGCTCGCAAGATGGCCGCCACGCCAGCGCCTGCTCGCAAGATGGCCGCCACGCCAGAGCCTGCTAGCAAGATGGCCGCCACGCCAGAATCTGCACGTAAGATGGCCTCCGTTCCTGAGCCCCAAGCCAAGATTGCCCCCAAGCCTGAGTCCCCAGTCATGAGTGCTGGAATGAACATTATGGACAGGGCAATCCCAATGGAGTTCACTGCTCCTATTATCTCCCCTAATTCTCCTGAGCCTCCGCTGGTTCCGTCCGGCCTTCCTGGGCCTCCGCTGGTTCCGTCCAGCCCTCCTAAGCCTCCGCTGGTTCCGTCCAGCCTTCCCGAGCCTCCGCTGGTTCCGTCCAGCCTTCCCGAGCCTCCGCTGGTTCCGTCCAGCCTCCCTGAGCGTCCGCTGGTTCCGTCCAGCCTCCCTGAGCCTCCGCTGGTTCCGTCCAGCCTTCCCGAGCCTCCGCTGGTTCCGTCCAGCCTCCCTGAGCCTCCGCTGGTTCCGTCCAGCCTCCCTGAGCCTCCGCTGGTTCCGTCCAGCCTTCCTGAGCCTCCGCTGGTTCCGTCCAGCCTCCCTGAGCCTCCGCTGGTTCCGTTCAGCCTTCCCGAGCCTCCGCTGGTTCCGTCCAGCCTCCCTGAGCCTCCGCTGGTTCCGTCCAGCCTCCCTGAGCCTCCGCTGGTTCCGTCCAGCCTCCCTGAGCCTCCGCTGGTTCCGTCCAGCCTCCCTGAGCCTCCGCTGGTTCCGTCCAGCCTTCCTGAGCCTCCGCTGGTTCCGTCCAGCCTCCCTGAGCCTCCGCTGGTTCCGTCCAGCCTTCCCGAGCCTCCGCTGGTTCCGTCCAGCCTTCCCGAGCCTCCGCTGGTTCCGTCCAGCCTTCCTGAGCCTCCGCTGGTTCCGCCCAGCCTTCTTAACCCTCCGCTGGTTCCGCCCAGCCTTCCTGAGTCAAGTCAAGTTGTAGCTGTGTTCCCTGAATCAAGTCAAGTTGCAGCTGCAGCTACTGAGACAAGTCAAGCCACGGCTGTGGTTCCTGAGTCAAGTCACGTCACGGCTGAGTCAAGTCACGTCACGGCTGAGTCAAGTCACGTCACGGCTGAGTCAAGTCACGTCACGGCTGAGTCAAGTCACGTCACGGCTGAGTCAAGTCACGTCACGGCTGAGTCAAGTCACGTCACGGCTACATCTCCTGAGTCAAATCAAGTTCCTGGTGCTTTTCATAAGACAAAACAAAGTCCTGAGCCGGCTCCTCCTTCAGCGCGCCCTCCTGAGCCGGCTCCTCCTTCAGCGCGCCCTCCTGAGCCGGCTCCTCCTTCAGCGCGCCCTCCTGAGCCGGCTCCTCCTTCAGCGCGCCCTCCTGAGCCAGCACCTCATCCAGCGCTCCCTACGGCTGGCAGTACTGTAAATTTCCCCAAGAAAATTTTGGGGGGGGGCTACCCGCCATGGCCACCTGAACTGTTTACCCGGCCATGGCCTCCTGAGCCCCCAGATCCACCATGGCCACCTGAACTGTTTACCCGGCCATGGCCTCCTGAGCCCCCAGACCCGCCATGGCCACCTGAACTGTTTACCCGGCCATGGCCTCCTGAGCCCCCGGACCCGCCATGGCCACCTGAACTGTCTGTCCGGCCATGGCCTCCTGAACTCCCTGATCCACCATGGCCTCCTGAACTCCCTGATCCGCCCTGGAGGTACGCCCCTAAGTACCCGATGTCTGTCCAGCACGGACCTCCAGGGCGCCCACCCCCCCACCCCCCCACCCCAGTGTATGTGTTACGGCGCGAGTCGCGCCTTGTGAGAGGGGGGGGTAATGTCACGTATCCTTATTGTCATCGTGTGTTTTTGTTGTGATTTCACCATGTGCTCCCTGGACTCAGCCCTCTCGTCACCCTAGTCACGCCCTCCTTGTTTCTTCCTGAGTGTTTCATTGTCTTCACCTGTGTTTGTTCTGATTAGTTTGTGTATTTAAGTTCCACCTTGTGTTTAGTTCCCTGTCGGTCTTTGTCGTTGCATGTCGTTGCATATTGTTGATTAGTGTGTTCCTGTCTGTTCCTCGTGAAAGTAATTAAAATTAGATTTGTTCCGTACGTTGTATCCTGTCTTCCATCCAGCACCAGCAACAACGTGACAGTAACTTATTCTACTTGTTCTTATTATGTTGTTTTAATTAGAAATTTAAAAAAAGCTTATAAAATATAATTTTAAACAAATCTGACATAAAAGATGACATACTTTTAATAAAGTTTAAAAAAAAATGCCATTACAAAGGTAAAAACAAAATTCCCCTTTTAATTCATTTTAAGGAGTCAAATATCACCTCGTAATGGAAAGGCTAATTTTTGATCAGATTTTTTGATTATTGATTAGAAGGTGCTCCTGAAATTTTGACTATGCTCCTAAATTTTTAAAGTTAGGAGCACAATTGCTCCTAAAAAGTAAAGTAGAGCCCTGTGGAGAACAAATTTGAGATGAGCAGTGTAAAAATTTTTTAAGTTTCAGTTTGTTTCTGGACATCTTTTATGGTCCTTTTGGGATTTTGACAGTTATTGTCAGTATGAAATGTCATATGAATTCTAAAATTCTACAAAATTTCTAAAAAAAAGAAATATATATATTAAAGGGGACCTGTTATGCAAAAAATCACTTTTATAAGATGTTTGAACACAGTTGTGTGACCGCCGTGTGTGAAAACAACCAGCCTATAATGGTAAAAATCCACCTGCAACATTTTTTATAATCCCAATAAATCGTAAACAGTCTCTCTGAACATGCCATTCGTCATGCCAAGTCTCACCCATTTGAGACAGCCCTGAGTGAGAATCAGCAGTCCGCCATTACTGTTTTCTTGCTGTAGCTGCTGGAGATACAATGTCAGCACCAAAGAGGCATTACAAGTGTTGTTTATTGGGATGCATCAACAAACATAGGAGTCTCTATAGACTCCCTTCATCTGAGCCGCTGAGAACACTGTGGTTAAATTTCATTATTAAAGGATATGTCCCAAAAGAAATTGGTGAAATACACTACATGTTTAGGGATCAATAACAATGCTTTGTGCGTGAACATCAGCTCAAGACAATGCAAGTATCACACGTTTGTGATACCATGCGATGACACCAAGAGAACAGCTATACTGCTACTGAGAGTTTCTGACTTTTTCTGTGCATGAGATTGTCTTGTTATGGTTTTGCTGGCTCCTGAAGCTCCACCCTCTTCTGAAGAGGGGGCTGGGAGCACCAGCTCATTTGCATTTAAAGGGACAGACACAAAAAAGGCACGTTTTGGCTCATACCCTAAAAGTAGCAATTTTAACAAGCTTTAAAAAATATCCGTCAGGTATTTTGAGCTAAAACTTCACGTACACACTCTAGGGACATCAGAGATTTATTTTACATCTTGTAAAATGAGGCATAATCGATCACCTTGTATATACATTACAGCTTACGGCTATTTGGCACATTCATAAATAATTAGACACAAAATATCTGAATTGAGATTTTTTAGCTTCAGCAAAGAAAAATAATTCCTAACAAACAGCTTTGAGTTTACGAAAGGAAAACTCAGACAAGGTGGACATATAAGGCATAATGTAGAGTCATAGCACTAATAACACAGCTTTTTACCACATAAATAAAGATATAAAATGTTATCTGAGAAAGTGTTTTAAAATTGTACCTGTTTATGTTAAATCCTTTACAGTGTACACAAAAATCATTCTGGCAAGAAGAACATTTCAAGAATCTTTCCGCTGGCCTGCTAATATTGAAGTCCTTTGGTTTTATTTTACAGTAAATATAGTTGATAAATTAGGAGGAAAATGGCAGTAGTTGCATTTGAATGAAAAGAGAGCAAGTGGGGCAGTGCAATAAAAGAGACATTAATAGCCTAATAACCCAGATGGACACAATGCTGGGTTGATTACTTTTAATTAACTTTTACTGACAACTTTTAGATTACTTTTAGATTACTTTTTATCTTGCTTTAAACTTGCTGATATAAAAAAGCAAAGAGAAAGAAAATATATTCTGTTCT
Source organism: Cirrhinus mrigala (assembly GCA_036247105.1). Lineage (NCBI taxonomy): Eukaryota > Metazoa > Chordata > Actinopteri > Cypriniformes > Cyprinidae > Cirrhinus > Cirrhinus mrigala. Next base: position 12,546,033 of record CM070007.1, on the reverse strand, counting down.
TAGATGTCAACATCATAAAATGCATTAAAAATCACATTACACCAGGTTTCCCAAAACTGGGCTTAATGTAAGAAATGCAGTGGATTTGTGAGTTGATTAAAAAGCTAATAATTATTTAAATCATGAAATGTAAAATAAAATTATTTTCAAAACTTAAGCCCTAAAGATATAAATATTTTAGTTGTTCGCCTGCATGTCAGTGTGACCGTTCACCAACTTCGGAAAACTGTAAACGTGAATGTGTTGTTAAATTATTGAAATAATAACTGTCTCAGATATTTCAAGTAAATATTTCATTTTATAAATTCTTTATATTATATATTATGTGAAAAAACATCAGTAAACATGAAAACAATGTTTCCATCACCCTGTTTTTATGCTCATTTTGAAGTATCGCATCAGAAACGAGTGATGGAAACGGCATATTTTGACCAAAAAATAATTCCCAATAAAGTTTTACGCTTGCTTGTTGGTTTTTGACTTGGTTTTTGTAATTTAATTATAAGCATTTTAAAATGCAATATATTCTAATTACAAGTACTTCATTTTTGGAATCTAATTACAGTATGTAATCCAGATTACATGTAATCAGTTACTATCAATTATTCGGCATTGCTAATGACAACAGTTTTTATCAGGGAATAACACACCTCTAATCAGAATCACATATTACAGTGATCCATGTAATAAAGGTAAATAACTAGAAGAATAACAAAGTGTACATTAAAATAACGTAAGAAATACCTGTTTGCAATATCAAGCATCATAACAAGCTGTTTTGTACAGTTGAAAAAACATCACTAAATGATGACAGTTTACATTTTTGGCAGAGATAAATCCTTAAAGACAGATAAGAATGGTAGCATTAGCATTCACACATACCCAAACACATATTAAGGTATCCATCCATACCAAGCAATACAGACCCAGCATTTAAACTTCACTGGTGACATTGAAGACTTCAATAATTAGATTTGGTAGAGAATTTTAAACAGTGTAGGCTCCTCAGAGTTACTCTAACCATTAGACTGAGTACATCCACAGGATCCAAAAGGATGCGTTTTCTAGCTGTCACTACAGTGGACACTGGCTCTTATGGCTTAAGACACAAGAGATGCGGGACAAGGAATTTCAGTTGCTCTGCAGGGGCCGTGCCAGCCTAATGTATATTCAACAGTGGAGGAAAAGCCAATGGTCCCTATTGAAAATATGTCACCTCATATTCAAGCTTTGAGCCAGGAGGGCAGACTGCCAAGCGGGATGAGACCACCGTGAGGAATATAGCTCTGACCTGAGGGATCTAAGCTCGGTGACCTTTGAGCATTTGATAGATGCTTTGCTGCATCATCGTGTACTACAGTGCGCAAGAGGTCGACAGATCACTCAATAGACAAGAAAGGAACAAGGACAGGAAGGTGTGAGCTTTTCAGATGGAAATTTCCCAACACACTCTCATAAGGGAACATTGCTTGGATGTTTTTTTTATCCTGCACCACTAAAACAATTGATTTAGGAGGATTTCATTATGTTAATTGAATTTAACTATTAATTTCATGTGACCCTGGATCACAAAACCAGTCATAAGTAACATGTATATTTGTAGCAATAGCCAAAAATATATTGTATGGGTCCAAATTATTGATTTTTCTTTTATGCCAGAAATCATTAGGTATTAAGTAAAGATCTTGTTCAGTGAAGATATTTTGTACATTTTCTACCGTAAATATATCAAAACTTAATTTTTAATTAGTAATATGCATTGCTAAGAACTTCATTTGGACAACTTTAAAGTTGATTTTCTCAGTATTTAGATTTTTTTGCACCCTCAGATGCCAGATTTTCAAATAGTTGTATTTCAGCCAAATATTGTCCTATCAACAAAACATACATCAATGGAAAGCTCATTTATTCAACTGATGTATAAATCTCAATTTTAAAAAAAATTGACCCTTATGACTATTTTTGTGGTCCAGGGTCAAATATTTGTGATATATATATATATATATATATATATATATATATATATATATATATATATATATATATATATATATATATATGTGTGTGTGTTTTGGTATGTATATATATATATATATATATATATATATATATATTATTTATTTATTTATTTATTTAGCAAAATAAACATAAGTAATTTATATGGAAACCCTTTTTGCCACAAAAGTTTGCTTTTTTTTTCACAGTTTTGACCTTTTTTCCCTTACAGTTCTAATTTAGAAATATATACAGTTTATATTTCACAGTTTAGACTTTTTCTGCACAATTACATCTGCAATTGTGAGTTTATTTCTCACAATTTGGATTTTTCTTGCTTTGAGTTTATATTTCACAATTTAGACTTTGCAGAATTGCAAGTTAATCTAAATTTTGCCTTTTTCTCAGAATTGTGTTTATATCTTGCAATTCTGAGTTCATATCTCAAAGTACTCCAAATTGTGATTAAAAAAATCGGAATTATGAGATAAAAAGTCTAAATTGTATGATTAAAAACTGCAAAATCTAAAATTCTGAGGGGAAAAAAAAAGTCAGAACTGTGAAATTTTGTAATTTGTTTGTTTTGTGGCAGAAACAGACTTTCATATAAATTCAATATTAATTCTACAAAGAAAAGAAACCTAAAAGTATTATTAGTAACTTCCATTTAATCAGTGACTTCCATAAATTTAGGAAGATTTCATTGATTTAAAATGACTACATTTTTACGGTTAAAGTCTTTTTATTTTATTTTATCAGAATATCTATTCTGCAAAATTGTCTGTATAGTCAAAGTAGACACTGCTTTTACTGTCATGCTTGTGCTCCTTTTTAAAGTCTTCTGAGTAAAAGAGTAAGAGAAAGATTTTTTTTTTTTTTTTTTTCTGGAAATCTTCCCTTTCACTGAAGTACTCTTTCAAAATTTGAAAATCGGCTCCTTGAGACACATTGAGCCCCATTTGACATCAGTGATGTCAAATGCCACTTGCTTTTACATGGTCTTGTGACCGATTGCGACATGTCAGTTTGAATCTTTCTGAATGACATTTGAGAGTCATGGTGGAGTGAAAGACTTTAAGAAAATAACTTAAATTTTCCATGAGGACCCAAGGATTTTTGAAGTGATTTCTACCTTCCTTCTTTGCAGTCTGTATGATCCCTGCTAGAGAAAGTAACATATCATAACATCTCACAATGCCCCCTCCAATAATCCATTCAGCCGAACCCTTTCGCTTTCACGATAATGCCCTATTAATGTCGACAGCAGCACTTAATGTGCAGCTGAGACTGTGAGATACCACAATGCTTTCTTTGTTTTATTTATGATGCATATTTTCAGGTTAGGTAACGTATGGTGCTCTTCAACAGGAGGTTGAACACAATAAGGGCAAATACAGCTGGAGGCTTTGGATAAGGTGCTAAATGATGCGTTTCCTGTTCAAGATGAAAACAGGATTTTATACGTGAGTTGGGTGTCTATTACTTGGAATTGTCGATTGAATGGCTTTGTGAGTATTGATGGAGATTTATCAATTTTTAACTAACTGTAAGCACTGCAGACATAGCAAGCCAGTTTATATATGTACACACACACACACACACAGTCAAGGGCCAAAAATAGCTTTTATTATTGGACATAGATGTGCTTAAGAAAAATATGAAGTGCTTTCTTGAATTTTTAATGTTTAACTTTTCGTTTGTAGATATTAAAGGGATAGTTTATCCAATAATTAAAATTACCACATGATTTACTCGCCCTTAAGCCAGCCTAGGTCTATATGACTTTTTTGTTTCAGACAAATACAATCAGTTATATTACAAAATGTCCTGGCTCTTCCAAACTTTATAATGGCAGTGAATGGGTGTTGAGATTTTTAAGTCCAATAAAATGCATCTATCCATCATAAAAAGTACTCCACATGGCTCCAGGGGGTTAATAAAGGCCTTTTGAAGTAAATGCATCGATTCACTTCAGAAGGCCTTTATTAACCACCGGAGCCATGTGGAGTATTTTTTATGAGGGATGGATACATTTTTCTTCAAAATCTCAAAACCCATTCACTACCATTATAAAGCTTGGAAGAGCCAGGACATTTTTTAATATAACTCCGATTGTATTCGCCTGAAAGAATATAGTCATATACATCTATGATGGCTTGAGAGTGAGTAAATCATGGAGGAATTTTCATTTTTGGGTGAATTATTCCTTTAACCCAAAGATACTGAATGAAAATTGACTACATTATGAATCTATCAACTGCAAGCAAAGGTATGTCAATTGTATTTCTGTCTGTGTAAATGGAATGTCAATCTATGCCAAAAATACATAATGTAATGTACATCATGGGTCTTGCACATGTCAGATGGCTTGTATCAATCTACTGAATGGCTATTCCTGACAGAAAAAGATGTATTCTCAAATGTATTGCAAAATACCCACAGATCCAAAGGAGATTTGAAAATGCAATAAAACAACAAAAGAAGTTGACCTACCTAGGACAAGACTTGTACTACATGAATTACCATACTAGACATGCTCCCTCTAGTGGGAATTACCAACCTCTACAGCAGGTGTTCAAAACAATATTAGGTGCTTTTCTCTAGCATTAGGACTAGGTTGAATTGGTCTGTTGCAATGATGTAGAAAATCTACCTCACAAGGCTACGCATATGACAGACTCGTAACAGTTCATGAGTTACGCAACAGCCCTGCAGGACACGAAGGCATTTTCGGCTGGATATTTGCAGCTGCACAATAACTTGCAGCTGTAAAGGACAAAAAGGTTGCTCTGAGAGGAATACTGCAAATTTGCATGCAAACAGTAAAGCATTATAATGGTATTTACAAGTGAGCAATATAACAGCTCGTTTGGATAAGCTATTTAGCAGAATTATTGACCTAAAAATAAAAATTGTCATCATTAACTCTGCCCTATGTCGTTCCAACCCTGGATTATTTTTTTTTTTTTCCCCACCAAAAGGAGATGTTTGGGAGAATGTCCAAACTTGGTAATTTATACTGCCAAGCTCCAGATATCCTCAAGTCTCTGATGTATTCTGATGAGTCTAGAATCAAATCCTTCTGGTAATATTTTAAATATTGCAGGTTATTTTTATAAATCTGTGTAATGGAAGTGTTCGTAATGAGGATTCTGTCATCATTTACTCACCCACATGCTATTTCAAACCTGTTTGACTTTCTTTCCTCTGCAAGATGCAAAAGAAGACATTTGGAAGAACTGAATCCCACTGATTTACTTTTTATAGACAAGTAACAGGGTTATCATCACTAACTAAAACTAAAACTATTAACTATTTTTGTTAATTGAAGTTAAAGGCACAATATAAGATTTTTTTTTTAAATCCAAAAACCACTAGAACAGTGTTATATATTTTGCTGACTCACACTATCCCAAATGTTTCCAAGAATGTTTAAATCCAGAGAAATAAGCATAATTTTAACAATAATTTTAAAAATAATTTTAACTGGTGTAACGGACCGTGTCCTTGCGTCACCTGCCAATTACATCATACACCCTTTTTTTTTTCGGTTTTATTTAGTAGAAAACATGGAAACCCCAAAGACACTTTAATATGTTATGCACTTCATCAGACAGGTGACGAACCCACAGAGTAGCATTATAACACAACTTTCAACAAACTTAAATGTAACTAGTATGATAAAACAGCGCTGTTTTACTTCACATATGCATGACCGTAAGGAGCGGAAACGGTCGACTGCAGAATAAAAAAAAGCTCAGCTGCTTTCGAACTGTGTATCAAGCTCATCCTTCATTAGCAATTGCTCCAGTGTCCTCGTTTCACTTCCACGACTTTCAGCCCCACCCTGTTTCATACTACAGTGACCTTAATAAGTCTTTAATACATTATTACTGCCAGAGTCCCGACGGAACGCATCGGCTATGGGGATGAAGACTACAACTCCCATGATTCTACACACAATCAAGCCGTCATCAAACTACACCTTTGGTTCTTTGTTTGTTTTGACTATGGCCCTCTAGTGGCAAAAACTTGTGCCTGTATACTGTGTTTTAAAGTTTCGTGCTCAAGTTCACAACCAAGATGCCAGAAAGCACATCTTTCGTTTGCTTTAATAATTTTACAAAAGCGCAACATTTCATTGTTATTCTGAGTGCACACAAAAAACATAGAGTCCAAATTCGAAAGATGTATTACTCTTATCTGTAGGACCAAAAATTATGGAGTATTTTAAGAGCATTTAAATATTTAAAATGAAAAATGACTGCACCGGTGCCTCCATCTGTCATGCAGTAAGCGCGCTACTATTCAGCTTCCACACTCCGCACAGAAACTTCAATAGCGCATATTTTTCTAGGTTAACAGCGACTAAGCGACTAATAAAATTTTGGTCAACCAAGCCTCGTCTCGTCAACTAATGGTTAGTCGACTATTAGGGGGCAGCCCTAAAAATAAGAAGAAGAATAACAATGTGCAGTAAACTGTTTGCACTACAAACCAATGTGTTCATAATTAAGATAATACATTATAATAATATGGTAAGACACACGGAAAAGCAGAAAAACAAGCTGTTTTGTACAGCTAAAAATAGCTTTAGCCTACCGGAAGCCAGATCCATTAAATTTACAAATGGCCGCGCCTGCTCTTATAACAAAAATAAGGTGGCTATGACAAACTTATGAGAATTTTAACTGCTAAGTAGAATAAGTTGAAGCACTTAAACTACTGGAAATAAACTGGAAAATGGAAATGAATAAAAACTAAAATGAAATAAAACCTAAATAGTACGGTGAATGATTTGCAGATCCTGAGCGCCACTGACAAATCTAATCTTGCAAAATGTATGGTAAATACTGCCACTCCATTGTATACACAAAGGACGTGTGATCGCAAATCTCGAAAGTGAAAGTAAAAAGCGCTCATTTAAAGGGGATTTCAGTGCCCCACATATTAATAACGACTCCCTACAATAAAACAATATAATTGCATGAGAAAGCACTGAAATATACTTTTTCCTCCCATCTCGTATTTATTCCCTTAAGGGCTTCCGTAGTACTCTCCGAACATGGTATTCGATTCTTGCACAGCAGTTTAGATTCTACTACTATATTTATAGTGATTTTAAGAGTGTGTGTTTGTTTCATGGAACAAAAATACTAATAAAAATACTGGTTATCAGAAAACATCAGGGTGAGTGAATTATGACACTTTTAATTTTTTGGCCAAACATTTCCTTCAAGCAATCAACACAGATACTGTTTCATTCCCTCATATTGTTAATATTTAAATTTTAAAGTCTGTCTGGCTGTATCACTGTCTGGTATACCAAATGTCTTCAGGGAGCTAAAACTGATTTTCGGATTATTACGAGGCCATTAAACATATTTCATCGTTAATAGTTCCTAACCATTTTATAAGTCTTGTGGAGTTCTCCTTGATTACAGTATTATTCAAATATGATTGCTAATGAGTGGTAATTTATGATGATTGAGAACAGTTTGAGCCATTAGTGTCACTGCTGACTGTCTGCAGCATGACGCATGACTCAGGAAGTGGAAATCATATTGATGACCTCCATATGAAAAATATCCAACGGAATTGACAAGACTTGTTTCATAGCTGTGATGAGCTTCCACTTAATGACGATCTGTGCCATTTCTCCTCAAGTTAAGATTTAGCTTTGTCAGTCCAACTAGATGACTGATTTTAAAACAACCAAACACCTGAGTGAAAAATAAAGTGTTTGAACATCAAAGCACACGCTGTTCTTTATAAGGATATAGAGTTAACCTTTTCTTCCTGCAACTAATGAAAGACAGATGTAGTCGTGTTTTTGTACTCGCATACAAACAACAAAAATATTGGAGTGGCGTATGAGCAGTAACAGAGGAAGACGCAAATGAGGGTGGTTGGGTTCTGTGGCGTCCCTGAAGAGCGTCTATTGTTGGAGATTACGGCTGACCCAAAAACTCAAAAAGTTCAGAAGACTTGTTGCATCCTCATCTTCAAAGACACAAATGTCCTGGGATCCAATTTAGTTCTTCTTTTGCACCGTAAATTGTTACATGTGTGAGCGTTTGACAGAATATAATTCTGAGGAAAGTAGGAGATAAAAATAGTGGTGATTCACACACTTCACCTGTTATCATCTCATTTAGTGATCTCTACAAACTCTTTATAGTGTCTATTAAAAGAGGAAAAACAAAACGAATGTCAGCTCACCTACCTATGAAAACAGACACCAGTCTATACAGAAATTTTCTTTTGTTGTTGTTGTTTTGATACCTGCAACATTTGAGAATATTTATTATTATTAATATACAGTATATATAATTGGTGGCTTGATCTAAAACAAATTAGGCCCTGATTGTACTAATCATAGGATAGTGACTATCACGACACTTATTAACGCACAGAGCCATTCAATAATAGAGATTAAACTGAGGTTTATTTTCTTTATCTGTGGATGGTGGAAAGGAGGATGTTATGTTTGACTGGTTTGATGTGAATTTAAGTGGGAAGGGGGTTACGGCCCTGTGGGACGCAGAGAGAAGCTCACTAACTGGGGGCAAAGAGACTGACTGTGAGGCCGCTGGCAGGAAAAACAATTAGGATTTTGAAGTAAGGTCATTGCTGCTCATTTACAGCTATGGTTCCGAGGTGTATTCAAAAGCGCTGCCATGGGCAGAGAAAATACCTCTTCGTTTAGTAGTTTTGTAATTTAACATGTATGATTTGGAGCAGAAATGCATAAATACTGGTGTATTAGGGCAAATTAAATTTGCATGTGAAAATACCTCCAAACGTATCAAGTAGACATTGCAAGAAGTAGCTTTATTTGATTCAACGTATTACCTTTGGGTTACATACAGTTTATAACATAAACTATGGCAAATAAAAGAAGATAATTTGAGAAACATGACAGTATTTTTGGTTCATACAATGAAAGTCATTGGTAACCAAAACAGCTTGGTCACCAACAGTCCAACTGTCTTCAAAATACCTTCTTTTATGTTCCACAAATGAAAGCAAATCATACAAGTTTTCATTTTTGGACAGATTATGCCTTTAATGTTTTGAGTGGATGATTGAATCATTGGTTCACATGATTCGTTCAAAACACGAATTCATTCAGAAATAAATTGCTGCTGTGTTGCTCTCAGACACACAACAGTTCTGCTGTGACTTTATAGGTAATATTTTCGTTGTCAAAATTAAGCAAAAGCTGACAATATTGTGTTTAAAAATATATAAAAAAAATATTAACTTCCTATTTACTGAATTGCTGTATAAAATCACATTTGCACTCGCTGCTCGTTTGATATCGCTTATCATATGATACACTACCAATCAAAAGATTTTGAACACTAAAAATGTTTATTTTTTTAAAGAATTCTCTTCTGCGCACCAAGCCTGCATTTATTTGGTCCAAAATACAGCAGTAATATTGTGAAACTTTTTACTTTTTAAAATGACTGCTTTCTATTTAATTATATTTTAAAATGTAATTTATTTCCATGATCAAAGATAAAATTTCAGCATCATTACTTCAGTCTTTAGTTCAGAAATTATTCTGATATGCTGATTTGCTGTTCAAGAAACGTTTATTATTATTATTATTATTATTATTATTATTATTATTATTATTATTATTATTATTATTACCAATATTTTAAACAGTTGAGTAAAAAAAAAAAAAAAATCAGGATTCTTTGATGATTAGACAGATCCAAAGGTCAGCATTTATCTGAAATAAAAAGCATTTGTAACATTATACACTAAAACGTTATAGTCAGTATATATATATATATATATATATATATATATATATATATATATATATATTTTCTTTTTTTTTTTTTTTTTTTTTAATAAAATGTAATACTTTTATTTAGCAAGGATGCTTTAAATTGATCAAAAGTGATAATAAAGACATTTATAATGTTACAAAAGATTTCTATTTCAGATAAATGATAAATGATAAATGTTCTTCTGAACTTTCTATTCATCAAAAAAACCTGAAAAAAACTCTACTCAGCTGTTTTCAACATAATAATGTTTTGTTTGTTTGTTTTACCAGCAAATCAGAATATTAGAATGATTTCTGAAGGATCATGGAGTAATGATCCTAAATATTCAGCTTTGACATCACAGGAAAAAAATGATATTTAAAAATATATTAAAATAGTAAACAGTTATTTTAAATAGCAAAAATAGATTAAATATTTTTGCTGTACTTTGGATCAAATAAATGCAGGCTTGGTGAGCAGAAGAGACTTCTTAAAAAAAAAAAATAAAAAACATTAAAAAAAATCTTAGTGTTCAAAAACTTTTGACTGATAGTGTATCCACCTTATTTTTCAATGCGGAAGTAAGCTGTTTTCTGGTAATGTGTTAGACGTCCGGTTCATAATCCGGCATAGGGAATTAACGAAAAGAATATCGAAGTGCAGTAAACGGTAAAACAGCTTGCACTCCAAACCAGTGTGTTCATAATTAAGAAAATACATTAAAATAATATGGTAAGACACACCAGTTTGCAATATCAAGCAGCAAAACAAGCTTTTTGTGCAGCTAAAAATAGCTGGAAGTGGATGAGACCGGAAGCCAGACACAAAAAATTCACAAATGGCTGCACCCATTCTTATGGGAAAAATAAGGTGGATAAATATGAGACAAAAACTCATACAGAGGCACTCATACAACTCATACAATATCTTTAAGGGGCATATAACTACATTTATGAACTACATGATGCAGTAATTATTATTTAAAACGTAAGATGATGTGCAGGTCTGGGGACATGGCGGGTGCGTTAAGTGCCTTAAGGAATTAATTAATTAAACATGTTATACTGTATATGTGACCCTGGACCACAAAACCAGTCATATATATGTATGTGCTCCAGGGTCACATACATATATATATATATATATATATATATATATATATACACATACATACATAATCATAATCTTTGTCATTGCAAAATGCATCTCCTATTTCAAAGTAACTTTCCATCTCTCAGATCACCAAAAGTCCTTGAACTGCAAGCAAACCCTTAATTACAATCATAAGAAACCCACCTCTTGATCTGATGAAGCAGGCAGCTGCTGTTGTCAGATGGGTTTGAGTGCTGCCTCAGTGGCCAGTGTCCATTAAAAGATTTTGCCATTACTTATCTGTTTCAGCTACCGGAGGAGCTATCGGACGGAGCTATTGACATCCACCACGCCGCCCCAACCAGGTCACAGCCTGATGATTGATGGAAAATTTCAGGCTTCACTGTCTGCAAAGTAGCAAGCACACACACACACATAAACACAAATACACACACACAAGCCCACACACACTAATAGCCCACCTTGATACACTTGGCTGAACTATCCTTTTGAATTTCTTAGCAGGCTTCTAAATCGAGGTGTCACACCAACTCAGAGAGAAAGTGTGTTGCCATTCTAGAACCTTCCTCTCTCTGGTCAAATCAGCTTTGATTAACCAAGATCTGCCTGTGCTGTGGGCTTAATATTTGGAAATCAAAGTTTCAAAATGCAAAGTTTCTTTCCATGCAATTTCAGGGGGAATAAAATGTATCTTTAGTTTTTAAGGACAGATAAGGTACAAAGTTGTCTCTTTAAACATTGAAACATTAATGCTGTCATTGAACTAAACTAAAACAACACTAAATCTAAATTGAGCTGAATAATACACTCTCAGGGGTGCACAGAAAAAGGTACAGAAGCTGTCACTGGAGCGACACCTTTTCAAAAGGTACATCTTTGTACTCAAGGTGTTCATATTTGTCCCTTAAAGGTACATGTCAGTACCTAAAGGTACAAAAGTGTACATTTGAAAAGGCACCGTTCCAGTGACAGCCTCTGTACCTTTTTTTTTTTTTTTTTTGAGAGTGTTGCTCAATAGTCTTCTGTAAAACAGCTTTACAGCTGAAATTGATTTTAAAAGTGATCAATTTTGCAACATTACAATTTTATTTCCTGTTTATTATTCTAAAGCTTCTTTGAAAGAATCTATATTGTGGAGCTATAGAAATAAATGAATTGACTTTAAGAGACAAGCTGCTGAACTCTAAAAGGTACAAATACTGCACTTTTTTTGAGCGTACAGAAGTGTACAGTGTACGGAACGGTTTGTACAAGAAGTGTTGGACATTTTAAGGGGTCATTCACCCAAATATTTAACTTCTTGATTGATATTTATTCATTTGTTGTATCACAAAGCAGGCATGCAATTTTAGTTTTATACCTGGAGTCTCAGAAGAGTATTTTAAGGCTTTTGTTCATGCATGTTTTTAATATAAGTTGTCAATGTCATAAGATTAGGAAAAGTCGGAAAAACTATTAATGGCCTTAAGAACATGAGGTTGAAAGCAGTGATTTCTTTGCAAATTAGGACCTTGTGACCTTCTCTGAAACGGCTTGTCTCGAATTTGAGGAATGTGTTGAAGAGCATAATTTTTGGTAGAATAAACAAGGCAGGAAGGAGCAGCCAAACATGTTCTATAATCATACCAAATGTTCCCGTTTTTGCCTGTGTAAACAAAAGCTGAGGCTTTTACTTAGTAGAGAGGGGAAAAAAAAAACTTTCTGTTTTATGCTGCCAAATGTGAGATACGGTAGTACTCCATTACCCTCTGAATTTTGATTATGCAACATGTAGCACATTATATGTACACAATGAACTTTGACCCTTTCTATTTCCCCAGTCCATTAGCACACAGAACTCACAGCTGCACAAAAAGAAGAAAATGAAAACAGGACAAATAAACTTTGTGTTTATCAGACTTATGTCTTTTTCCTCATATCTGCCCTTTAGCTGCGTCTGTGTACATTTTCCACTCGTTTCAGAGATTCAGAACAGTTTTTGTGCAGCAGGAAAACTGATCAAAAGCAAAGCAAGAAACGCGCTGCAAATTCCTATAACACAACCAAACACAGAAACACGCTGCAAACACACAAACGCGCTGCAAATAGCACGGACCACAACGGAAATGTTTCAGGGGGACCTCAAAAAGTGACGATCCCAGCTGGGACCTGATTATTATTATTTATTTATTTTTTATTTTTTTATTCAGTTTCATCATCAAACAAAAAAACAAGGCAACATTGCACATTTCAAATTGCAAATTGCAAAACTGCAAAAAATAAATAAATAAATAAATAACAGCATAAAGAGAAAACAGAAAATGAACACAAACATACCAAAAAAAAAAAGGAAATTCCAGGGCTGTTACATAAATTTGAAAAGAGAGGGTTTCAAGGTAAATTTTAAGATTAGTGTTACAAAATGTAATATATAATGGTTTCTTCTGACTTACTTTTGACTTGTGAATATAAAACTTTGCTAAGATAATTAAGAGATTTATAATATAAACCTGTTTATCGGAAAAAGAGGGGTTTTGAAAACAAAGTAAAATATCATGAAAATCCAAATTAAGGGGTTTGCTTAATTTCTTTGTTATGTCTATTTTAAAGTCAGTCCAAAAGGAAATAGCATAAGGGCAATAGAAAAATAAATGTTCAATATCTGGACCTGATTATTTGTTCAGTGGCTTTTGGTCAAAGAGGTGTTGTCTGTGAACTAAAAGGTGAGTTTTTTGTTTAACATCCTAATCATACCATTCATTGGTCTTTTGGATATTATTAGACTAATCTGACGAATTACACACTTAACTGTGAAACGTTATTAACTTAATTGCAAATAAATATATAAATAAATAAATATATGCAAATAAATATAATGTTCAAAGTTCACAAAAGAAAAACCCTGCAGTGCTTCATTAATGGTTAAAATCAGGTCAAAATTCAGGTCCCTGCTGGGTTCGTCACTTTTTGAGGTCCCCCTGAAACATTTCTGTTGTGGTCCATGCTATTTGCAGCGCGTTTGTATGTTTGGTTGTGTTGTGAGAATTTGCAGCGTGTTTCCGTATTTGTGTTTGCGTTGCGAGGATTTGCAGTGCCTGTGTTGTCAAACTGATGAAGATGTTTTTTTTTTTTTTAATTTGTTGTCGTCTTTTTCTGTTTGCATGTGTTGTCTTAAGTTGCAGCGCGTTGAGCTCTCTCAGCCACCGTACTATCCTGTGGGGAAAAAAATGTAAAGGACCACATAAATTTATAATTTTAAAATTAATATAAAAAAAAACATCTACAAATCAGAAGATTCTATTTCATATGTAGTGGTGGACACCAGAGGTGGGTAGAGTAGCCAAAAACGGTACTCAAGTAAAAGTACAAGTACTTATGTAAATAATTACTTAAGTAACAGTAAAAGTAACAACTTACCTGAGTAAGAGTAAAAAATGCATAAATAGCCGGAACGAATGAGAAACCGCGTCAGACGATTCAGTACGTGTAGGAAACTGAACAAATCATTCAAAGTAATTCGCGAACCAATTTAGACCGTTTTGCAGACTTGTTTGTTCAATGCCTTGAACAGAATCGACTCAAAAGAGTGATTCATTCGCGAATGGGGCATCGTTCATGCCCCAGATAAAAAAGACAGCGCGCTTGTAATAAACTACGCGTTCGTTTCTACACACCTCTGGTGAACAAGTGTACTCTGTAGTGTTTTCTTTTTTTTCCTTTTTTTTTTTTTTTTTTTATCAATAGCCTAAGTGCTAAAACAGAAAATCTGACATTTAACTTCACTACGTTTCTAAGAATTCGAACGAGAGGTACGAGATGTCCGACTCAAATAATTCATTTGAGCCGATTCTTTTTCGGTTAACCTGTTGAATCGCTTCACAAATCGCACTGAACGATTCGTTTTTGAATTGGAATGTTCCGCTTGCACGTGTGCTCGATTGAACAGTGATTCGGTCACACTGATTCAGTGATTCGGTCAGTGTGGCTTTCCCATAACAAATGACTTAAAAGGAGCCAAAAGCCGAGTAATATAGTAATCTTTGGAGTTCGAGGGTGCGGAGGATTTCACTGATGGCGCGAAAAGTTACCAATGTCGAATTTTATCATTGTTTATCGAAAGCCAAGTATAGTATATGATTCAAAACCGGAAGATGTTTCTGAAATGCTTAAATTTGGCTATATGTGTAATATATTCAAGTACTTTTTGCTTTTACTGAATAATAGCCTATTTCATTAAAGTGCAGGCTAAATTTAAAGATATAGTTCACCCAAAAAAAAAATGTCATTAATTACTCACCCTCACTTTGTTCCAAGCTTGTAAGACCTTCGTTCATGTTTGGAACACAAATTAAGATATTTTTGATGAAATCCGAATGCTTTCTGACCCTGAATAGACAGCAATGAAACTGACATGTTTAAGGCCCAGAAAGTTACTAAAAACAATGATAAATAGTCCATGTGACATCAGTGGTTATACCTTAATGTTATGAAGCTACGAGAATACTTTTTGTACGCAAAGAAAACAAAAATGATGACATTATTCAACAATTTTTATCTCTTCTGTGCCAGTCTTTGATGCATTCACGACAGTACCACGATGCACGCATGCATCAAAAATATCTTAATTTGTGTTATGAAGATGAACGAAGACCTTAAGGGATTGGAACAACATGAGGGTGAGTAATTAATGACAGAATTTTAATTTTTGGCTGAACTATCCCTTTAACTCAGTACAGGAATATGTCCAGTACATGAAAAGTACAAGAATCGTCCTCCACATCTGTATGATATGAGATAATGTAACAAGTTCATTTGATTACTACAATAAATAAAAATATAAATAAGTAAAACATCCATATTTTCCGTTAATGTTACAGTTCATCCCAGTAGTGGGGGTTGTACAACACATTTTATGTGTCTACTTGATATTAATTTACACAGTACATAAACTACTTTATTATCTAGCAGACAAACATGACAATATCATATTGCTGAAGCACTCCACTATGTATAATATAAACCCTTCCAAAACATTCCAGTGAATGATATTTCAATTACAGCCATTGTTTATCATCGCTATGTAATCATGTTTAATAATACAGCTGCAAGAGATTAAGCCATGTTATTCACAGATGACTATTATAAAAAAAGTTTTTCACACTCTAAAGCATCATAAATGAACCCGTCTGCAACATAATGGACGTCAGATGCCTCCCACCCTCATGCAATTTGTCAAGAACACACTGAAGTCCTCTACACCTGACACTCATTTTCTATACGTTCACTCCAAACGAGAGCGGCGTCTGATTCCCAGCATGCTTTACTCTCTGACTCTGTGGGAGGGTTGCAGCTGCCAGTCCTGTGAGTCTTCAGACTAGTACAGACACACACTGAGTCAGTGGGGTGGCACATCTGTGCGCTCCCTTATGCATCCTCACATTTTTTATGATTAGTCAGACAAAGTCAGACCTGCTCACCTCATTCGACCCCCTGACAAACACCATCACAGACACACATTCATATGAACCAGGAGCGGTGCAGTTCTGTCGCACTATCTAATGATGCAATTTTGTAGCCACAGCGAATTTCTTAAAGCCCTTCACAAAGCAGGTTAACTTCCATAGGGCTTCATATATTCTTTAGCATGTCCTTTCAGAGGCGAGAGCTATTGTATTTATCTGTTTAAAGTTAGAGAGTGTTTTAAACTTCGGAGAAGCTCTCTGTGGAAGCAGAAACTGATCTACTCTGCTCTGATGAAGTGCTCTTATATCTTTTATTATGCAACTGCTGTTTTATATCACAAGCTATTATTTCCCATCTGTTTAATCATCAGAACCCTTGCTGTAAGCTTTACAGGAGTGGGCTGTAATGCAGGCTTCTTGTGAAACACCAACCTGCCAAGAGAATCGGCATACTAATATGAATGTCATAGATCAGGTTTGTTTTTCTCCAGGTAGGCATTAATTATGATGAGAGTCTGAAAACCCACCTACTTTAGTACTTCTGTAAAGCTCTCATTTATGCAGATGGAAATGGAAAAGAGCAGGTTGGACTTTTTGCGAAACATCTTCTTTTGTGTTGCAGTCATGCAATATGACAGTTTTTGCTTTTAGGTAAATTGTTGGATAAATACATTTATAAAAAAATCAAATAGCAAAATGGTTTGAGTACCATAAACAGGGAAATCTGCATTGCCTGTTCATATAGCAAATGTTATTTTGCAGTTGCCTTAGGGAGAGATACAGTCATCTTTTTTGTATTCTATAGAAAAGGTGTTTGAGCAGAAATCATAGTTTTATTTTAAAGAAGGTGTCTGAAAAATCTCAAGATTTTCTTGTTCTGTAGGCATCTTGAATGCGAAATCAATGTCTCGGCCATAATAATTCTATTCATGCGCCGTCTCATCTCTGCCAAGTCTGCTTCTTATTCCGATCACTCAGCACTGCAATCTGCCCCATTGATTGAAACTTTACAGTAATGTTATTTGATTCTCTTGCAATTATTAGCCACAATCACACACTTTCCGGGATTTTGTGGAAGTGCACTGGGTCTCATTCACTACTTGTTATGTACAAGTGTGTGTATTTATGTGTGCAGATAAGGTTCTAGCGCAACATAAGCAATCCACAATACACTAAAAAAAAAAAAAAAAATCTATATTCTATATATTTTGTTACTCTGAAATTAGACTTTTTGCAAGGTCACTTATATATACACACTGCTGTTCAGAAGTTTGGGATCAGTAAGATTTTTACTTTTTTTAAAGAAGACTTTTCTGCTCATCAAGGCTGGGTTTATTTGACTAAAAATATTGAAAAAACAGTAATATTGTGAAATATTATTGCAATTCATAATAGTGGTTTTCTATCTTAATATACTTTAAAATATAATTTATTCTTCTGATGCAAAGCTGAATTTTCAGCATCATTACTCCAGTCAGTGTCACATGATCCTTCAGAAAACGTTCTGATATGCTGATTTATTATCAGTGTTGGAAACAGTTGTGCTACTTAATATTTCTTTGGAACCTGTGATACTTTTTCAGGATTCTTTGATGAATAAAACATTAAAAATAACTGCATTTATTTGAAATAGAAATTTTTGTGACAATATACACTACTGTTTAAAGTTTGGGGTCAATAATTTTTTTCTTTCTTTCTTTCTTTGAAAGAAATCCAAACTTTAATTCAGCTAGAATGTGTTAAACTGATAAAAAGTGATAGTAAAGACTTGTATTGTTAGAAAAGATTGCTATTTTGAATAAATGCAGTTATTTTTTTTACTTTTTATTCATCAAAGAATCCTGAAAAAAGTATCACAATTTGCAAAAAAATATTAAGCAGCACAACTGTTTTCAATATTGATAATAAATCAGCATATTAGAATGATTTCTGAAGGATTGTGTGACACTGAAGACTTGAGTAATGATGCTGAAAATTCAGCTTTGCATCACAGAAATAAATTACATTTTAAGTATATTAAAATAGAAAACTGTTATTTTGAATTGCAATAATATTTCATAATATTACTTTTAGTAATTTTATAATATTACAACTTTAACTTTAATAAATCATGTTTTGTTTATGAAAACATTCAGACAAAAGTTTCACTTAATGTTTGGTAGGGGAAAAAGCTTAATATTTGTCAGAGGCTTCCAAGTAGTGCAGACATTCATCTGTGCATATTAAAGATTAGCAAATTATGACTTGCATCTTTTAGTTCAGATTACATGATAGCAAAGATCAAAGGTGTATCTAGGCACTTTTTAGCCTGTATGCATATGGCGTTTCTCTGAAGACGTCCTTTTTCCAAGAAGCCTTCCATTCTGTCAGACAAACTCTATTTTAAAGGTTGGTTAAACTGATGAAGAAAAAAGTTCCACAAAAGGCAACTTTTATGCCTTTGGTGTGAGCTTTGGTGTGAACGTGCCATATCAAGATTGGTGGTGAAAGTAGACGTGACAGGCTGCTGAGCGTGCTCAGTTTGATCACTGATTCTCAGTCCTCAGGATAAAACTTGTGGGAGAATAATTTCCCTCTTGCTCATCATTGCCAGCAGTGGTGCTTTCCGGGTTTGGATTGATATTTGATGAATAATATTTTCATATTTTAATGCATAGTGTATTTCTTATATTGAAAAGTAACTTTTTTTTACAGTACATTTCATTGTTTTTCCTTTGTTACTGTAGCATCTACAGGGTATTTTTTCTTCTTCTATGTTCCCATGATCAGAAAATATGAACTATGTTGAAGATGGATGTATTATTGAATCATCTGTGTGTAATTCTCCCATCACTGCAGTTCTGCCTCCTTAAATGACATGAAAGGATGATTTCTGAGAAAGGCTTTGATGGAAGGTGTGAAGGCAAATTTGAAAATCCTCAAATGACTTTAGGCCTAAAATTGCTTGATAATTTATACATCCTAAATGTGAATGTATTGAAATGTGTAGTTATTGTGTGTGTCTATGTGTGTATGCTGTTTACATTGAACATAGGCATTATTGATTTCTACAAACAAAACAAAACACATCTGTTCCAGTGCACCTGTTTTATTGATTTCAGGTAATGCTCTGTCCACAGATCTTTTTATTAGTTCTTTTTCATAGCTCTTTTCTTTCTTTTAAGAATCCATGCAATAAAAGTTTATTGGCAACATTATTGTTAAAACTGTGAATGTGGCTTCATGAGCAAGTCTCATTTCTCAATATGGTCAGTGAGTGGCATCCAAGGTTTTTTTAGCCATCGTTGGTTTTTGATAAACTCCTCGACTGAAGTCATAAGTTCACTGGGAGTTCTCAATGGAAACAAAGTGGAGACAGTCAGTACGCATTGTACCAAGTAATTGTCAGAACATAAATGTGGCTGGAGCTGAAAGTCTAATGCAATTATTACATTATTTAAAGCATGAAGTGTTAAATGGAGTTGACCCCCAAGGGAACAGAGAGTCGCTAACCAATTACATCTTAATTGAACATGATCTTGCACACATTAAACACATCAGCCAAGTGAATTGCATCAATTTCTATAATTCTGACCTTAGAACTTATGATTCACGAGTTAGATTGTGTAAAGCCCTGCATGTGTCAAATTGAGACACATCTTTGGCTATATTTTTACTTATATGTACATATTTTCACTTCTGATATATATTGTTTTGCTGTTTGTTTTTCTGGATCTGTAAAAGTGGACCTGAAGCAATTAATATGATGTATTCATATTTTTTTTAAATGCATGAATGGAATTGTCTACATGGATATAACACGACTAGTGAGATCATGTTGACCGCTCTGATACTAGGAAATGAGTTTGTAAATTAGCCAGTTTCAAGAAAGTCAACAGATTCATTGAAAAGCAAATAGAGAAGCCTTATTCATATGCTTGAAGGCATTTTCAAAGGATTATCATTTTAATAATGTATCTCCGTCGAGGAGTTACAATCTGTAGTTACAGAGTCGTGTGTGTGGTCTCCTGTGCGTCGCACTAATTTGCCACCGACAGGGATTAAAGCGTTCACCAATGAATGAGCCTGTGGCCATTAGCTTAAAATGACCAATCAAGCGGATGTTATCAGGTAGAGTGTGTCTGACACAGCCAGGATCAAAACAATGACTCATACATACACCAGGTGTCTGTTTGAAGTCATTCCGCTTTTCATACATCCTAGTCTTGTTTTTCACTTGATGAAAACATTTTGCAGTAAGTCTACTTTGAATACACTGGTTTAGAGTTAGACTTTCACTTTAAATGAAATGGGTATTAACCCTTTAAGTGTCACCCCCCATTTTTTTAAATAGGCATGAAAGTCCACTATCCGAACTTAAATAGTTGTAATTCATGAACACTTTGGAATACAGATCTAAGGTTGGTCTCTTTTCAAAGAAGATAGTCAGCAGATTATGCCAGAGGTGGAATTTTAATATTAATATTAATAAGTTATAGAAGTTTAAATTTACTAAAAAGAAAATGCACTGTACCATTTTTATTTAATTTTATATAAAATACATATTTTACATAACAGGTTTTACCCTAAATTTGATATCAAATTGAAGCCTTATGTCTAAATAAGTTATGTTCCAAATTTGAAGTTGATATGAAAAAAATTGCGGTTCCTGTAAAAGTTTGTTTGGGGCATTATACCGCAAACAGCCACCGGGTGCCATACAAACTCTATAGAATTTTTTAAATTGCATTTTTCTGTCACAAACGTCTACATTTCTCTGTCAATTTTACTTCTATCACAAAATAACCACCAAATATGAAATCCTGAGACTCAGACCTTTCCAATGACATGTTTTTTGTCAAGATTATAAAAAGTTTGGATTCTAAAAGACCATAATGCATTTTGTAATGTGACACTTGACACCGCTGCTAAGGGGGAGGAGACCGCCAAAAGATTTTACAGTACCATTTCCATGGTAATGCAATGTCCGATTTCATAGGATGATTCTTGGGCTTCTAAGCTTTCAAATGATATATAATTTATGATGATTACTAAAACATTTGATAGAGAAAAAGGACAACAAAAAAAGAGCGCCAAGCATCACACAGGTGGGACGGTGACAGTTAAAGGGTTAATTTGTGGTGGCATAGGTTTCATTTGAACCTTTCAAACATTCACTTCTACAAAGTAGGATGCAACAAGTACTGTTGGTATGTTTTGTTTGCTCTAAATTCAAGAGTTTAATTTTTATAGATAAGAGCAAATGATCTGGACGTGTGTATTAGTGATAAAATCACCAGGCATAAACACATCAAAGATAAAGTGACCACCCCTAGCGGCACCCATGCTATTAACCTTTTAAAGGATAGGTTCACCCAAAAATTAAAGTTTAATGAAATTGTTCTCACCCACAGGCCATTCAAGATGTAGATGAGTTTGTTTCTTCATCAGAACAGATTTGGAAAAATATAGCATTACATCACTCACCAATGGATTCTCTGCAGTGAATGGGTGCCGTCAGAATGAGTGGTCAAACGGCTGATAAAAACACAATTCGCAAATAATCCACATGACTTCAGTCAATCAGTTAACGACTTTTGAAGTGAAAAGCTGCGTGTTTGTAAGAAACAAATCCATCATTGAAGCATTTTAACTTTAAACCTTTGCTTCTGGCTTAAATACAAATATGTCTTTTCTGGAGATGGAAAAAGTCCATCTCCTGTTGTCCCCTCACAGCAAAATCCACCAACATATTTGTTTAAAACTGATTTGGACTGTTTTCTATTGTAAATGGTGCTTGATCTGTGCATATTTCTCTCCTTATTCAGACGAGATGACATTTTCATTGAAGAAAACGATATTATGGATAGAAGATTTTAGCTGGAAACAATGGCTTGAAACAGTCTTGGCATCTCAATGATGGATTTGTTTTCATAAAACACACAGTTTTTCATTTCACAAGAAATTAATCGGTCTAAGGGTGAGTAAATTTTCAGCAAATATTAATTTTTGGTTGAACTATTCTTTAATGAGCAATTTCAGTTGCTTTTTGTCTTATATTCCAAGTTTTTTTAATTTTAAAGTTTTGTAAAAGTAAAATGTGACAGTAAGTTACATTTGATTATAGTTATATTATGACGACTCTTGGAAGATTTAACATGGTAATGGATATGACAATGTTAATGTATTTGGTCTTGGCGGAATAGATCTGCTACACTGTTGCTGTTGGTTATTGCTGTTGTTGTAGTTTATTGCTGCTGCTGCTACTGCTGCAAAGCAAGTACAGGAGCTTGCTACTGCCAATGCATATGCTGATACGGTGCTGTGAGTATTTAAGAGTATTTACTGCTGCTGCACAAGTAGCATATTTAATAACCCATAGCAGATCTATTCAAGTGGAGCTGGGGAAGTGGAGGGTTTCAGAGGATTTTTTACAAAAGCATGCTGCGAAATGCTCTAGTAGATGCTAACCAGCCATATAAATGTAAAGGAGCGAGCTTATTGGCTGTGTATGCAACATGAACCAATCAGCTTGTGCCAAGTAGTTTAACACTGCGAATATCATCAGTTTGCATTAACGACCCATCAGCCTATGCCATCTAGAGTTTCATGAAAGAACTTGGCATTTAAATACAGTTAAATATTGATGATAACATTTATTTTTTGTGTCCTCATATTTGTATAGGCCATGCAAAAACACTGGCTTCAGTGATTCCCTTCAGCTTTGTGCTGAAGGAAAAACAAATCCACCTTTTGTCAGTCATTGATTGGCTTGGTTCTGCTTTTTGGCCTTTTTGTTCAACCAGGTGGCGCAGAGCAACCTTTTGAGGTTCCTTTTGCATCCCCTTTGGTAGTAAACTAGAAGAAAAAAGGAGCAGAGAAAGAAGGAATGAAACGGGTGAAGTTTTATACTGTGCCTTTTGTGAATGTGCCAAAGCAGCCTCAGTTTTGAAAAGCCCAGCACAAAGCATATTCCTTTATAAACAATGCAAAGTATGCTGGGGTGAAGCAAAAAAGTGCTAAATCCTCTCAAAGAGGGGATGAATCTTTCATGAATGAGGCACACTTCCCTTCTTAAAAGAGCAGAGTGGAACATGCTCGCACACACACAAACACACACATCTGCACACACTCGACACTTATAAATAAGACGCAGCCCGTGCTGCCACGCTCAGAAAACAAAATGCGAAGCTGTTTGGATTTCTCCCACTAACGATGTAAATTATAAATGAGACTCTGTAATTTGGAGGAAGTTGGGAGCTGGTGATTGCTTATCAAGCCTCAGTTTCTGCTGAACTCTGAGCGAAAATAAAAGACAGTTTCAGGGAAAGGAGTTATTTTGATCTTTTATATTCAGTGTAACATACACTCACCAGCCACTTTATTATCTGCGCCTTACTAGTAACGGGTTGGACCTGCTTTTGCTTTTAGAACTTGCTTAAAGGGATAGTTCACCCAAAAATTAAAATTCTGTCATTGATTATTCACCCTCATGTCAAATCCATGACATGAATCTCGCGTTCCACCACATCCCTTGATGCCCTTGCTGCTCTGTTGGATGGAGATGCAACAGACATGTTCAAAAAACCAGTTTGAGATGATCTGAGCTTTGTGACATGGTGTGTTATTTTGCTGGAAAATTACACTCTGTGGTCATAAAGACATGGACATGGTCAGAAACAATACTCAGTAGGCTGTGGAGTTTAAACGATGCTCAATTGGTACTGAGAGGCCCAAAATGTGCCAAGAAAATATCCCTCACACCATAACACCACCAGCAGCCTGATGCATTGATACAAGGCAGGGTGGATCCATGCTTTCATGTAGTTTACTCCAAATTCTGACCCTACCATCTGAATGTCGCAACAGAAATCTAGACTTATTAGACCAGGGACTATTTTCCAATCTTCTGTTGTCCAATTTTGGTGAGCATGTGCGAACTGTAGCTTCAGTTTCCTGTTGTTAGCTGACAGGAGTGGCCCCCAGTATGGTTTTCTGCTGCTTTCAACCGAAAAAAAGCATTTTTTTGTAATATGAAGTGAGTAAACAATCACACACTTTTCATGTTTGGGTGAACTGTTGTCTGTATGCCGAACATACTATCAAAGCCATGACGGATTACTTGAGGAAAGCTTTATTCATCTCATTTGTGCCACCTGCAGAAGCTCATTTGCTGTGCGCGACACCCACATCAACTGGAGTCGCATAATTCTATGAAGTGCTGTGGTAACCTTTTCTGTTTTCACTATTTTTGTATAGTGCACTTACAGCTAATTTCACAGTTGCATGGATACAGGGGAATTTAATTTGAACAGGTAAATCAATTTTGAGTCCCTGATCCACTGTATTTAAGAGTAGCACCATAAAAAAAAGAGCCTGGTTTTACTCAAGTCTTAGAAGGTACGCAATGTTGTTATTGTTTTTGAGATTTGGGGGAAATGTGTTTCACTTGATGCCCTAGGCTAAATAACACATTTGCATTAATTGTTGTAAACATTTAAACACACTGACTGATTAAAGCATTGGTTTTCTTTAATTTAGTCTGCTTATTAGGAGCACATGGATTTCACCGGTGGTTTGAAATATTGTTCCTACCTGTAAAGATGAAGAAAAACTCAGCAGCAATAACCAAAAATAAAATGGCTGTCACAAGGTATTGTAGACACACAAAACCCACTAAGCAACTAAAATAATGGCTTAAATTAATAAAGAAACAACAAAAACACAGACAACGTGAGGGATCAAAAGAAGAAAAATTATATTACCATACACCGCAGGGAGGACAGATAGAAAGCGAAAGTGTTTCTTGGAGGACTATTGCTCTCTGTGGTTAGCCAAGCACCGCTGTGTTCTGAGTCTTCACACTCATCTACCACAAGAGATTTCAAACCAGCTTCAGTACAGCTGAAAACAATGTGTACTGTACTCGGGTGTTCTAGAACAGAGGTTTTCAAACTTTCGATTTTTTAATGTTTTTGAAAGAAACCTTGGTAACACTTTACAACAAGGTGTTATTTGTTAAGATTAGTTAATGAATTAACTAACATGAACTAACAATGAACAGTATTTATTCATGTTTGTTCATGTTAATAAAAATACAGTTGTTTATTGTTTGTTCATGTTAGTTCACAGTGCATTAACTAATGTTAACAAACACAACTTGTGATTTTAATAATGCATTAATAAATGCTGAAAGTAACATTAACTAAGATTAATAAATGCTGTAGAAGTATTGTTCATTATAAGTTCATGTTAACTAAACTCTTAAAAATAAAGGTGCTTCTTCACTGCAATGCCATAGAAGAACCTTTTTTGGTTCCACAATGAACCATTCAGTCAAAGGTTCTTTAAAGAACCATCTCTTTCTTACCTTTTTAATCTGAAGAACCTTCTTTTGCCACAAAGAACCTTTTGTGAAACAAAGGTTCTTCAGATATTAAAGGTTCTTTATGAAACCATTTAGACAAAAAAGGTTCTCGTGAAGATAGCATCATGAAGCACCTTTATTTTTAAGAGTGTAATGTATTAACCAATGTTAACTAATGAACCTTATTGTAAAGTATTGTTACTGACTTATTTGATCAAAAATAAAAACGGTAATATTATAAAACATAATTTGAATTTCAAATAAAATATTTTCTATCTGTAAATGTACAGATATTGAAAATGTAATTTATACTCTTTTTTTTTCCTTTACTCCATATAGTATCACATGATCCTTCAGAAATTGTTCTAATATGCTGATTTGGTGCTCAGTAAGCTTCCTAAACTTTTGAAGGATTAAAAATGTAATTTTTTTTACCAATAATCCATCATTGCTTTATAGTGTGTGTGTGTGTATATATATATATGTTAGTTAGTTACGTTGTATGGGTCAAAATTATTGATTTTTCTGTTATGCCAAAAATCATTAGGATATTAAGTAAAGATCATGTTCCATGAAGATCTTTTGTACATTTTCTACTGTAAATATATCAAAACTTAATTTTTGTTAGTTAGTTACGTTGTATGAGTCAAAATTATTGATTTTTCTGTTATGCCAAAAATCATTAGGATATTAAGTAAAGATCATGTTCCATGAAGATCTTTTGTAAGTTTTCTACTGTAAATATATCAAAACTTAATTTTTGATTAGTAATATGCATTGTGAAGAACTTAATTTAGACAACTTTAAAGGCAATTTTCTCAATATTTAGATTTTTTTTGCACCCTCAGATTCCAGATTTTCAAATAGTTGTATCTCGGCCAAATATTGTCCTATCCTAACAAACATACATCAATTGAAAGCTTTTATTAATTAATTAATTTATTTATTCATTGTACTAGAAAAAAGAAAAAAAAAAAAAAAAAAAAAAAAAAAACGGAATAAAACAGGAAAAAATCCCATTGGGAATATATTTTTCTTCTTCTAAAATTTTCCACACACCCTTAGCCCACACTCTTGTTACATTAAAAACTAATGTTTTACGTTAGAGTAGAGTAACCAAACAATGACAGTGATGTGGTTTTTTTATGGCAAATGTAAAAAAAACTAAAGTCTGAATGAGTGAGTGTATCAGTGCGAGTGCAAGTTGTCACTTCACAGCACAATTTGAAGCTAAATATACCAATATCAAAATTAAAAAATGAGCAGGTTGAGTCAGTCATCTCACAAATTTAGACTCTGCTAACAATTTAATATCCTGTTTCATGCAACAGTGAGTCGCTACTCTTCTGGTGTGCCCTGCTGGAAATCTCTATTCAACTAAAGATCTTACAAAGGCTTGTCGTCAACAATACAGCTGTGATGAAGAAAGCTAGACGGTGTGCATTTCAACAAAAGCCTGATGATCAATTCAAGCTTTGTAGTTCTCTGTTATCCTCAAACGGCAGATTTGTTTCCTAAAAAGATAATCTGGAGAAAATATTTTTTGATTGACTCAATACACAATGTGCTATTTAATAGTTAACATGTTAATTAACCCCTCATTTAATTTTATTTGTTTAGTCATTGAACTGTTTTTGTAAATGCATTTTCAGACATACAGTACATGGCTGCTCAGACTGAGGAGGAAAGAGAGATTGTACAGCTGCAGAAAATGCATGTAAGAGCTGGAGCAGAAGAACCTGCTCACATGCAATCAAAATGTGGGTGCTCCATCTCAGCCTCTTTCCTCTTTTATTTGCCCCTACATGTATTTTGTCTCCTAATTCCCACCTCTCTGGCTTGAAATTTACATTTCCCCTTGCCCACAGGGATGCTGATGGATGCAAAGTGGCATCTGAAGACACAGACGCCTCTGCAGCAAAGGCTGCTGAGTGCCGCCCAACTTGAGAGCAGACGGCAGTACTGAGCCATAGCTTTCAGAAGTCACTCGATGGAGAGAAACAGGTGAATGCATACAAATGTATTATTAATAATATCATAATCTAAATAATCTAGCTTTGTATGAGGAACAAATTGACATTTAAGTCATTATTCAGAGGTAATATTGTACTGTATCTCTTAAATATCATTCATGTCTCCTTATTACTGTGAGAATGTGTGTTTGATGTCACTGACAGTCCATGTAAAAAAGAAAATCACAGGGTTTGGAAAGTGTTATTTGATGTTATTGAAAAAAATCACAATATTTTGCTTTTTTATATTTTCATCATAAGATGAAAATTGCTGAATTTAGTTCTAAAATGTGTGAAGGAGATCAAGAAAAACTGGCTGCTGTAAATTGATGCAAAAATTGTCTTTATTTCATTGACATCTCTTCAAAAATATTTGTGAAAGTAATAGAAGTATGAGGTCAGTATTTTTTGTTATTTTTACTATATATTTTTATTCAGCAAGCATGGATTAAATTGAACAACTTTTAAACTGTTACAAAATATTTTAATTTTAATAAAAACATTGTTCTTTTGAACAAAACTTGACAATAATATCACATTTTTAACCAAAAATATTAAGAAATATTTTTAACTGTAAAAAAAAAAAAAAGTAACTGTAATGATAAGAAGAAATCAAATCAGCATATTAGAATGATTTCTGAATGATCATGTGACACTGAAGACTGGAGTAATGATGCTGAAAAATTCAGCTTTGCCGTCAAAGGAATAAATTACATTTAAAATATGTTCAAATAGAAAAACAAACAAACTTTAAATGATTAATAATGTTTCACAATATTACTGTTTTGATGTATTTCTTATATATCATGCAGCTTTGGTGAGCATGAAACACAAAAGCTGATGAATGAGCCTTGCACTATCATTCAAAAGTTTGGGGTTGGTAATATTTTAAATGTTTTTAAAAGAAGTCTTTCTTTTAAAATGTAAAATATTACCAACCCCAAACTTTTGAATGATAGTGCAAGGCTCATTCATCAGCTTTTGTGTTTCATGGAAAAAAGTAACAACTTATGGGTTTGGAACAGCGTGAGGGTGAGTAAACAATGACTGCATTTTTCATTCACTTAAGCAACATGAAGTTTAAGTTATCTCCTTGACCAGGCTTGATAACCTCACAGCTTTGCAAGCAGATAGAAGAGACATTGGGTTTATTTACCCAAATCAATTGTACCATTAGGCGCTAGTCTGAAAACATCCTTCATGCTCTTTCCTAGGTACACAATTAGCACTTAATGCCTGTTAGCATTCCTACACACATACGTTAACACTAAGACACTTTAACCTCTGATGAATTGGTACTTGACTGAATAAAATCAATGACAGCAGGCTTTGTGGTAAAATGCATTGTTTTACACAATTGTCTGAGTTTGGCATCATTCTTTGAGGACAGAATGAGGACGAGTGGGCTGTTTTACACAAGCTATCACTTTGAAAGCTTTCAGCCTTGACAAACTGGGCAGCCCATGCACTGGCAATGACTTCAGATGTATAACATTTTACATACAGCATACGTCCCTCGAGTTATTTTTTAAATGTCTTCAAAGTGGTGCTGAGTGATGTGTGCTGTTTTCTCTGGCCCGAATCACTTTGTCCGCTATAGCCGTAGTTTTCTCTGTTGTCTGCGCAGCGTCTTTAGCAGAGCCTTTCATGCTGTCGTCAGTGGAGCGTTACAAGTCGACAGCGGCATTCAGCCGAAGCGGTTCAAGGCCATTATGTGACGATCTCCGCAACTCAGAGGAGAAAATAACCAGAGCCAATCCCACAATGCACCAAAATAAACCCAAAAAGGCCTGGTAATAAGCTATATCCCTTTATTTTATGAAGATGACATTCTGTCAGTAATGTTGTGCTGCAAAACTGGAATAAAAACCAAGCTGTGCTTACCAGCTGTACACAATTTTTGGTTTATAGCAGTGTGAAATGCATCCTATTGGAGGGAACAGAGACGTTGTGAAACGGCTTTCATAGTAAAAACAAAGTTTGACAAGTGCAACAAAGTCACCAATTTATTTATTTTATGTGAAATATGTCATTAATTATTTAAATAATAATCAAATTATATTATATTATATTATATTATATACTGTTAATCAAAAAAACAAAAGAAAAATTAGGAAATCATTAACTTTTGTAGCTTTAAGGATTCATCTATATTTAATATAGTATATAGTGTTTGATAACTTTTCAATTTCTGTATATTTCCTACTTTATGAAGGGCACAGGTAAATAATGGGTTTATGTGAAGATTGTTTTCCCTCAAGTTCACTCAGATTAGAATTTTTTTTTTTTTTTAAGTCTAATAAATGTTAAAATTGATAGTTTTCAATTATACTGTAATGTTGAATGACTATAGTTCATGTTAAGGTATTAGGAAAAAATAACAATTTCCTAGAGACATGAGTAATATTGGTATTAGGGCTGTCAAACGATTAATCGCAATTAATCGCATACAAAATAAAAGTTTGAGTTTGCCTAATATATGTGTGTGTACTGCATGTAATTATTATGTATATATAAATACAAACACATTCATGTATATATTTAAGAAATATTTACAAGTATATTTAATTATTATAATTTTATATAATTTATATTATGTATAAATAAAAATATTTTGTACATAACATATTTCTCTTAAATATATGCATTAATTTGTGTGTATTTATATATACATAATAATTACACACAATACACACACATATATTAGGCAAACTCAAACTTTTATTTTAAATGTGATTAATCACGATTAATTGTTTAACAGCCCCAGTTGGTATCAGTGATACTCACCTTCAGCCATGAAAAAAAAATATTTAACAAATATAAAAAAATATACTGTCTTTATGTTGTTTCTACATTAACTTGAAGGTTGAATGTGAAATTATTGTAATAAAGTATATTTAAAAAATCATGATTAATCATGATTAATTTCAGAAAAAAAAGTCTAATTAATACATTTTTTAATTCATTGACAGCACTAATTGTATTATATTATATTATTTATATTTATTGATTATGGTTAACATTAGTTAATACAAATGCAACTTTGATTTTAATCCTGTATTAGTAAACATGAACTAAGGTTAATTAATTTTTTATGTATTATATGTTAATTGTATTATTTTTAATTAAAAAAAAAAAAAAAAAACGACAAAAAGTCTGAGAGTCATATTCATCATCATATTCACAGTTTTCACCGTTTGAGCTTTATTTGTTCACCCACCACTGTGGTCTTGTAAAAAGACATTGCCAGATACTGTAATCAAGTACTTCACACTCACTTTGACCCGGTCATTCACCAGATGCTGACAGTTTTCCACTTCATAGCTCCTAACATTCAAGCCTTCAGTCTTGCCTCATTGGACAGCAGATCGATATTGAGATTGTAGTCATTCAGTGGTGATCAGCCTGTAAGTAAGGACGGTCTGGACACAAGCCGCTGCCCTTACTTTTATAGGAGTCTTTCAAAGGACTTCTTCACATGCTGTATGTAAAATTCTGTTTTCATTTACAACCAGCATCAAAGGCATCAGGTCAGTATTACTCTGACCAAAAACACTGTCTGATCATTAAAGACATGTTCACAGCAAAACATAAAATGTTTGGATGTGAAAATTTGTTGCAATAAACATTTTAATTTCCTCCTCCTCCCCAGCACCACTTGTCTAAATCTGCTACTGGGGATTTTCCTCTTTCTAGCAACAACATGTTTCCTTTTTGTATTGTGATTCAAACTTTTAGAAAAAGCAAGTCCACTTGCTCCGATAGTCCATTAAGACCAAACCATTAATAAAGATTTTACAGTCTATCCTGAGAATTGTTATAACTGAAATATAGTAATTAAAATGCAAGCAAGCAAACCAGCTCTTCTGACATTTCTTTGTTCAGCATCCAGTGTATTTTTTGGTGGTCATGTCACGCCTCATTCAACATTCACCTGGCTTTGACCTAGTCTTTACCTCAGCCACCCTGGGGCTGATCAGCACAGCTGATGTAGAGAAAGTCACCTCACCGCACAGGCTGTCAGCGCTCGCATCTGACTCTGTGGCAGTTTGAACCCCGGTCGACGGAGGTCTGCATGCTCTACGATGAGGCCAAAGCTAAATGTGCATCATTCAGGGATTACAGAACATGACTAGAGATGTCAGTCCATGCATTTAATGCTGGACTAACCAGCTTTACGTAAGTTCTGCTTTGATCTTTTTTTCTTTTGAGGGCCCCTGAGGTAAAACTACGCTAGCAGAAACTTTCAGGGTCAATAGGAGAGCTACAATAGCTTCAGGTGAGTTCTGACGTCCTGCTGGTGTTGAACACCACGTCCAACTGCCCTTTGACGTCAGTGGTGATTTTTGTCATCCTGAGACTGAAAATACCCTTCAGAGGTTCTTGTCTGAACAATGAAGTTGGTGCTTCTCTGCCCACCATGAACAGAAACACATGCTTAAAAAAATTTAAAGGGACCAGTAAAAAACTGGTTCCGTTCATGGTGTTTCATGATTATTTTCCACTCATTCTCTGACTGTTCATTGGAAATAAATTGGTACGTTTTTGCCACTCTGCGTTTAAAACTAAAATTTAAGATGCACCACTTTTCAGAACAAAAGCAGAACAATCTATTATTCTATCTTTCTATCTATCATTCCATATATCTATCTATCCATCCGTTATTCTATCTATCTATCTATCTATTGTTCTATCGTTCTATCTATCGTTCTATCCATCCGTCATTCTATCTAGCTGTCTGTCTATCTATCTATCTGTCTGTCGTTCTGTCTATCGTTCTGTCTGTCTATCTGTCTGTCTGTCTATCTATCTGTTTCTATCTATCGTTCTATCTTTCTATCTATCGTTCTATCCATCTGTCAGTCTGTCTGTCTATCTATCTATCTATCTATCTATCTATCTCTCTGTCATTCTGTCTGTCTATCTGTCTGTCTATCTATCTATCTATCTATCTATCTATCTATGTTTCTATCTATCGTTCTATCTTTCTATCTATTGTTCTATCCATCTGTCAGTCTGTCTATCTATCTATCTATCTATCTATCTATCTATCTATCTATCTATCTGTCATTCTGTCTATCATTCTGTCTATCTGTCTGTCTATCTATCTATGTTTCTATCTATCGTTCTATCATTCTATCTGTCGTTCTATCCATCCGTCATTCTATCTAGCTGTCTGTCTATCTATCTATCTGTCGTTCTGTCTATCGTTCTGTCTGTCTATCTGTCTGTCTGTCTGTCTGTATATCTGTATATCTGTCTGTCTGTCTATCTATCTATCTATCTATCTATCGATCTATCTATCTATCTATCTATCTATCTATCTATCTATCTATCTATCTATCTATCTATCTATCTATCTATCTATCTATCTATCTGTCATTCTGTCTATCATTCTGTCTATCTGTCTGTCTGTCTATCTATGTTTCTATCTATCGTTCTATCTTTATATCTATCGTTCTATCTATCTATCTATCTGTCTGTCTGTCTATCTATCCGTCCATCCTAACTGTCTATCTATATATCTGTCTATCTATCCGTCCATCCATCCATAGTATCTATCTATCTATCTATCTATCTATCTATCTATCTATCTATCTATCTATCTATCTATCTGTCTGTCAGTCTGTCTGTCTATCTATCTATCTATCTATCTATCTATCTATCTCTCTGTCATTCTGTCTGTCTATCTGTCTGTCTATCTATCTATCTATCTATCTATCTATCTATGTTTCTATCTATCGTTCTATCTTTCTATCTATTGTTCTATCCATCTGTCAGTCTGTCTATCTATCTATCTATCTATCTATCTATCTATCTATCTATCTATCTATCTATCTGTCATTCTGTCTATCATTCTGTCTATCTGTCTGTCTATCTATCTATGTTTCTATCTATCGTTCTATCATTTTATCTGTCGTTCTATCCATCCGTCATTCTATCTAGCTGTCTGTCTATCTATCTATCTGTCGTTCTGTCTATCGTTCTGTCTGTCTATCTGTCTGTCTGTCTGTCTGTATATCTGTATATCTGTCTGTCTGTCTATCTATCTATCTATCTATCTATCGATCTATCTATCTATCTATCTATCTATCTATCTATCTATCTATCTATCTATCTATCTGTCATTCTGTCTATCATTCTGTCTATCTGTCTGTCTGTCTATCTATGTTTCTATCTATCGTTCTATCTTTATATCTATCGTTCTATCTATCTATCTATCTGTCTGTCTGTCTATCTATCCGTCCATCCTAACTGTCTATCTATATATCTGTCTATCTATCCGTCCATCCATCCATAGTATCTATCTATCTATCTATCTATCTATCTATCTATCTGTCTGTCTGTCTGTCTGTCTGTCTGTCTATCTTTCTATTGTTCTGTCATTCTCTCATTCTATTTATTGTTCTATCTTTCTATCTACCGTTCTATCCATCCGTCATTCTATCTATCTATCTGTCTATCTGTCTATCTATCTATCTATCTATCTATCTATCTGTCTGTCTGTCTGTCTGTATATCTGAATATCTGTCTGTCTATCTATATATCTATCTATCTATCTATCTATCTATCTATCTATCTATCTATCTATCTGTGGTAATTTGTTCAAATATGTTGAGTGTCCCATCCAGCTTAGTTTCAGTAAATGTTCTCTTTGGACTGTGGAGGAAGTTTTGAGTTCTGAAAGTTACAGAACGTGCTCATTGTACTCTTTTATTTGAAAAGATCAAGACAAATTTGATTCCTCACAATATGACCCCTTTACATTACTAAACCCGAGAAGGTCGAGATCCACTGTGTAACTTTACAGGGAGTTCCTCTCAGGTTGTTCTTTGACATTTCTCCTCCAAAGCTATTTAGCGCTCTCCAGGTACACCTCCTATCTCAGTTCTCCTTATAAAAGTCGATTTCATTCTGTCTCTCAGTGACCATAAATCTCTGATCCAATGCCTTGGGTCATGTAGGTACATTCTCATTTTCCCTGACCCTTTCTTACCTTCATCTCCTGTCCATTGCTTCCTCTCTCATTAGAAGCTTTCCATCTGCTGAAACAGGGCTTTGAGATCTCCTGCTTTCTAAACCTCTCTCTCTCTCTCTTCTCTATTCCCTGTCGTGATGTTCAATCTCTCTGGTAGTCTAGAGAAGGCCTTCCTCCATCTGTACTATCTCCCTTTTTGCCCTTTTAATTCTCCTTGATCTGCCATCTCTCTGCTTTTAATAAGCGTGATCATTCTCTTTCTTGCGGCAGCAAAACCTTGGAGTCATTTAAGAGTTACTCGACACTGGTGGGAGTATGTCATGCTTTGGCAGTGTTCAGCTTGTCATGTAGCGGTTTCGTTTCTGTTCCTTTTGTTGTGGTGACTTGCGCCTTGTTTTCTCTCTCTTTTGGATCTTTAGAGCGCTCAAACTCCAGAATTCTTTATGTTTGCTGGGGAGAAAGGCGGTGGGGGGGATGTGTTCTGAAGGATGCATGTTGCAAACATTCACACAAAAAACATTCTTAGACTTCTTTGGTGTATTTTTGTGCCTGACAAAAGATGTCAAAAGTCTGTGCCCGACAAAAAATGTCAAACATCACCAGCAACAAATACGTCGCTTTTGAAATCCGAAACTCATTTGGGAATCAAAGTAACGCTCCAGGTTGAATTGGACAGAAGTTTGTTTACAGTTTCATGTCACGCAACAAATGCCTTTTCTGATGCACTTGATTATGCAAGTTAACCCAGGAATTTTTATTTTATTAATATTAATTTTTTTTTATGCAAGTGATTCAAATATCAACGAGCAAATGTTCTGTTATTGGAGATCAACTGATTTTGTTTTTTAAGCCTGATACCAGATACAGATTATTTTAGGATTCAGAGTCCAACCAATATGCAAATCATAGTTTTGTTATGTTTTAAATGTTTTATAATATGTTTTCCTTACATAATTCTATAATTTGTATAACTGTTGTATTGTTCTGCTGTTTTTGGCATAGGTATCATAAATCATGACATTTTAATTCATTTTAATGTTTTTATATTTAATTATATAAAAGTATTTTATATTGTGAATGTGTAATTATTATTATTATTGTTATTATTATTATTATTATTATTATTATTTGTTGTTGTTGTTGTTGTTGTTTTTGTAATAGCAATATTTATAAATGATTATTGTTATTATCATGAATAATAATAATAATAATAATAATAATAGTAGTAGTAGTAATAATAATAGTATATCACTGTTACAAATAACAATAACAAAACATAATTGAATAAATAATCTTTTTAAATTGCATTTGCTTTATTATTTAATTATTATTATGATTATTATTATTGTTGTTGTTGTTGTTGTTATTATTATTATTATTATTTGTTCTTGTTGTTGTTGTCGTTGTTGTTGCAATGCCAATAATATTTATAAATGAGTATTATTATAATTATCATCATCATCCTCAATAATGATAATAATAATAATAATAATGCATTTGACAATAACAAAACATAATTGAATAAATAACAATTTTAATAACCATTTGTATTTGCTTTATTATTCAATTATTATTGTTGTTGTTGTTAATATTATTATTTTTAGTAGTAGTAATGCCAATAACGTATATAAATTATTATTATTGTTATTATTATTATTATTATTATTATTATTATTATTATTATTATTATATAAAATGAACAATAATATTTTTAAATGGATAATAATAATAATAATAATAATATATGTGACAAGTATAAAACATAACTGAATAAATAACCATTTTATATTTAAAAATAATATTAACATTAATAATAATATATTAAAATTTAAATGAAACTCTTGTGACTTGATGAGTTATATATAAATATGAATAACTGTCCAAATGTGTTAATTTAAATACAAAATTAAATACATTAACTGTGAATCTGTTCATTTATCAGTGTATACCAGAGAAAATGAAATGAAATATAAAAATATAAAAGCTAAAAACTTTAATCCACGTAAATCTGCCCACTTGCAAATTAAGTGCAATTTATGACATTTTTTTAGATAAAATATTAGAATAATACTGTTTTCCAACCTCTGTCCATATGACAGTAAACTACTGCAGCCAGCTTTGACACAAATCGCCTCTGAAAACTTACTCACAAGTGCTGGAAAGCTATCGGAGGCTTCTGCGGCACATTATTGTCAACATGCTCAAAAACTTTCATACAATTTGTCGCCTGTCCGGAGCTGGGATATCAGTTTCAGGGTCACGCTGCAACAGCGTGCAGGGTGAGGCGCTTATAGGCTCTGAGTGGGCTTGTGAATAACTAAGAGTCTGATTCGGGATGACACCTCTTAGATGGGGACAAATGGGGGGCTGGGCCCTCCGCTTGCTTCCCCTGACCCCTGACACAGCTCCCTTTGTGCTGCTGCAAGGGGTGGGTCACCTGTGTTTTTTCAGAGAGAACCAGATTAAAAGGTTAATGGATTCAGTTCAGTAGAACTGCCAATCCTTTACAGTGGGCACACCAGGGTGAGAGTGGATTTGCTCGGCATGTTGATGTAGGAAGAGGATGGTTTTGAAGGTGCCTCTGCTGCCCCCTTTGGGCAATTAAGTGTCATTACAAGCTCAATACATGAGACCCGAGGTACATAGAAAAAATGTTGTCATTCAATAAAAAAGCCTTTCTTAACACTTTTTAGTAGCCTACATCTTTTAAAAGGTGTACCATTTCAACTGCAGCTGTTGCAAAAATAAAATACACTACCAGTCAAAAGTTTTTGAACAGTAAGATTTTTTTATGTTTTTTTAAAGAAGTCTCTTCTGCTCACCAAGCCTGTATTTATTTGATCCAATGTACAGCAAAAACAGTAAAATTTAAAAATATTTTTACTATTTAAAATAACAGTTTTCTATTTGAATATATTTTAAAATGTAATTTATTCCTGTGATTTCAAAGCTGAATTTTTAGCATCATTACTGCAGTCACATGATCCTTCAGAAATCATTCTAATATTCTGATTTGCTGCTCAAATTATAATTTAACATTAAACTATAATTATAATAATTATACTGACTCCAAGCTTTTGACTAGTAAAGTGTATAACGTTACAAAAGCTTTTTATTTCAGATAAATGCTGATCTTTGGAAAATGACACTGAAGACTGGAGTAATGATGCTAAAAATTGAGCTTTGATAGCAGGAATAAATTATATTTTAAAATATATTCAAATAGAAAACAGTAAAAATATTTCAAAATTGTACTGTTTTTGCTGTACTTTGGATCAAATAAATGCAGGCTTGGTGAGCAGAAGAGACTTCTTTAAAACTTGACAGTAGTAACAATAAAAGTAAAAGATACACTAAGATTTGTAATGTTTTTTAATAAACGATTGCAGTGTTCTTACATAGTTTAGTCATTTGTGATTGACCTTGTGTTTTAATGTTTTTGAAAGAAATCTCTCATGCTCATCAAGGCCGTTTACAATATCTACAATTGTTACACTGTAAAAAAAAAAATAAAAAAATTGTTGAGTCAACTTAAAATATTTTGTTACCCTGCAGCCTTAAAATTTTAAGTTCAGTCAACACAAATAAGTTTAGTTAACTTGAAATGTTAAGTTGTACAGAGTGAAAACTTAGAGTTGACTAAACAAGCAATTTGGTTTGTTAAACTTAAAAGCTGGGCTTGTTACCCAGCTGCCTTAAAATTGTAAGTTGAATCAACTCAAATATCTAAGTTGTCAATTAGTACAACTTAACATTTCAAGTTGACTAAAATTTTGAGTTGACTGAACTTAAATTTTTAAGGCTGCAGGGTAACAAAATATTTTAAGTTGACTCAACAAATTGTTTTTAACAGTGTACAGCAGCAATATTGGGAAATATTTTTACAATTTAAAATACCTGTTTTCTATTTGAATATATATTGTTGAAATGTAATTTATTTTTGTGATGTAAAGCTGAATTTTCAGCATCATTACTCCAGTCTTCAGTGTCACATGATGCTTCAGAAATCATTCTAATATGCTGATTTGATGCTCAGAAAACATTTTAATTATTATATTACTAATTTCTTTGTTGTTGTTGTTGTTTTGTGACAATTTAAAAGTCTTTACTGTCACTTTTTACTGCACAAATTAATGCATCCTTGCTGTATAAAAATATTAACGGATCAACAGGTTTCCATTTTATTAATACATCATATGTAATATGATTTTTACGGTTTGCAGCAGAACAGAAATATGACGTTTTTCAGTGTACATTCTCTAAAGCGTAAGGGGTGAAGAGAAATCAGAGAGGTGATAAATTATTAGTAGAGCTTACTAAGGCAAGTTTCACTACTAATATTGCTCATACTTATTATATTTTCTGCCCAAAGCTAAGTGATAAGACATATGGTTTTCACTGGGCAGACAATAAAATGGGCAAAAAATCTCATCAATTCCCACTGACACCCATATCTAGAGGATCAGAACATTACTGAGGCCTGAGGATGGGCTCTTTTGACTCTGGACAGTAAGAAACCGCTCAGAACACCCGCCTAGAAATGCCCTAGAAACCACACAACAATAGATTAGCAAGTAAAGTTGTCAGACAGAAGTTGTGAATTTTTTAAGGTTTGTACTTTTCTAACATGATGTGTTCAGCGGAGAGCCAGTAAAAACTAAAAGTGGTGCTCTCTCTGTGTGTGTTGCTGTTGTTTTTTTTTTTTTGCATGCTTACAAGTTCTCCGTTTGAATGCTCCACGAGCCACAGTGGGCGCCTGGACAGAAGAACCAGAGTCAGTGACCAGAAACAATGTTCAGACTGTTATGTCCTGCAGGCAACCTGTCACCTCAACACTCAGTGGACTGGGATACTGCTCAACACCACATTTAATATCTGCATCTTCATTTAAATCCAGTATTATAATACTGAAAGAGGAAATCGGATGCAAAATACACTTTTAAATGGTGTTTACATATAAATGTATCTTAGCAGTACAATGATAAAAATCCATTCACTTTTTTTTTTAATGCCCAAAAAACCTAAACCGTCTTAATTATTAAGCCGTTTTGATTTCCTAAGTAGTATGATGTCTACTGCACGGTTCCCACCCACAACCTTTGATGGACTGTCCCGTATTAGCATTTCTCCGCCCTGTACGCCATTTTTTCCATGCTCGAGCAGCTGTAGCAGCAACGTCTTGTAAGCAATGCAGGTGTTTTGTAGTTGGATGTAAAAGTGAACATAAGAGTCTTCATTTTCTGCCAACATCAGAGCCATTGAGGATGCAGTGGATTAGTTTAGTTTTTGATGGTAACTCACTACCAAATACACAAAAAAAAAAACAGAAGAGAGGGGCGGGGTGAGCTGAGCTCATTATCATTTAAAGAGACATGCACCGCAATGGATCGCTGTGAACAGAGCTGTTTTTGACAAGGTAAGAAGGGTGTTGTTTTTCACAAACATTAAGGAATTTTAACCAAAGTATGTTACAGACATAAAGACCCCAGAGAATCATACCAACTTGGAAAATGGGCATCCGATGATCCCTTGAAAATAATATATAAAGTTTGTCATCTAACAGGTACATATTTAAAAAGAGTGACCCCTCAAGTAGCTTTATTAGTAGTAGTAGTAGTAGTACTGTAATAAAAAGAATGATATAACAATAATAGTAATAATAATAATAATGATTCATTTGCATGATGACTGATGTAACAGCTTAAATAGACTTGAAACTTGGAGGGATGGTAGTTTTCACACCACTGATAATGCCACCAAGGCTCTACATTGATCAAAAGTACGGAATCACTCATAACTCCTTAACCGTCAGTCGCAGGCTCAAGTGTCTCATGT
Organism: Cirrhinus mrigala; assembly: GCA_036247105.1. Taxonomy (NCBI): domain Eukaryota; kingdom Metazoa; phylum Chordata; class Actinopteri; order Cypriniformes; family Cyprinidae; genus Cirrhinus; species Cirrhinus mrigala. The sequence goes on along the minus strand of CM070007.1, from coordinate 12,505,522 downwards.
CGTTGGAATCCTTGGCTCACACCGGACAAAATGCAAGATTCGTGAGCCTGGTAAATTTTTTAGGTATTTTGTAAAACCTACTTTTGTGAACTAGACGTAGGGTTTTCGCCTGATTGAAACCAAGTCAGTGCAGAACGATTCTCTGTAGAGCGAATATCAATAAATATTAAAAAAAAAAAAAAACTCAACTTTCGACGCACCATCACAAAGGGACACCATGATTTGAAAGGGGCGGGGACACTTTTAGTAAAATGCTTATTACTCCTGAACGGGATGAGATATCGCTGCCAAACTCGGGTCACTTAAGTAAGAGCTCAATCTGAGGTCACTAGACAAAAATCATGGAGCTTGGCCACTTGGTGGCACTATAAGAGGGGAAAAACATAAAAATGGCTATACCTATGCAAGCATTTGTCCTATCAACATGAAAATCTCGGTCCAAAGTTCCACAAGTGCCACAAATTTCCATATCTCAAAAAAACATGGCCAGCATTGGCTGATGAAGTTTGAGCACCTATAAGACTGTGGTTAATGGAGGCTGATCAGAAAGAAAATCGGTGGGCCTCTTTGACTCATGGCCCTAAAGGTCATGAGTCGTAGGTAAATTTTAAGTCTTTATTTAAATGTTTTTCTGTTCTCATGTCAGATATGTATGTATGTATGCATGTGTGTACCAGGAGCACCTTAAAAAACCACAACAAGTTCCTCATGTGTTTGCGCACACCGGGGGAATAAAGCTAATTCTGATTCTGATTCTAAAGGTCAGTGAGAAATTTGAAAGAAATCGGCCACTGGGGAGCGATATGGGCATATTTTTTAAGGGCATAAATGATTCTGCATTGCATTGTTTTCACATATGCATGATATTTGTATCATACAGTAGAACTCCTCATTCTGGACAACTTTGCCTCTTGAACCACTGCTGTCAATCAAATCGTTTGTTAAATAATTGAGAAGATGTAAAAAAAAACTACTTTTGCGAACAAGTCTTCTTCGCTAAATCTGGAAAAAAACACTGCAGCACAATTTTCTGGACTCTCTAGGTCAATAATTATCAAAAAAAATGAAATATACCCTTTGGGAAGCTATAACAGGGTTGTTTAGAAAAGGGGCCTGAATTTGCCCAACATCCTATAAACCCTAATGGAAAACTCAAAACCTAACAAAACCTGGTGAGCACATGCTACAGGTGATTCTAAACAAGCATGCAAAGTTTTAAGGAGAGCGGACAACAAATGGCGCTATAACAGTCATAAACGTTACAAAAACATAATATTTTTATGGTAAATTACCTGTATTTGCAAAAAAGGCTTGCTACATAGTGTCTTTTTTCATATGTGCCTAAATGCCTTAAAGCGCTTGAACTGCGGTAATCGCTGCTTGCAGCTTTTTTTTTGGTTGCTCTTTTTAAATTTTGATGATGCATTTTTCTTCTTTCTTGTTGCCGAATGATATTGTAATAGTTAATGTGCACCCGCCATTGTAAGAGGTCATATAAGAATGCTGTGAAACTGATCACTTCATTTGAATGTGTTTTAACAGAATTAAATTATCCACCAGAGGCGTGAGATAGTGTCTGTCGTCGCAATTATTACACAGATAGGAACCTTATACACTGGCTGTCAGGTTCAAAGCAGTGGTTACTTGGCTTATTTTAATTTAATATATGAATTAAATTGTCTTATATATATATATATATATATATATATATATATATATATATATATATATATATATATATTTAATTAAAAACTACCCCCTCAAGTTGCTTTGTAGCTTGTAACTACTTTTTCCAAACAGCAACTTGACTGTAGAGCTACTTTATATCATGAGCCTGACAAGCTTCGGTTTCAAAGTAGCTTCCTGACATTGGTCCATGCACGTGTGATTGGCAAGATGGGACATTAGATCTCGCTTTAACCCAAGAGGATGTGTGAAACATAAAAAACATAGTCCTTCGCTCTGAGATAAATCGGGGAGAGGTGTCACTGTCGACTGTTTTCTGAGATCCAACCACCTGATTGATGTAGCATGTTTTCCTGCCTTGTGAGGATTTTTTTTTCAAGTCTTGTCATCAGCTGCTTTAATTGAAGTCCAGCATTATTTACAGCTCGCCCCGCCGCCCACTGACCCCAGGCAATCTGTGGAGTCTGTGAAAGCGGTTTGAACTGCACCACATGAATATTGCATACAAGTGGACGTTATATGATTTACTGTTTCCTTTGTTCTAACGGTGACATCAACAACAACTGGGTTGTGTTTCATCTTCATAAATAAAATATTTGCAGATCTAACGAACAGTCTGTTTTTGCTGGACTGCGTAGTTGCATGTGACAAAGTTTGCATGGGAGAGATATATTCCATGAGAATTTTTTATAAGCTATCTGTCAAATCACCAGGAGCATTATATAGGAAGAACTTGCTTCAAAGCTTTTGTGATAGCATGGGTTACTTGCATGTGCTTTTGTTTATTGTTGTAGCACTCGATTCACTAACGGAGTTAAACAAACATCAAACAGTACTCTGGTCGGCAGAAAAAAAGTGTAAATATTTAATTTATATATTTATTTCTTTGTTTATTTATTTATGTTGGATTGGGTTGTGAGGACATTTTAATTTTTTTTATAAATCGGATTATATAAGGGCAATCATCATATTAAATCATCAAAAAATAAATAAATAAATAATTTTAAAGTTTATTTTAATTATTTAAAATGAAAATGAAAATTAAATGATTTTAAAATAAATATAATATAAAGACCAAAACAAGTATAAATATTTTACAGATTATTTTTAATTATTTTTTATGCATTTATATAGGATTAGGGGGTGTGAGAATATTTTATTTTTATGCTTTATACTTGTTTTTGATTTATATTGGATGCTATATAGACATTTTCACATCCCAAACCTTAACTTTAACCACTGTATAACAACATAAAAAGTCCCAGACTGCTCCAGGTTGTTTGCTCCTGCACAGTGTACTAAAAGTCACTTTAGATAAACGCATCTGCCAAGTCACCACAATTTTTAATATACCATCATTGAGTTTCAGTAATCTGGTCAGTCTTAAAAATATGGAAACTGTCCCCGGTGGCGTGTTCAGGAGTGCTATTACTTTTTTTGAAAGCGATTTTGTGCCATATAGCCAGTAACAGTCCATTGCTGGAATTGCAGATTGCCCTTTTGAAGAATTGAATTAAGTTAGGAATTATGGCTGCATTTTTTGACAATGATGTTTGTTTTGTTTTTGGTTTGGTGGGTACACTGAAAGACCACCACTGCAAAGTTTCTTTGGAAAGAGACTTTTCATTACACTAGCAGATTGAGAAACCAAAAAATAAATAAATAAATAAAAAACACTCTGGGACTTAAAACTGGCAGTTTCAACATTAACACTCCTTATGTGGAAGCTTCCAGAAAAAACCTTGAGACTTCACTGAATGGACACATTAAAAAGTGTTTCTGAGTATCATGCTGAGATCTCCGCTCATGAAAGATCGCTTTGATATTTTATGCCCCTTTTTCTGCATTTCTGAGTGAGAAGTTAAGAACATGTTGTGTATTACACCTCTCATAAAAAATAAATATATTTTGCGACTTTTTTATTTTATTAATTTATTTACTTTTTTAAATTACTTTTTAATGTATTTTTTTATTATTTATTTATTTATTTTTTGCATATATTCTTGACAATTAAGCACATTTCCATAGCAATTCTAATCGCTGTAATGGTAAATAATAATTCGATTTTGTAGAGAGCTATAACCTTATTCACCTGTACACACATTTGTATAGAAAAACTTTAGAATTTTTATTTATTTATTGTTATCTAAAAAATAAATGGTTTAAGTTTGGGGACCATTAAATTTTTACATCTCTACTCGAGCTATAAGGCATTCCTGTTTTGAGCTCAGTCCCAAAACTTAATTTTGCATCATCTCTGAGGAGATATGAATGAAAGGAATAAGACAGAGGGAGACAAAGCGTTAGCTGCACTGACAGTGTGGAAATTTATTGAGGATCTATTCTTCTCTCCACTCCCTCTTAGTTAAACCTCGAGAAAAGCTTTGATTTCCCTTGAGAGGAGGGGAACACACACACACACACACACACACACACACACACACGTCCTTTAGTTAAGTTTACGTCCTCCATGCAAAGACGTGCTCCACTGCCCTTTACAACAGTATTGACAGTGACAATATATATGAAGAAGTGAATGATGGCATAACAGGATGGAAGTAACACAAAAACGTCTTTAAAAATATTTTATTACTTATATATATGGTCTGCTTCCACGTGAATGATTTTTATTTTAAAATAAAATAAACAGTGTGTTTCCAACGGCATATTTCAGTCAGTATAACATGCTGGAACACAACAGGGTGTAAATTAATGTGTGATGATGTGAAATTGTGTGGTCATTCGCTTACTTTTAATTTTTATTCATGTCAAATTTTTGTTAAATGTTCCATGTAGGCAGTGACTTTTATATGATTTTGTATATGTATCCACCTTATTCCTAAACGCAAAGAGATTTCCGGTTCATTAGCCGCATAACGAGAAGAACTAGATAAAAAAAGTTTGTCAAGACAAACTTTAAGTTGGCTTGAGAAAGCCAGACCAGAAAGTTTGAAAAAGTTTAAAAAGTTTAAGATCTTTAAGAAGTTAAAAAAGTTAAAAGAAAGAGAGTTTAAGAAGTTTTAAGAAAAAGTTTGATGGTTTTCATTCTGAAATTTAAGTTTAAAGTAGTTTTAAAAGGTTAAAGTTTGAATGTTTTGAAGGCAATACAGTTTCAGATAGATGTTTCTAGCATGATTAGCAAGTTGCTAGCATGTTTCTAGCATGATTAACAGGTTGCTAGCATGTTTCTAACATAATTAGCAAGTTGTTAGCATATTTCTAGCATTATTAGCAGGTTTGCTAGCATGTTTCTAACATGATTAACAAGTTGGCAGCATCATTCTAGTATGATTAGCAAGCTGATAGCATGTTTCTAGCATGATTAGCAAGTTGCTAACATGTTTTTAACATAATTAACAAGTTGTTAGCATGTTTCTAGCATGATTAGCCAGTTGCTAGCATGCTTCTAGCATGATTAGCTGGTTATTAGCATGGCTAACAAGTTATAAGCATGTTGCTAGCATGATTTTAACATAATTAGCATGTCGTTAGGAAGTTATTAGCATGTTGCTAGCATGATTTTAACATAACTAGCATGTTGTTAGCATGTTACTAGCATGATTAGCCAGTTACTAGCATGTTGCTAACATGATTAGCATTTCATTAGCATGTTTCAAGCATGAATGATTAGCATGTTGTCAACATGTTACTAACATGATTACCCAGTTACTAACATGTTGCATGATTAGCATGTTGTTAGCATGTTTCTACAATGATTAGCAAGTTACTAGCATGATTCTAGCATGATTAGCACATTGTTAGCATGTTTATAACATGATTATCATGTTTCTAGCATGATTAGCAGGTTGCTAGCATGTTTCTAGCATAATTAGCAAGTTGTTAACATGTTCATAGCATGATTAGCAAGTTGCTAGCATGTTTTTAACATGATTAGCAAGTTGCTAGCATGTTTCTAACATGATTAGCATCATAATTAGCAAATTGCTAACATGTTTCTAGTATGATTAGCAAGTAGCTAGCATGTTTGTAGCATGATTAGCATGTTTCTAGCATGTTTTTGACATGATTAGCAAGTTGCAAGCATGATTCTGGTTGCTAGCCATAGATAGATAGATAAATGAGTTTGAATGAGTTTGAATGGATTAGAAATACAGTACATAGAAGGGAAGCTTGATTGAGCCTCAAGGGATTCTGGGAGTTTTGACAGTTGGAGTTTGAATAGTCTTGGCTCATTTGAGCATTCTGTCAATGTAAGTCTATGGGATTTCTCCCAGTTTTAATCATCAGTTAGAAAAGATATAGCACACTCGGTCAGACCAGTCTGAAGACCTCAGCTGAATTTGGAGTTTGTAGAGTTAAAGCTCTAGGAGGAGTTAGTGTTGACAGATTTAGTCTCAGAAGAAGAAGAAGTTTAAATAGCATTTCAGTAAGTTGGCTTTCTCAAGTCAGCGTAATAACAATGTGCTGTAAATGATAAAACTGTTTGCACTACAAACCAGTGTGTTCATAATTAAGATAATACATTAAAATATTATGGTAAGAAACTCCAATGTGCAATATCAAGCCGCAAAACAAGCTGTTTTGTACAGCTGAAATAGTATGCGGATGAGATGGGAAGCCACACCCATAAAATGTACAAATGGCCACGCCCACTTTTATGGAAAAATAAGGTGGATATGAGTTTTTTGGTTTCAGTATTCAATCTGCAAACACTGAAAATGCACAGATAATGGAAATAATGCTCAATGCATTCTTTTTCCCCCTCAGGGACAAGAGGCTGAATGCAAAAAATTAACCTTACAGTGACTTCTTGTAGTGGCCTCCATCTCTTCATGGAGTGACATAATGGTTAAAGATCTAGGCTGGAAGGCAAATAGGTTTGAACTAAGACACTTAAAAATATTTTGTCAAACTTTGAGGTATTTTGAGTGTACATTTTTAGACATGACCAGTAGATGGGGCTCAAGTAAAATCTACTCATAAAAAGTCTGCAAATAGGGTGAAGATACTAAAGAAGAATAATATTTCAGTAGTTTTTCCATCACATCTAATACCTATTCATTACTGCCAACTACCATGTTTTCCTGTATGATTAACCATGCACATATTCTCAGATTAACAGGAAAATATAATAGATGTGTAAAATAAATAAGCAAAATGAGTTGAAATTGGCTTTTATTACAAAACGGTACAAAAGTCGCCTGCATTACAAAAATATTTTGTTAGGTAGCCTGAAAATATACTTCATGTGTTATAAAATTTATTATAATGTAATGTGATTCAATCAGTCCTAACACATCACTCAGGGCCTGGTCAGTCAAAAATCCCAGGATTCTGATTGGTCAGTGCTGGGTCATGTGACAGGATGGAATTCCACTTACAGGATTTCTAGATCCCCCCTTCTGTCCTCTCCTGCTCTTCTGCACCTTCATTTATGGCTTTAGAAGCAGTTGGATATCTTTAATGTGGAGGTGTTGTTGACGTTCTTCCTGTTGCAAATCAAACAAAAAGTGCACACATTAATCTTACGCCTAATATATAATATGCATAAAGATTATCCACAAAATATTAAGCATATTAATATATTGATCTCTAGTTATTTTTATTATACCATCATATTTGAAGGAGCATGGCTATAGATGTGTCTATTAGATTTGTGGCTAATATTGTTTAGTATTAGTTCATTATTAATAATTGAAAAATGCAAGTGACATAATAAAATGTCTGTACCTGTTCCAGCAAACCTGCAGGTTAAAGGCTTGTTTTGTGTCTGGACTCAAGCAGCGCTGGACGCCTTCAGTTTTGTCATTCACTGGTTTCAGTGTCAGTCTGCAAACATTGAAAATGCATCAAATTAATAAGATTCAGTTTAACTTATATGATTTATATGCAGATTTACACTTTAAGAATAAAACTTTAAGTAGTCTAAATAGGCTTTTTGCAGTTATAATATTTAAAATATTTAGAATAATTTATTTGAGAAGCAACAAAGACTTTTTAGAGCATTTACTAGTTTGTATTATGTATTAACATGTTAAACACTTTTAATAGTGTTGCCCCTTAACCAAATTTCCCTTATTTTAAGGATATTTTAACTGGAAAACTAGTCAAAAATAGACCTATACATTGCATATGATAAATTAAACATCTCACAAACTGTTTAGCAGCTAATATAAATGTATAACAAATAAAGTTATAGAGCATCTAAGGATATCACTACAAATATGTAGCATTTTTTACATGCAGGTTAGCAGACTGACACTTACACGATTTCAACGTTCTCACACTTTAATCTTCGGGGGAAAATAGAAAACTCTTCAATTTGTTCTAATGGGACACGTTTCTTCAAAGTGTTCAAACACCAGCACCTGTCAATTCCATCAGCTAGAACTGTGAACACAGAAAAGCATAGAAAGATTCATTTAAAACGATTCTAACAGAAGATAGTGATTCTGCATAAAAAGCTCTTGGCATCATGCTAAAAGCAACAAAAATGCACAAATTTCTAGCAATACCTGACTATAACAAGCGATATTAAAGTGTCATTAATGTCTTACCTCCACTCAGCTGAATACAAACAACTGCCAGGAGCAGCAGAAGAAGGGCTCTGGGTAAAAATGCCATAACTAATTTGCTAATGTATTAAGTAGGTTGGAAGTGCAAAAAGATCAGCTCCACTGGTTTGCTGAGCTTTCAGAGGAAGTAGTAAGTGCTAGTGGAGCTGAAGACTCTCTTCTCTCTTTTATAGAAGCACGAGAGGAACTCACAGTCCCACAACATTTCCCAGCAGTCATGCCGTTTGTATACAACAGAATTTCCACATTTCTGCCTGTAGGAGCAGGGAGTGAGAGAGGGAGGGAGTGTTAGTGAGACAGAAAATGTATTGATTACATATTTACACAATTGGTCTGTAACAAAAAAAATAGAGTAATAGAGAGAAGTCTTAAGCTAAGAGTAAGGCAAGGGGGTTGAGCTCGTTGCTATGGATAATGTCAGCATACTTACTAACTATGCACGCAGTGATTGGCTGATAGGGGAGAGGTCTCTGTCAGTAGGGATGGGTAGATCGACACCTAGTGTCAACACACGTTTCGAGTTTTCGACACACTAGTGTTCTGAAACAGTGTTCCGAAGCATTGCTCGAAATGAGGCTGTCACGTGATCTTTGAAAACGAGGCTTCCTTACCTCACTGACACGTTACGCCAGGCTCAAATACAAAGCGTATCGATTGCGCTTTCCCATACCCGTTATTCATTTAGTGCAATATTATAACTTTATCGGTCATCATGCATTTGTATGTAGTTTTTTTTTACATGGTTACATGGGTTTTTTTTTACATATCGTTGTTAATTAAATGACGTGTGATCGAATGTTTTGTCTGAATGAAAATTAAAACACCTTGATAAAAGGACAAAAGTCCTTCCTCAACCACAAACATTTTTGCTATATATATATATATATATATAAGTTGTGTCTCATTTGGAAGGATGCGCCCTCCGGAGGTCGTATCCTTTGGAGGTCGCATCCTCTGTAGGATGCATATGCGGAGTGTCCTCAAGCCTAGAATTAAATGAGACGGCCTATGAAAACACACTTACACCTGACTCGACAGTTGTTGTGTCACGCCGCGGCCGCCTAGTTGCGCTCTAACACTAAATAAATGAAGGAAGATTATTTCTAATTTTTTACTTGTTTTATTTCATTGCATATTTGAGGAGCTGCAGCACAAGTACAACTGACATTTGTTACAGAAAAAAGGAGGACAAAAATGTATTAGTTTTACTTTTTATATTTAAACACCACATTGTCACTTGTGTTTACATCTGCCGGCGTCGCAATTATTTTCAAATAAACGACCGTTGGTTACGGCGACGCAAAGAATTGTGGGTTATCTGTAGCAGCGAAGGATACACCGCATGCATCCTCCGAGTTCCTGTGAAAGAAGGACGCATTCGAAGGTCGCATTTGGAGTGTCCTTCTTGCTTTTCTGAAACGAGACAGCCTCTATGACGTATGTAGCCTTCGAATGCAGCCTCCAGAGGGTGCATCCTTCGAAATGAGACACAGCTATATATATATATATATATATATATATATATATATATATATATATATATATATATATATACAATTAACAAATAATTGCATTTGTATTTGCATTTGCTTTTTTTTTTTACAATGTGCTCGTGTTCTATTGTAAAGAAGACACAAAAATGGTGCAATGAAAAATTATGTTAGTTTAATCTATTGGCGTATTAAACACTATTTTGGAGGTGAAAAGACAAAAGTTTGATGCAAGTAAAAAATAAAGAACATAAAGCCTTTCATGTTCATGTTTTCATGTCTTTCATTTTGTAGTTTGATTCTTGCTGTTTGTCTTGCTTCCCTTGCCCTCTTGTATTCCTTCCATCAGTTCCTCTGTTCTATGTGTCATGTTCTCATTGGTTGGTTCTTGTCTTGTGACCTGCACTGTTTGGTATATATAGCCCTCATGTTGCCATTGACTCCTTGTGTATTGAAGTGTAAACCTGCTGTTGGTGAGTTTGTGCATCTGTTCTTGTTCCTGTTTCATGCCAAGTCTGTTTTTGAGTCAAGTCTGCTATTGTAAGACATGCAAACGTAAAAGAAAACCAAACTGGACTTAAAAACAGCTGTTACTTCTTGCCCAACTTGTTAATGAAAACAAGGATATAATCAAAGCAACATTTGGAGTTGGGATAACCTCCAAAACCAAAAAAGTTGCAAAGTCACTGAAATGAACGAAATTTTCAAATTGCTGGCACTTTAACAAGACCAAGATTCCCAAAACTTAGACAGAAAAGGGGGATATGCTATTGTCACATCAAAATCAGGAACTGGGAAGGACGCCATCTTTCACACATACTGGAGATCCAGAAAAGCAAAACACAGACTTACTGTAGATTAAAACATTAAACTATGCAAAAATAAGAACCAGCATGTTTGAAGCCTAATGTTTTCTATTTGGTTAAGTTTCTCTCTCTTTCTCTCTCTCTCTCTCTCTCTCTTTTGGAGCACAGCTTGTCCAAATGTGCCTTATTGCGAAATATCTTGGCTGTCTAACTGCTTTATGAGCTCTATGATAGTTAGAAAACCTTTCCTAAGAAAAGGCAGCAAGACCACATTCTTTTTTGGTTGAATATGACCAGTGTGTCTGAGAATCACAGTGGCTTAGAGGAAAACAAAACCTAACTTTGTGTTTATTAGAGCATGCTGACATGTAATTCCCTTTTCTCTGTTGTTCTGTACAGTCAATTTATAGTCTTTTAATGCAAAGCTGAAATTATGTTTTTTTTGTTTTGTTTTTTTTACAGTTATCAGTATAGCCTACACTTCATTTAACATATTTACATTTGTTAAACATAATATTAAACCGCAAAAGTTTAACAGTAAAATTACAAATATAGAAGATAGAGAATACACGCACTTCTATTCAAAAGATTTGATCAGTAAGATTTTTTTTAAATGTTTTTGAAAGTCTCTTGCAAAGCTGCATTTATTTAATCAAAAATGCAGTGGAAACAGTAATAGTGTGAAAAAAAAAAATACAATTTAAAATTACTGTTTTCTATTTTATTATATATTTAATGTAATTTATTTCTGTGATGCAAAGCTTAATTTTCAGCATCGTTACTCCAGTCTTATGTGTCACATGATCCTTCAGAAACTCATTATGTTTAAAACAGTTGTGCTGCTTAATATTTTTGTGGAAACCAAGATGTATTTTTTGGTCCCACTTTATATTAAGTGGCCTTAACTACTATGTACTTACATTTAAATTAATCATTTGGTACAATGCACTTATTGTGTATATACATGTTCCCCTTCGGGAACTCGAGCCACGTCGAAACGCTATGGGAACGCCTCCAGCGTGACCGCGCTCTGAACACGTGTGAAATCAGACCAATGGAAGAGCGAGACGTCACAGGCGGGTGACGTCACAGACCAGGAAGCATAAAAGCACGTGCGCCAGAACGAACGGCAGCTTCTGTCTTTCAGCAGCGCTCTATGTGTGTCTCTGTTTTTGTGCCTTTGGTTGCTAGTTTGCACCACTTTCATTTTGCACAAAATGTCTAAAAAATTGTCTAAGACCAAGCATTTAGATGAGCCATGTTTTAGAGCGTGTGTTCCTCCCTGCCCTCGTTTCATCACGGGTACGGATACACACGCTCAATGCGTGGTTTGTCTGGGAGCGGAGCATGCGGCAACAGCCCTCGAGGGGGCTGATTGCCCACATTGTGTGCAGATGAGTCTGCACACACTCCGCTCCCGGAAGGCTCTCTTCCACAAGGGACCCTTCAGCAGCGTTCCCCGCGGATCTGGTCCCGCTTCCGCTGAGGCGGGGCGGCGGCTGCATTCGTGGGGTTCGCAGCTGGATCTAGCGGAGGGTATGGAGACGGGTAACCCCCTATCTCCTGCCTCACCCGCTAGATCCCCAGCCCGTCCTCTGGGTGTGGAAGCCCGCGCTGCGGATTCTTCCCCCCGGGGGACGGGCTCGACGCTCCCCATATCTTCCTCTGAGGAGGTTGATGTGGAGAGTGTCGAAGATGTACAAGCACCACAGTTTCCCCAATATGAGGAGCTGCTGGAGGTGGTGACTCGTGCGGTGGCCAAGCTTAATATCGATTGGCCCCCCGAGTCATTGGTTGAACCGCAGAGAAGTAAACTAGACGAGAGGTTTCTGCGGTCTCGCCCACCTTCAGCACGCCGGAGCCTTCCTTTTTTTCCCCGATCTCCACACTGAGGTGTCGAGATCGTGGAATAACCCTTTCTCGTCCCGCTTGTTCATCCCCGCCTCCTATAACTACGGTCATGTGGGCGGGTTGGATGAGCGGGGGTACAGAGCAATGCCCCGGGTGGAACAGACGCTTGCCAGCTATCTGTCCCCCGCCGCGGCATCGTCTCTGAAGGCTCTGGTCTTGCCCTCCAAGCCGCTGCGAGTCACTTCAGCGCTGGTGGGTAAGGGGTACGCGGCTGCGGGTCAGGCTGGTGCGTGTCTGCACACCATGTCGGTGTTACAGGCGTACCAGGCTGACCTGCTAAAGGAGTTGGATGAAGGCGCGGAGATCAGTGATTGTGATATCTCTGAGCTCCGGAGGACCGCTGATTTGTCTCTCCGTGCCACTAAGGAGACCGCCCGTGCCATCGGGCGGTCTATGGCTTCCCTTGTGGCTGCGGAGAGACATCTCTGGTTGACCCTGTCCGATATGAAGGAAAAGGACAGGGTCTTCCTCCTGGACGCCCCGCTTTTGCCTTCTGGCCTGTTCGGCGACGCAGTCAATGCTGTCGTCGACAGGTACCAGGAGGCACGTAAGCAAGCGGCGGCGTTCCAGCGGTTCCTCCCTCGCCGCCGTCCAGCTCACGAGGCTGCTGAGCTGGAGCAGCCTCGTCCGCGTACCAGCTCCTCATACCGGGAAACGCAAAAACAGAGCGTCGCCACCCGCACTCCTCCCCATCGGAGGCGGGTGCGCAGACGCTCTAGGTCGGGGGCCCCCGGGACGAAGCCCGATCTGCGGGTCGTGCTTCAGTCTAGGAGGTCCTCGGCCAAGCGGCCCTGATGGTGCGGGGCCGCTGAGGGTAGCCCCATCAGGGGAGTTCCGGGGTGCACCGCATTACTCGGTGTCCGGCTCCCCCCTGTGCCCTCGGGAGGCTGTCTTGCTCACCCTGCCGGTGATTCAGGGCGCAGCAGCCTCCGGCGAGCCTTCCCCTCAGTCTTTTCCAGCAAAAAACAAAGACGTTCCGGAGCTGGGGGGCTCGCCACCCCTGCGGGGGTCTCAGGGTCCGCTAGATCAGGTGCTTCCTGCTGGGCAACCGTTACAGGACACCGGTCTAGCGACCCGTGTTACACCAGAGGCCAGTCTCGAGAGGCTGGTTCCCTTAGTAGATCATTTGGCAGCGTGGAAACTACTGCCCAATGTGTCTGCTTGGGTCCTGCACACTGTAGAGCGAGGTTATCGCATTCAGTTCGGCGCTCCACCTCCGCCATTCAACGGGGTCTTTCCCACTGTGGTGGGCCCCGAGCAGGGTCGGGTAATGGAACAGGAAGTAGCTACTCTCCTGAGGAAGGAGGCCATCGAGGTGGTCCCTCCTCAGTCCAGAGAGTCCGGGTTCTACAGCCGGTACTTCATTGTTCCCAAGAAGGATGGGGGCCTGCGTCCTATTTTGGATCTTCGCCTCCTGAACCGCTCAGTCTTGCGGCTGAAGTTCAGGATGCTGACTGTAAGACAGGTCGTGTCTCAAATCAGGTCCGAGGACTGGTTTGTCACGATAGATCTAAAAGACGCGTATTTCCACGTCTCCATCCTTCCTCAACACAGGAAGTTCCTGAGGTTTGCTTTCAGGGGCGAAGCTTACCAATATCGGGTTCTTCCTTTCGGCCTAGCACTCTCCCCCCGCACTTTCACGAAGTGTGTGGATGCAGCTCTGGCTCCTCTGCGACTCCAGGGCGTCCGCATACTCAACTACATCGACGACTGGCTGATCCTAGCTCAGTCGGAGATGGTGGCAGTTCGGCATCGAGATGTCGTTCTCGCTCACATGAAGGCGCTGGGGTTGAGACTGAACGCCAAAGAAAAATGCGCTTTCTCCATTACAGAGGACCACTTATCTGGGCGTGGTGTGGGATTCGACCACGATGCAGGCACGTTTGTCTCCTGCTCGGATCGAGTCGATCCTCACTGCAGTCAAGAGAGTGAAGGAAGGCCGGTCACTCACTGTCAAGCAGTTCCAGCAACTGCTGGGTCTGATGGCAGCAGCGTCCAACGTGATACCTTTTGGCCTGCTGTACATGAGACCCCTACAGTGGTGGCTCAAGACCAGGGGGTTCTCCCCGAGGGGAAACCCGCTTCGCATGATCAAGGTCACACGGCGTTGCCTACGTGCCTTAGACATGTGGAGGAAACCCTGGTTCTTGTCTCAGGGCCCGGTGCTGGGAGCTCCTTGTCGCCGTGTAACACTAGCGACGGACGCGTCCCTCACCGGTTGGGGAGCGGTCATGAGTGGCCACCCTGCCCGCGGTCTGTGGAGCGGTCACCAACTCACCTGGCACATAAATTGCCTGGAGATGCTGGCCGTGTTTCAAGGGCTGAAACACTTTCTCCCGGACCTGAGAGGTCGTCACGTGTTGGTCCGCACCGACAACACGGCGGTGGTCTCTTACATCAACCACCAAGGAGGTCTGCGTTCGCGCCCCTTGTACAAGCTGGCGCACCAGATCCTTGTGTGGTCCCAGGGCAAACTCCTCTCGCTGAGAGCAGTTTTTGTACCCGGGTATCTCAATGTGGGAGCAGACATCCTGTCGAGACAGGGGCCGAGGCCCGGGGAATGGATGCTTCACCCCGAGGTGGTGAAGCAGATCTGGAGAGTGTTTGGTCCAGCCCAGGTGGACCTGTTTGCCACGAGGGACAATGCGCAATGTCCCCTCTGGTACTCTCTAGTTCATCCAGCTCCACTGGGGCTGGATGCCATGGTACGGACGTGGCCAAGGCTGCGTCTGTACGCTTTTCCCCCGATCGCTCTGCTCCCGGGAGTTCTAGAGAGAGTGCGCCGGGATGGGGTGTCCCTTCTTCTAGTAGCCCCGTTCTGGCCGGGCCGAGTATGGTTCTCGGACCTGATTTCCCTCCTCGACGGCTCTCCCTGGGAGATTCCCGTCAGGAGGGATCTCCTCTCACAGGCAGGGGGTTCCCTTCTTCACCCCCGGCCGGAGCTGTGGAAGCTTTGGGTGTGGCCTCTGAGGGGGCGCACCTCTTAGCTTCCGGTCTCTCAACCGAGGTTGTTGAGACCCTACTCCAATCTAGAGCTCCCTCCACGAGGAAACTGTATGCCTTGAAGTGGAAACTTTTCACTTCTTGGTGTGGACGCCGCCAGCAGAACCCAGTTAACTGCCCAGTTGGCTCAGTGCTGGAGTTTCTGCAGGACCGGCTGTCCGCAGGGTTATCCCACTCCACCTTGAAGGTCTACGTGGTGGCCATTGCGGCCTACCACGCCCCTCTTGGTGGTCTCTCCGTGGGCAAGTATCCCCTGGTTACACGTTTCCTCCGCGGTGCACTGAGGCTGAGGCCTCCTGTACGACCTCGTGTTCCCTCCTGGGACCTGTCCGTGGTGCTTGAGGCTCTCTGTCTTCCTCCTTTCGAGCCCATTGAAGAGATTTCTGACTGTCATTTGTCCTTTAAGACTTCTTTCCTTTTGGCTCTTTCCTCCCTCAAGAGAGTTGGAGACCTGCAGGCCCTTTCTGTGACCCCTTCCTTCCTGGACTTCGCTCCAGGCCTCTCTAAAGCTTTTCTTCACCCTCGCACTGGGTATGTCCCTAAGGTCCCTTCCTCTGCACCACGGCCAGTCGTACTTCAGGCCTTCTGTCCTCCTCCCTTTCGGGAGCCTGACCAGCGGAAGCTGAACTGTATGTGTCCAGTTCGAGCGCTGGATGCATACGTTCAACGGGTGGCTCCTTGGAGAAGGTCGGACCAGTTGTTCATTTGTTTCGGTCCTCAGAGACGTGGTCTCCCTGCCTCTAAGCAGACCATAAGTCGGTGGATAGTCGAGGCTATCCTCCTGGCTTATGAGTCTTCGGGCCTTCCTCCTCCCTTGGGGGTGAAGGCTCACTCCACCCGTAGCATGGCGGCCTCTAAATCCTTCCTTGCGGGTATCCCCCTGCAGGATATCTGTAACGCTGCGGGCTGGTCCACGCCCCTTACGTTTGTCAGGTTCTACCGTCTTGACCTCTTGACCCCTGGTTCTTCGGTCCTTCCTAGCTCTCTCTAGGCAGGGACTTGGAGCTGGTGGCGTGGGCATCTCGTTCCCATAGCGTTTCGACGCGGCTCGAGTTCCCGAAGGGGAACGTCTCAGGTTACGTATGTAACCCTGGTTCCCCGAGGGAACGAGACGCCGCGTCTCGAGGCCAGCTTCTTGCGTCCCTGCGAGCGCTGCTTCTCTCTGAAGCTGCCGTTCGTTCTGGCGCACGTGCTTTTATGCTTCCTGGTCTG